>KK113859.1:153755-215829 GCA_000611955.2 Stegodyphus mimosarum
TCTGCATGTAGCTGCTGGTATGTCAACCATAAGATCGCCAGCACTCTTTCTACAAAATATGCAGAAAGAACTGAATTAGTAAACCGATTTATCTTCCTCCTGCAACGTTCTTGCCTGAAATGATCTTACTTCGCACTCTTCCATAGGCCTGAGAACATTGCCCTCTAGCGGTCGCCGTTCGCATTTTCTGACACAAGTTGCTATGTAATACAAGCACGTACTTGTACTCTATTTATATACCAACTTGTGCTTTGACCGGCATGTTAAGTTTGGCAACGACCTTTTGAGATACCCTGTATATAAGCTTTAAGTACAACGTTTTGAATTTTTTAATTTAGTTACTTAGCTTTGGTGTTTGCGTTAATTTTTGAAATAATCCCCTACTTTCTAAAGCTGCTTGATTTAAAAAAGTTGTAAAATATTTAACATGTTACTTTAATGGTTTTTCTCAAATTATACTGCAAAAATATACCTCAGTATTCAAGAATTTTTGTTACGTACTTCATTTGCCAAATTTCATTTTTACATTCTAAATACATATAGCTCTATTTTTAAACTTGTTTTTTTATCAAACGAAAATTTTAAATTTTATTTTATTTAAAAATTTTCAGCCTTCTTCACATGCCTTCGTGGTGTAGTGGTCAGCATGCTGGGCGCATATTCCAGAGGTCCGCGGTTCGAGTCCCGGCGAAGGCGTTGCTCATTTTTCATCTCTTCTGCTTCTAAATAACCTAATGACTTAACAAAGTTATTTTCTTTTATTATTATAATTCTTATTTTAAGGATTCGATTAATTCTCATATGAAGATTCTTATTTGAAGGGATTATGAGTATTCTTATATGAAGGATTTCTTATGTGAAGGATTAAATTTAGGATTCATCGAATCTGTACTAATAATCTGAATTTCTAGAATTCGCAGTAAACAAATAAATATTGCATAAAGATTCCTACTTAAAGAAAACGAAGTATGCTTTCTAGAATATGACTGAAAATAAATTTGAAATATTGAAAGTAATCTTTCGAAATTTTATTTAAAAATTTGCGGAGGAAAACATTTCACTAGGTTAAACAAAATGTCCGTTCGCTATCTTTAATAACACCTAAAAGCATTAAACTTGTAGTGATTATTAATATTCAGTCAACGAATAAGAACTATTTTAATAGCGGTCCATTTATTTAATCCCTATCAGGCTCGGTTGTAAAGTAAACATAAATTTCTACAAGCTTGAACTATTCCTGCAGTAGAGTTATTTGAAAGTTGCTAAACTTCCATCTTTTAACTTAATTGGTTCTCATAGAAAGCGCCCTGAGCTTTCGCTCATTGGTTAGTCGATACCGTGCAAGCAACTTCTTCATAGGCTATCAATCACCTCGACGTCAGCGGAAGCATTTACTTTTCCGGAAACTTATGCAATTAGCCTATTTATTTAGCATACGAAACTAGGAAGTTTTAATAGATAGAACATTTTAAAGACATGTGTTAGATTAATTCTTCACCACTTGGCTGGAATATAAGTACTGAATCAATTTTCGCAGGGGCGTGGTATTTAATCTATATATATAAAGAAGCAAGTCTGTGTGTTTGTCCTCTAATAACTCAGTCGCTACTATAGCTATCGTCATCAAACTTTCTACAATTCTTTTCTGGGTGCTAGAAAAGGTTGACATCCACTTTTGTTTTTAAAAAAAGCTATAAGATCAGAGATATTAATTAAAAACTCCAAAAAACGATAATTGTTTCGCCCCCATTTTTCCGAGTGGCAACAATCTCGCAATCTGTAGATAAAAATCTGCTTTATTTCGAAAGTTGTTGCCATTGCTCGCTTTCAAATCCTACAGTTTGTTAATAAAAAATAAATATAAGAACTAGGACGCAAATATACATATTATGCTAGCAAAAGACTCATTAATTTATATATAAAAAGAAGAAATTCTGTTGTTTGTTCGCTAATAACTCAGTCACTACTGTAGATATTGTCACTAAACTTTCTACCATTATTTTCTGGGTCCTGGAAAAGGACGACGTCCATTTTTTTCTTAAAAAAAGTAACTAAAATCAGAGATATTTATTAAAACCTCGGAAAAATGATAATTCTGGCCATCATTCTCCGAATTTCAACAGTCTCGAAAGCTGGAGATGAAAATTTCCTTTATTTCGAAAATTGTTGCCACTGCTCGCTTTCAAATTCTAGATTTTGTTAATAAAAAATGTCTAAGTTTTGCAATGAAATAAAAATAGCATTGCCAAACATTAAATACATTATTCCCTATTCCAAAATTTCGTGGGAAGCCATTTCGACGATTCCCATCTTCGTACGACGTTAATCAGCCGAAATATTAATTATAAAAACTCTGAAAGCGCTAATTTTCGAACTCATTTTTCCGAGTGGCAACAGCCTCGCGCGTTGGAAATAAAAATGCTTTTTATTTCGAAAAGTGTTGCTACTGCTCGCTTTCAGTTTGTTAAACAAAGATTTGTAAGTTTTCCAAAATCTATACATATAAAGAAGAATGTTTGTTTCTTTCTTCGCGTTATTGTTTCTGATCAATTATGATAAATGTTTTGCCACATTTAATCGACTAAAATTGAATATAGGTAAAATACTGGATGGAACTTGAGCTTTTACGACCATTTGATTAGAAAAACGAAAATCATTAAAGACTGCGTGCTGATTGTTGCTGATATAATGAGAAAGAATTAGCTTATTTTTCTATCAAAATTTTTTATGTGGGTTCCATATCGCATCAGACTGAAAAATATATGACCATGAATCATACTTTTTAAATCATTATTAGAGAAAGATTACAGCGGTATCTCTGCTGTTAGATGCATTAGTTTCAATCTAACTTAACAGGCATCGGGTACTGCAGCTAGTATTTAAATATTTTCCTCTTATGAAGGCCTTTAAATGATGGTGTTGTAAATATATGTAAATATTTGCATTGTAGGGAATTATGTAAATAGTGTAAAAATTTAAACGCCAACGGTCCCGCTCGGTCTTTTTTTGCAATTCCGAGGCAGCCAGTCTTTATGAGCGTGCTGTACCCCGCATGAATTGTTTTATCTGCAAGTGTTTCTATTTCCTATTTTGTAAGAAATATCCTTCATATCAACATAACTGATTCATAGTTAACAAAACTGATAGCGTAGTTGGTTTTCATGATGTTCACCGCGTGTGTGATCCCACTTTCCTTTAGAAAATCCCCCACGATGGCATTTATTTTCTTAGGCAGATAGCCCTTATGTGCTTTAATTGTTCATGTAGGGTGTTTCGCATTGAATGGACAAAGAAAAAGCATACCTGCGACCGCTGTAATAGCTTTATTTTGATAAATCAAATTTACAGCGAAATTTCAGTTATCCGGGTTTTTCCGTATGTTCTATGTATACCCCTACGGTGACACGATAAATACCTATGCGGTATTCCAGTTCCTACCACGCTCGTGATAAAACATCCTTTATTGATTATTCGAGCAGTTCAGTTATCCGCTGCTTTATTTGCTGTAAGTTCTGGAGATATGGAGGCACGAACACTTTTTTAACAAAATCCCATAAGCAAAAATTATAACGGATTAGATATGTAGATCTCGGTGGCCAACAAAGTAATGGCATATCGTTTTACTCAGCACGGCCTATCCAGCGATGGGATAGAGGGATAGACCATCGTTCAGGTACTGGCGTACGTTTTCATGGCGATAGACCATCGTCTTGCTGCAGAATGTAGCCATGAACCGCTTCCTCTAACTGAAAGAACAACTTACTCTGAGAACTTATCTTGGGGTAAATGCACCGGTTAATCTGTGATTTGGGTTAAGGAAAAAGGACCCAAAACACGCCATTGGAAATGGCACAGAAATTTAATCTAAATTAAATTTTAAAGTTAATCCGTGTTTCTGCACCATTTCCAATGGCGCAGAAAGCGTTCATCTTTGGAGAATCTGGCTCATGTTCCGTTACAAGATGTAGATTTTTCGTGCCCCCAAATCGTAAATTATGGCAACTAACTTGTTAATAAATGTTATATTCGTAAAAAACGGGAAAAATGGCTTCATCTGGAAACACAAGTCTATTCGTGAAATCGTCTGCCCCCAGCTTATCTTGCAAATTCTCACAGAAAGCTTTAAGACACGGTTTGTCGGAAGATTTTAATGAACTGCATCATTTGAATGGTGTATGGCCGGAATTGTAAATGTTACTAAATACGCTTTACACCGCACATGAGGCACATTGAGTTCAAAACTCGCACAAGTAGTTGATTTTGTGGAACTTCGTAAAAATGTTTCGCGACTTTTTTCAACCATTTCGTTTTTGGTTGCTGTTCATCCTGGGCTGGTTTTCTTGTAAAAGTAGTCCATGTCCTGAAACTGCTTTATTCACCTTTCGATGTTGTGACGACGCGGTAGTTGGTTACCAAACTTCGAGCGAAAATGTCCTTGTAAGACGACAAACGGTGTTGTTTTGGCGCATTCCAAATCACACTACGCATTCTCCTGCATGAATGGCGCCATTTTGATTAACAGTGACTCTAGCGGCGATTTCGTAATCGAAAGATTTTTCGCTGTTGCCAGATACAAATTGTACAATTGTAGTTTCAGAATTAATTTTTTTCGGCTTAATAAACCATTTCAGAATTTGTACTATACTATTTTGCCTTATTCAATATGAAATACTAACCTAAACTAGTCCTTCCAATACTGGGTATTTCAAAATCAAACATTTATTTTGATGTTGTAGGATACGTTAAAAAAGTTGCAATGGCGTAATACTTTGTATATAAAGTCGTATATTCATAATGGAAATTAGTTAGCTTTGGTATCGATAAATGTATGTCATTATTTTGGCACATGCTTTCATAGTCACTGAATTTTTCAAGAAAGAACATGGCTGTGATAAGCATGTTCACTAGATGTAAAATCATTAAGATTTTTATTTTGCGTGAGGTCTAATTGTGCTCTATAATGATAGGATAAAGAATAATACAGCAAAGTTTCGAAACCGTTTTAACGATTATTTCAGAAAATGACATTTCAAATGTTGCATCTATGTCATGAAGTAATTTATGGTTTTGAGCTCTGTACAGAAATGAGAGTCGTCACGGGAAAATCAGAAGTACCCCTAACTATTGCGATACTTTGAAACAAGTTTACCTTTTTATGTTTTAATCATATGTCCCTTTATTTTCAAAATAAGTAATGGATTTTTAAGAAGTCTATATTACTACAATTGCCACAAATTCTTTAAAATAAAATTACTTAGTAGACTCCTTTTGTATGCTTTTAAAGAAAAAAATATAGCTTCTAAGTTTGCTTTCTTTTTGCAGTGAATACTTCCGTAACAATACTGAAAAGGCTTATTTTACTACAATTCAAAAGTTGAATCGAAGTTATTTATGACCGCAGTGTTTGAAATAAAAGAATAATGACTTCTTTCTATAGCTTTAACGTTTGAATTGATAAGTAAAATAAAAAGCTTTAAAATGTTTTCTTTCAAAAACATTACCATAATTATTTTTGTTTCGCTCCTCTAATGTTGTACCTTAAAAATTTTCAATTTTTTTAGTTCCCTAATCATATAAATTAAAACATTACATAAAATATACCTAAATTTATTCCAGAAATCAATCATCCATATTTAAATTTATTTTCAAATTTTCTGTAAAGTTAAAAAATTGTATAGAGCTTATGAATACTTTTTCCGTGTTAGATTTTTTTTGATTGCCAAGCAATTTAATAAAATAGAAATTCAAACTTAGTACTTTGTTTTACATGATTACTTATAAAACTAAAAAAGTAGGATTTTTTAAAAAAATTTTAAAAAATGTTCTAGAAGAGAATATAACTCTGAGTCATTAAACAATTTACTAGATTTTTTACTTCCCTAAAATTCTCGATTAGTATTTTGAACTCAAATTACATTAAAAAAATAGTAGTTTAACAAAAGAATCCTTAAGCAAGCAAATAAAATTTAAAAAAAATAGTTCGTAATTTTCTGAACTTATAGCTGTTACGTGTTTTAAGACAGATAACAGAATTGTTTCGAAAAATGCTCGTATCAAGAACAACAAAGAATATTTCGTTAAAATCGTATCAAGCTACAATCTTTTCAATTACAATTCTGTCTCTGTAAAAAATGCCATTATCTCGTCAGAAAAATGCTGTCCCAAGTAAAAGGCTCGATCAAGATAAAAGTACTGGTTAAGCAACTGTTAATTTTATCTTTATAACTAATTAAAATAACTCAGATTTTTTTCAGTTAATACAAAAAATGGAAAATGATGTAACTTACTTCAGATAGCATACACAACCGGTCCGAGAGAAATTTTACCTCCCCATGAAATAGTGAAATTTTATATATTAACTGCATAGTTCAGATGAACTTTACCATTCCAACATACCACCTGGCGCAAATGTGCAAGTTGTTAGCAAATTCTAGTAGCATATAAATAAATCTAAAGATGAAAATTTTTACATTTCTTAAAGTTATAAATTATATTAATAGAAGGGAATATCTATACTTCTCAAAATTACGTTACTTAATTATATTATAAACTAATGTAATGTTACTAAATTACATTATATAAAACGTAAATACATGCAATTTATAAAATTATGTGGGTTAATTTATTACTATTTTGCATTAAAAGTTTATTGTAAATCTGCGTTAATGGAATTCATGAAATCCTAACAGGATTTAAATGAACATAGATGCAAATAGTATTTCAAGGCGCTTTTAAGAAAACAATTAAGTGCCTGTGTTTTAAAAAAATTTACTGCGCACTTTTTCATCCCACGAAGATTATGTCATAAGTCACTAACTCTTACATGAATATAATATTACACAGACATTACGTCATACGAAAACTAATATAACTTTTACTGTAAAATTAATTTTTTAGTTATCATGTTATTAACAGGGTTATAACTATCTTTGGGGACAAGATAGCATAAAAGAATAGATTATGACTTGAATATATAGGATTAAATTTAGAATTCATGAATAAAGTTATGACCGATATTGATTATCTTCGTTATTCTTCGACGGTCTTATTCTTCGTATTAAGCACTTTTTAGTCCATGCTTTTCATCTGTCCGTAGCTTCTTGGGTGTATTTTCTGTATGGTTAGACCATGATAAAGATTTGACATCAGAACATGCTGAAGATTTGATATCAGAGCATGCTAAAGCAGAATTGCTACAGATTATGAACAACCTCTTTCATGAATTCAAGTACCTGAGAAGCGTAATCAGTTGAAACAAATGAAATTTTTAAAAATCTTTGTATTTAATTTAAGTTAACTTAAATTGAAAATTTAAGTTATTGACAATAATATTTGGAGCTGGAGATAAACTTCGGAATTATTATTATCCACGTATACAGTTCAGCAAATTCGTAAGCCTACCAACCTTACCACATACACCATTGGAAATGAAAGAAGCCGTGAGTAATATGTACTGAACAGATAATATCTTTTGCTGCTGCCATACTTGTTGCTTTTTAGTTGCATAATATGTAATCCTACCCAAATAATCTTCACACAAGTCTCAAAACGTTTCTTTGATATAATGGTGATTTCTTTGCACTTTTCTTTATTTCTTCTAAATATTTTCTATAGAAATTGAAAGGCCCTCTGAATTCCTTACGATGAATGTTGCTTAAATATTTCGAAATTTTCTGTGACACTTTCAGGATTCTTTACTATATTTAATACATTTCTTGAAGAACTCGCAGTTGTCAACCAGTTTAAAAACTTTTCGTATCTCCATTCTTTACAGGACGCAAGAAGCAACCAACGTTACCCTTCTTTGGCAATCCTTATATCTTATATCAGGTTCTATTCAACAACCTTTGGCTATTATATGTTCCGATTTCAGATTCATCCCTCATGTATACGATTTTCACTCTTTTCTTCGGAAACTTGATATAATTCTTACTTGGTTTTTGTTGAATACGTTTCGGACAAATTCAGGATGCTTTACGTTTACTTTCCATAGCTATTCCCTTAAGCTTTTTTAATTTCAGCTGGTATGTATGTAGGAGTCCATATCTGGAAAGCGGCTGTTCTTTGATCAAGTTAGCGCCTTTTGTCACATCTAAAGTTTTCATTAACTCCATGTTTTAACGATTTTCTTTTCTTAACAGCTTTTTACTGAGTTTGTGAGTGGCAACGTGGTGTGTAATATTTACGCTTTTGGTTTCAGATTTGAAAATTAAAAACTGGAATTTATTTTACTGTAAAAAAAAGGTTGTTTTTCTTTGAGTTAAATATACTAAATGTTTACTTCCCCAAAATGCATGAAAGCATATTTTATTCTTTGTGTTAACATAATTTTAATGGTATCCTCGGCTGGACTATGTGAATAATTTAAAATACAAAAGAATTGCCAAAATAAGTCTAATGCGCTTTTGCGTTTAGAGATGGAATGTCTTCTGAAGGCTCGTATGGCTCAGATTTCTGCTTTTACTAAAGCTTTCAATAAATTAAAAAAACTGAGTATTGAACATGATGTAGATATTTATGTGCTTGAAACTTAATTAAATGCGTTTATTAAAGAAGAACATTTGGAGCAAAATCTCTGAGATATTTTAGCTATGTTAACATAAAGTAAATTTGAAAACGATTATGATATTGTTGAAGATTTTCCTTGAAAAGCGTTTAAGAATTACATAAAGTTCAATATTCTGTGTTTTATGAAGAGCTATGTTCTATGGTTTGACGTTTTATTTTCTGTGAAGAACTATGCTCTATTAAATGAAGTTCTGTGGTCCTTGAAGAACTAGGGTCTAGGTTTTGAAGTTTTATATTCAGTGAAGAACTATTCTCTATTTAATTTATGTTCTCTGAAAAGCTATGTTCCATGTTTTGAAGTTTTACAATCTGGTGAAGAACTATGCTGTACAAATGAAGCGTTATGTTCTCTGAAGAGCTACAATCTATGTGTTGAAGTTTACTGTATTCTGTGATGAACTATGTTTCATTGCCGGATGTTCTGTGTTCTAAGAACAACTATTTTCTATATCTTGGAGCTCTATATTCTACGAATATGTTTTTATTCCCTGACGTTCAAAACTATATGAAAAATTGTGTTCTTTTCTGAAGTCCTATGTTTTATTCCCTGAATGTTCTATGAAGAACTGTGTTCTATTCCCTGAAATTCTATGCTTTGTGTTCTACGAAGAACTATCTTTTTTCTGGGTCATGTTCTATTGATTTTATCTTATACTAAAGAAACAAATTTCAGCAGCCTTTGTAAACTCTGTGAGAAATGAGAAACTGAAGACATGAATAAAAAAATCCTGGTTGACTAAAGTCTATTTTACAGCAAAAGACTTACCTACAGAAAATGAAGAAGCTTACATACAAAAGGGGTAGAATGATAAAGACCCTTCAGAAACTGGACTTTAAAAGCTTTAAAATTTTGATATGTTCCATATGGGTTAAGTTGTCTCCCGAAAGCTTAAGGTGGGAAGATGTCAGATCTAAAGTTTTAACTAATTGTATGTTACATTTTTATAGCGGTTTTTTATTAAGCGGTTAAGACTGTGAGTGGCAACACTCACAAGCAACGCACAGACGTGTGTGTAGCACTTACTTATATGTTTTATGTTTGGAAATTAAATATTGGAATTCTTTTGTCTGTAAAAAAGGTAGTTTTTTTGGGGGGGGATTAAATATACTAAATGTTCACTTTCCCGAATCGCACGAATGTTGGTAGCATATTTTATTCCTTGCGTTCGTCATTTCTGTTCTGTCATTTTTTAAAAATAGTGCTGATATCTGTCATCTCTTTCTATGTGCAGGGAAACTAGACTACCTATTATAATGCTTTTAGGTCAATTTCTGATAGCAGTCAAAAGCCCCCAATACCCAAGCGGATAAGACAGCTAAAACGAATAGTTTGACCTGAGCTTTTTATCCCGGTAAATGGGCTATCTGATTGGGATTTTTGTGTTTTTCCTCATGTTTGACCATCATGACTACCGCTTAGTTTCCTTTAGAAACCTTTTCCTAAAAATATTTAGTCCTCGCCTTTGGGAAGTTACCTGTCTTAACTAATTATCTATCTGCCACCAAGACGGAAACAATGAATAGAAATAAGTTAAAAAACAGTTTTAATTTAAAACAAGCTACATTCTTTAAGAAAATGTGATCGTTGTGCATTTAGAACAGAAGACTAAAATACTGTTTTAAAGAACATAACATTGTACAGACAAATAACCCCAGGCGGAGGCGGAAGGAGGTTTCAGTCATATTAAGTGGATAATCACAGAATATCTTGTTCTTTACGAAAAAAAAAACCTTCTGCGCATTCATTTGTTTAATATCGGATACGGCGTAAATTTTAATTGTGTGTTATTACCTTAACTATGCAATACCTAAAATAACGAGGAATTATCTCGCTACACTGAATTACTTAGTCGCTTTTATATGTATACTGCAAAAAAATGGGATAGTTTTATATCTCCCGTTCTACTGGGCCGATTGACGAAATTCAATTACGTTCTTCGTGTCTCGAAGCGCGACTTAAAATACGTATCAGATTTATACATATCATTGCTCTAACACGGGTATTTTGACACAAAATCGGACTTTTTTCTGAAATGACATGCCAATTTCTTTGCATATTTCGAGTCTACGACTCAAATTGTGCCAAACTGCTAAGTTTTGTAAAAATCGCATGAATAGTTTTTAAAAAATCAGCTTTAAAAATTTTAGCTCCTCAAAGTTAATTGAATTTGGTATATATATTTATTAATATTTTCTTTTTTATTAAACTTATTTGATTCTTCCTTTCACATTCCAAAATTTAGGTTCATTCCAAATAAAATATTTCGAAAATATTTTTGTATTTATAAAAATTCTTTATGAAATTTTTAACGTCATCTTAAAGTAGATGGATTTCTTGGCACACCTGCAAAACATTTAGAATTTTTTTATTCAAAATTTCCTAAGATATACGCGAATTTACATTTTGGCTCGTTTTAAAATTTGGAATATTTATTACGAGCGATAATAAGGAAAATGTGATTTATGTACTTTGTTAAAATTGATTTAAAAAAGAAGAACGATGGACCTTTTTTCCGCACGTGCATTAATGAAAAAAAGAAAGTAAGTAGGTTATTATAAATTAAGAATTTCGCCAAGTGAATTATTCTTAGCACAAACTGAGCAAAATGAGCCAAGATAAATTTTTTAATTTCTCACCAAAAATTGCAAAATTAATATCTAGGTATAATTTGAGTTGTAGAATCCAAATATGGGAAAAAAAAACTGGCATGTCATCTCAGAAAAAGTCCGATTTTGTCCCAGAATACCTATATTAGAACAATGCTATATATAAATCTAATAAGTCGCACTTTTGAGGCATGAAAAACGCAGTTTGAATTTCGTCAATTGGTCCACTAGAACGGGAGATACAGAACTGTCCACTCCCTTTTTTTTTTCCGCAGTGAACATTTTGGCTATTACTACAGAAAAAATATACAGTACCTGTTCATTTTACTTTAAATTAATTTTAAAATTTAAACATTGTAAGGAAATGAAACATATTTTGAATTTATCATATTTGAAACTAAACGTTATATCTTTACTGTACAGGCAGTAAGACAGTTGAAACCTTTGTAAAAGACAGTTGAAACCTTTGCAACCAATACCAGCTTTTACTGAAATCATCTTTTTAATCAGCTGTTTATCTTTCCTGTATGATGTGTTATAAAAATGGATCTTCGTTAATTAACTGTCTATATTTGGCAATGGAGTTAGTAGTAAGACTGTTCGTCATTCGTCAATGATTGTGTCATTCGTCTGCTGTTTTATCTGTCATAATGACGATCTCGAGGCTGATGAAATGTTAAGGTCCCATTGTATGTACCTCCAAAAAACTTTATTTTTTCCACTTTCCTATGTTTCAAATAATATCCTTTGTTATTCTTTATCTTCCTACCGTGTGATTATTTTCGCAAAGCGGAGAGGCAAACTTTTTCATTTCAAAATAGCAAACTTTTTCATTCTAAAAAGTTAGCCAAAGAGCCCAACGTTTTAAAAACGACAGAATATTGTATCTTAAGGAATATAAAACAATGTAATATGGAATGCATTTGTCTGTTCAGGATTTGCAACCCAAAACCACAAAGTATTAATGATTCTTGAGAAAAATGATGAATTTAAAATGTTGAGGTCTCTGAAAATTGCAAAAGCATGATAAATTTTCTTGGAAGAAATGATCTGTGATATAAATTACAATTACAATTGCTTAATAAATTGAGTAAATCAAAATCATAAAAAGTAATTTTTAATAACGTATGGGAATTTTGGTGAGTTTTTATGTGTAATGTGATTACGAACCTATTTTCCTTAAGTTCTCCTTTTCCATTGGCCCCCGTATGTTTTTCCATAATTCAAAACAATCATAAAAACCCTTACATCAGCATACTATAATTCAAAGCCGAGATATTAAAATATTACTTATTTTTCTTTTACTTTTTAAAACAGTACTATGGTTTCGGTTTATTTTAGTACGGCAAAGCGCACTAGGACTACCTGCCTAGGGAAAGCAATGCCTTAATGGATGACTTTCTAAGGGAAACAACTGGCTCGTATAACAGTTACACGTGAAGAAACTCGCGAAGGCGTCCATGAAACCAGCCCATCCGCCTACATTCAAACCCAGGTTGGAACTACCAGCGTTCAGCGATTTTACCGCTCGGCCGCTGGTGGGCCCTCTGCAAAATTATGGAATGTCCTCTGCAAAAACATTCCACCATTAGCTCCTATTTAAGTAGTTACAGCTGACTTTTAGAAAATAGTAAATTTATGTGAAATCACTTTTCTGGGTCATTACTCTAGCCCTCTGACCGGCAAGGCTGTATATATACAACTCAGAGTATTGTTTTTAACGCCTATAAAAATATATTCCGTACATTTGGAAAAATATCTAAGAAAACCCTTACATTAGGTAGTAGTAGCAGGGGCATTTTGGGTATTAAAGTCAAGAATATAACTTTTTCTCATGGCTGTTTTGAGAAATTTCGGCTTCCTTAGTGAAACCCCGTGCCATTAGAGGGCTAGATTAAAAATGAAAATTCGTTCATATTATCGTTCATCTTCTTCAAGAGACGAATATTTATCTTAATTTTTTAACCCCCGCTTTGAAAGTGTAAAGGATATTTACTATTCAATAGCAATTTAATTTGCCTTCTATAAATAACGCAACTATAACTACTAAAGTATAGTACAGCAATATTTTTAACACAGCTGATGCTAATCGCTTTTTCTTCCGAAAATTCACAACATGCCCAAAACTCTTCACCTGAATACTGAATATTTAATGTTTAATCTTTTATCTAAGGAATTCTAGAACAAAGTATTAGCGTCTCTTAACAGTGCATTTCTGAAACGTTCCCAAAAACATTCTAAACTGAATGACCAAAGACAAATAAAGGTTGGAATGACACTTCGAATAGAAAAGGATATTTATCCCGACTTATCTCAAGATCTAGACATTCTTTTGTCACAGGTTCATGTACGGTACGGAGTCGAAGGCTAAGGAACAGCTGTCTCGTTATGACGCTGATAAATGACTTTGCCCTCCGGATAACCCTGACGATAACAGGTTGTCGCTGGATGGTGATGAAATCACATCAGAGATAAGCAATATATGCAGATAATCTTTAAATAACGTTCACTGCGAAAGAGATAGCTTGGTTCAATAACTTTAAATGAAACAAGCGTGCGTAAATAGCGATTATTAATGAGTGATAAATAATTAAGAATAATAGTAAAATTAAACTAGACGGTGAAGGAATGATTCATTATCATAAATCTGATAAATATGTTAAAGGGCGTGAAACTGAGTTCTGTTCCATATTTTAGTGCGAGAACCTGAACTTATATTTATGCATTATAGCCCATGATAGTTCAGGTTTCAGAATATTGTCTTTGTTTTCCATGCATAAAGGATTGGGTTCTTGAAATTATAGCCAAGTACTCATGGGCTATCTGCATAAAGGGAGAGAGTTGCAATTTCATGGAGAATATTTTGAGGGAAACTTGCTCATATTGATATTACACATGCAACCCCCTCGCCCCCAAGAAAAACCTTATTGCAGCTATTGAGAATTAGAACTTGAATCTTGTTCGAACTACCAAAGTTTAATGAATTTACAGCTCAGCTGCTGATGGGACATCTTCCATGCGTAAAAAGATGTCTAAATATGTAATCGTATAGCTATTTTTATTATACTTACTTGTCCAAAATATAGCTTCTGATGTCATAGTTTTCGCCGCAATGATTGGTGTAGTGATCAGTGACTGGTAAGCAGAAAGTTCTCTGAAGTGCTTTAGTGGTAGATGAAAAGGAATGGGAGACCCTTTCATCGTCCCTCGAAGTGTTCTCCATTAGGACTGGCTCAAAGCTGCACAGCAGAGAAGTATACCTGTGCAAGCAATGGTGAAATTACGGCGTCCCACTCATTTACACTTTTTCTGATGTCATATTTTATCAATATGGGCCCACCAGCGGCCGAGCGGTAAAATCGTTAAACGCTGGTAGTTCAACCTAGGTTTGAGGCCAGACAGACCGGCTGGCTACATGGGCGTTTTTCGTAATTTTCTCGGTGTGTAAAATATATACGTGCCAAAGTCCTAGTCTTTCAAAAAGACATCTCTCAAGGCATGCTTTACCAAAATCAAAATTAACAAAACTAAGCCATTTAATTGATAGATTTATAAGGTACTTCTCCCGCCTTCTTCTCACGCCTTGGTGGTGTAGTGGTCAGCACACTCGGCGCGTATTCGAGAAATCCGCGGTTCGAGTCCCGGCAAGGGCATTGCTCATTTTTCATGACTTCTGCTCCACTCCACGAGGTTATAACTATTATGATGATTCTTCACCAACAGGATTTGGCGATTGGGTCCTCTAATCCCCAGTCGCTCTTTAAAAGGAGGGGTATGTAAGGTATTTCTCCAGCCTTCTTCGCATGCTTTTGTGGTGTAGTAGTCAGCAAGCTTGGTGCATATTCGAGAGGTCCGTGGTTCGAGTCCTAGCGAGGGCGTTGCATCATTTTTCATGACCCCTGCTTCAAAAATATCTAATGTCTCTACATAGTTAGGTTAATTTTATTCTGTGTATTTATTTATTTGAGCTAAACCTTGTTTTTCAGCAGTACATGAGCGTAAATAATTAACTAATTTTTTTTCCAGCTCTTCTAAAACTGTTCAAGAACATCAATTACTACTATGACCTGTTTCGAAACTTTCATATTCCAGCTTGTCGCATTTTATCTGAAAACAACACAAAACCTGTTTATGAAACTTAATATTCTAAGTATCCAATATTACTTTACAAAATAGTCAATTTTAATTGAATTAGAAAGAAAAGTTCATTATTTCATCTGAAGAATCCATCCACCTTTTTCGTGTAACTTTTCCTCTATTATGTTTCCAATGTTAAAAATCTAAACCATTTGAAGCAAAATAGTGTAAGAAGGTAAGAAAATTTCTTCATTAAGAAACAAGAAGAAATTCCCTTGGTTTACTTCTAAATAAGGGGTGAAACGTTCCATAAAACTCATGCTGAAAATACTTAATATTGGTGAGCAATATGAGATCCGAATTCAGAAACTTGGTGAAACTCTAAAGCTCAAAACATTCTGACTGAATAACTGGCTAGGGAAGCCAAATGACATTCTTTGCTTTATCCTAGAGATAGGACGGATTAAAATGAGATTTTAAGAATTTTCTTATAATTTTCCTCCAAATCAAATAACTGATTTTTTGAACAGCATTTTGATATCAGCCTAAATTTCGTTGCATTTCATTTAAACATTGTCACTGCCTATATTTTTTAGCAGGTGATATTTTTGTTTCAGCTAGAAGCATTTACATTTATAGAAATAATACGTGTATGAATTTCACTGCTGGAACTAATTCGCGCATGAATGCGATCATGAATGCTCAACCATAAGTGATAAATAAATGCATATAATACAAAGAATTACATTAATTTTTCAGAACACATAATTTTCCAAAACTGCAGTACAATTTAATAAATGTTCACATAAATACCCAACAATAAAACAATGCACACAAAAATACTAAATACAAATATATGGTATTAATTTTCAATAATACTGTTACGAATTTTGTACATAGATGATGGATAATTTTAGCTATATTATGCGTGGAATTGTTGCATTTCTTTTGTATAATGTAACATAATAATCTAAAGGAGTGAAGCTTGCCGTAAAACTAAGAATACAGGGGCAAGTCTATTTAACATTGAGTAAATGGCTATCTAGATAATTTGGCGAGATATCGCCAAGCTGGCAACAGTTTCAGCGACTAATTTTTATCACCAAATTTAGGAAGAAATCGCCAAAAGTCTCCAAATTTGGCGGCGTTTTGGTCTGATCCCTGTATCACCACACTAAGTATTGTAGTTCAATATATGCAATTGATTTCATGTGCAACTGAAACTGTATTTGGCCCTACTATACCTTCCAGTTACTTTGGGAAGCAGAATGTACTAGAAATATCTCGATCTTTCTCTAACTAATAAGACCGGATAGGGCATATGCTCTCAGTTGTACTTGTTGTTGCAAATTGTTAGTTCAGCGTGAGATTGGAATACTGAGATATCTCCGGGTTACCTTCTTCTTTAGATGCGCTTTGCATTGTGTTGTGTTTAACATTCTTGTTAGTTTGAAGTGAAACTACTGATTGTACTTTGTGATACTGTAAACACCTCTAATAGTATTTCTGTGGAAAGTTCCAGAAATCTGAAATGTTTCTTTTGACAAAATAAATCATTCGTGTGTCTTAAGTACATTCCGAGTCAAAAAACCTAGCAATCCTTGAAAAAGGGGTGTCATGATCTGAAAATTAAACAAGCGAATACCGCTTAGCCAGGCGTATTTTATGTTAATTAACTAGTTATTATGATTTAAATCTTTACTATAACTTCCTCTTTCCGAATTCCTTATGAGAATGCGAATTATGTTGTGCTGAAGATTTTGATTCTTTAGTGCTTCACACAATCGCGTCTTGTGGTTAGTATTTTTCGCCAGCTCCGCTTAAAAGCGATATGACGGTTTTAGCATTTTTGCTAGTCAATGATTTAAATGCGCGCTGGTAAAATATCTGAGTTGGTTTATATCTAGTCTATTTAATGTGCAGGCTTAGACTGCGTCATCAATACTGAATTTAATTTTCTGTTATATTAATATTGTCCAACCTTTAAGTAACATATATGGTACAATTCTCGACGGCTATGTTATTTCGAACGGTTTACGTGGCAGTCTACATTAGCAACAGCTTGAAGTCTGATCTGAATGCAATCATTTGACTGAATTCGAGAGAGGAACACTACCACTTTGAGTGAAATGAACTGATCATATACACGAAGAGACATACACAATGAGGGAAGCAAAACTACAGTCAAACGATGTGGTTGTGATTAGCTCCAATAATCGCATATATCGGCCATGAATGCATTGGTAAATATATACGCATTCATATAATACACACTAATAACAAATATAGAAGATGTTATGATTATGAGAAGAGCTATAATTATGCTGACAGCTTCACTACTACTCGTCATAACTATTTAACTTATTTTCGTTTGTACCATGTAAAGAAAAAGTGTCGGTAGAGTTTGGAATTTACCTTTTGGCGTCTATTGAGGCGCTTACAGTTAGTTCCGGGCATTGACAGCAATGCTTGATTGCTGACCTTGGCTTAGTTGGTATCATTATAATAAATCGAATAGAAGTCGCAGCGAAGAATCTGGATTTTCGTTCTCCACGGGTGCCTAGGAAGTTCAATATTGAGAAGGAATAACGGATGTTGTTAACCTTAAATCATTCTGAAAAAAATCGTATATTCATTAGACCTAATGTTATCAAATGGGAGAGTCATTCTTATAGTACATTGCATTGTCATCTTTCAGAGATTTTATGCAAACTCGATGATACAGCGGGTAATCCTGCAACAGTTTGTATTACGAATGTTGTGACATCTGTCACTTTATAAATGTTTCATTCAGCAAGATGTTTCCGTTCACGCATTATAAATGTTTCCAGAGAATACCTATCTAGTTCCCTTCTCCCGATGAAATACATACGGGCACATCAGGAGAACAGTTACAGTATCTCAGAATGTGAGGGAATGTATTAAATAATTATAGATTATTTGGCTGCCAGTTCATCAAGTACACTCTTTTGCAGAATAATCGAAGCACCATGAAGGAAGTGTTTGTTTTTGATGAAACTGACTATGTGTATAGCTCATATACAGATAATAAAATGATTGAAAAGTGAAAGTCATAGTACCTGTTCACGGCTCACGATCACCTTTGAGTGTTCAAATTAGTGGTTGGTCGAACTGCCCCTGGCGCAATGCATGCTTGAATTCGTCGAGGCAAGGAGTGGTAGAGGTTCCTAATGTCATCCTGCCTTGAAACTTTGATCATTTGCATGTTCGATCAAGATGTTTTTGCACACTAAATTTCGTCACGATCGCAAAACGTAACTGTGCCCGTACGTATTTCATGTTACTTAAGAGGTAGAACAATATTAATAAAAGAGAAAATTAAATTCAATATTGATAATGTAGTCTAAGTCTGCACATTTTGTCACGATCTCACTTGGTGCTTGGATATTTTTGCAAAAAAGTGCATTTGATGTTGAGTAAATTCATATCATTCATATCATCAAAGTCATTATCTTTCATGCATTGTCGCCAGAGGAAGCTGTATACGTCATACCAATGCGCAACATCTTTAGATCTCAGTTTATTAATCAATTAATGAACTGATTGTTTACCAATTTTAATCTCTTAATAATCTGTATCTCCTTATTGCTTCCATTAAGCTTCATTAGAAAGTAATGAAATTTCTGGTTTAGTTAATTATTTTGTCATTTCGAAGATAAAATTTTTCATGCAATGGAAAATACATAATGTGGATACTTATATCGAAGTTTCTATCGTGTTATTCCAAAAATTCAACAGCTTAACAGTCAATATTTTCTTTGGTAAAAAACAAGCAAAACTGTCACTATTATTTGCAATATTCAGCTCCATTTTTATTCCTATAATCTGCTAAAGTATCGTATTATTACGTATTATTACGTTTTAAAAGAAATTGTTATGTGTATGACAAATGTTCCTCGTTCTGTCTAGCTTTATTTGGGAAAAACTGAGCAGTTATAAAAAACAATGCACCGGCATTTTGTTGCCTCTCTGCCCCTCAAAAAGAAAAATAAGAAAGAAAAAAGAAAAATTGTCTACATCCATGTAGGTTTCGAGATCGATGCTCAGGTTGAAGTAAAAAAACTACATACGTTAGGAAAACGACGTGTGAATGGTCTTATAAATCATAAAATGTATATATGGAGACGCTTTAATAGCAGCCTTCATTTCTTGGCGAAGTCACGAATTGTAGGCAATCAAAATCCCGCACAGTAACGCCATTTCAATAACATTACTTCGCTTTTCTTTCTACTTCTCAAATAGATTGAGAAGAAAAACCATTTTCAAACAAAAAAGTAAATGCAGTAATGCGTTTGGTTGTTCAGTTCAGGATAGCTGAGATTAATAATTCACAATTTATCTGGTCTAAGGAATTTTTCGTAGTACATTTGCAGTTTTTATGGAGTCTGAAGTAGGATTAATCTAACTGTGTTTCTGATAGAAAATACGATCATCGAATATTGACATTCATTGTTTTCGCGATTGAAAATATCTCAACGAGTTCCATATTTAGGGAATTCGTAAAAAGAAGTGGAGCCATTACTGAAAGAAAATATTGCTATTAAATTTAGGTTATGCAAAGCTTTTTGCATTGTACGTGCAATTTGGATATTTACCAGAATTTTCTCATTTTGTGTAAAAAAATTTTAAAATGCATATATGAAATAATAAATAACAAGTCAAATAATCAGCAAATAATAAATGAAAGCTGTATATACTTTGGAAGCAATGTCACAGTAAAAGAATATAAGAAATGCTTGTGATACGTGCGATATAAAGCTCAATAATCTGTTTTTATTTATTTTTACTGATGTATGTTTTCGAATGTGTTTAATCTAAATGCTAAAGTTTGAATGTGCTAAATGTCAGTGTGATTACTCTGACTTTAACATGTCTTTGGAACAGCACCTTTAGGACAAATTATATAGAGTTTATGTCATAGTATTACTGCAGCGAATTTGTGCACTGTACTTGTTTTTAGAATAAAGCTCGATTTTTTTAATACAGTTTGCTTTTTAAATAGAAAATATTCAAATTATTGTTTGATGAAAGGAGAGTGAAATTACTCTTCATATCTTTCTCTATTACTCCAAATACTCTCGAATGGATTGAGCGTAGAATTTCTTCTTCTCTTTGAATCAATATCCCATAGTTTGAGTTTGGTGATCTTGAATTACTGTTGCCTAGTATTGAAATATTCTTGCCTTGGTATTATGATCTCGGAATTGCTGTTGAATACAAAGAAGAAATAATCCATTATTAGATAAAATGGTCATTCTGGGCATTCAGTTATTGAGTTGCCTTCATTTTATATTGAGCAAATCCAACCAAAGAGAATCAACCTCAAATCATAACACCTGTTCCAGAGACTTGCTTCATGTTGTTTTGCCAATAGTTGGACGTTGGCAGGATTTGTTTGAAGATATAATCTTTCCTTATGTCTTTGAAGTTTAAACATTCCAATTTTCGGCCTATTGGAGAAATGCTTTTATTAATCTTAGAAGCAATACCGTTTTCCTCAGTGTTTGCTCTTGTAGCACGTCTAGTAAGCAATCGAAAGTTCTTTGGTTCGAATACGGCAAAGGTGAAACTGATTTCTCACGTTTTCAGTTTCGAAAAAAGCTTAATGTCTTTACTTTCTCACTAATAATTTGCTCTTTTTTTTATAGCGCAATCCTAATCCTCTTTAATCCTAACTCTGTGAATTCTTTTCTCATCGCACGAAGGAAAATGGTCTTGATTCTCATATAAAACACCGTCTACAATCTAAAGTATATTTATGGTTTTTATTACTGATTTCATTAATCGGTGTAGTGGCCTTCGGTTCTCTTCATTAAGGATTGACTTTCGACCATATTTTTTCTTTAAAATCAGTGCTCACTGCCATTTTTCAAAGATTTTAGTTTATAATCACTTGTTAGTGATTTCATTTATTGCTCTGCATGCTTACTGATCTTGATTCAGATCAACAATATAACCCACTTTGAACTCCATAACACCATTTCCGTGACTATGCGTAATGACTTCAATGATAATCTTTTTTAAATGCACGCTGAATTATTGAAGTTAAAAGTTCCGTTGTATATGCAATTACACAAGTTTATATTTATCTTATTACATCTTTCCTGGTCATAGAGTAATTCTCCAATTGTTAAATTATTAGAATACTTCGTGTAAGTATGCTTGTTCAAATGTAATTCCCTTAGTAATTTAGACTAATTCGAATTGGTAAATTTTTCTTGTTAAGCACATTCCAAAGCGTATTTAAGTAAAAATTTGAAACATATAATTGAGCTGCAAAAATTCAGAAATTTAAATTTATTCTTCTCTGAGTAAAATTTATTAAATTAAGTAAGTAAACTAGGCTTACAAAAAAAATTGAGTTGTCGCAGGTGCTCAAAAATATTCTTAGGTGATTTTTCTTAGAAACTAAAAAACTGTATTTTAGAGATTTTAGATCTTTCACCGCAGGGCAGGAATGGGATATTGTTCGGAGAACGGCCTTGACGCCGAAAAGGGAGAAACAGCTTATTGTGGTATGGCAGGCAATAGTTGTCATTCGATGACGTACTTCCTCTAGGGAGACAGCCGTAATACGTTTCCCTTGTAAGGGATTATCTGTAGTATTACTTATTATCTGTAGTATTTATTATTGTAGTATAGTAATTAGTATTTATTACTGTAGTATCTACTATTGTAGTATTTATTCTGTAGTATTTACTTCCGTTGGCATGATGAAATGTCGCCCATACCCTTAAAAAAGCCAAGTTGGCGCAACCAAGGCCTCCGAACAATATCCCAGTAACGTACTTACTTGTTTATAGGTATTTAAGACATATTGATTTTATAGGAATATCTAAGTAAAAAAACTTTGCGCCACTTACCTCTGTATCCTGTCAGTATTTAAATTTTCAGCACCATGATTATAAAACCACTAACAAAATTTATATATCTAATTTTGGACATCTGTCAAAATAGCTATATCATAATGTTTTTAATTTATGCGTACTGAGTTTGGAAACATCTTTAGTGGCATTTTCTTAAAATGTTTTAAGCCTTCAGTTTAACTGATATTGCTATTGCCCATTATATAAGACCTTATTTGTGTTCTATGAGGCTTAACAAATGGGTAATTTTTAAAATATTGCCAATCGCCATTAATATAGGAGTCAAAAGCTCTTTAATCTTTCAAATTGTAAGACATTAATTTACTACAGGATTAAAAAGCAATAGATTTAATTTATAATAAATTGTGACTTTATTTTAGTAAAAAAATATTAAATTTATTTAATTAAAAATTTAACCTATAATATGGCAATTGATATTTATATGCGTTTGAAGAAATATTGCAATTAGTTAACACGAATTGCGTCAAATATTATCCTGGGTATAGAAGGGTTCTCCCTAGTAATTTAGTTACATAATAAAAATGAATAAGCTCTAAACGTACATCATTGAGGTTAAAACTGAATTTATTAACTTACAACTTATTTGAAAGTTCTCTGCATTTCAGAAACCTATTTTCATATTTTTGCCTAGATCAAGAATATATTCGTAGTTTATGAATAAAGAAAAGGAGAAAGAGTTTTGCAATAGTAAAAAGACTTCATAATGCACGTTTATGTGAAAATTAGGAAAGGATAATCAATCATTTATTTTTCCGTAGTGAATTTTAGATATTTTATCAAATGCTAATGATATTCAAATTCTGTTGCTATCTTTATCTTTGATAATAAATATTTATACGTCGTTGGCTTCCATATCTTTTGCAGTGAAGATTCCATATACGACCTTACAGGATATTCGTTTTTTTTTCTCGCCTTTTATTTGAGGTAAGATTCAGAAAGATTACATAAATCCTGACTTTAAATTAATGCTCTCATAAACTCTTATACTTAGTCATATTATTCTGATTTTCAACTCTACGACTTTCGCCCTAGAAAGTAAAATTTTTTCCCAAAAGTTTTCAAAGCATTTCTTTTCTTTTTTTCTTCTCTTCTCTATTCCCCCAGTATAATATTATTATGTGTAAATGTTTACTTCCGGCTTCTTCAGACAAGGCTTCGACTTAGTCTGAAGTGCTAAAAGGTATCATTTTCACTAATTTTCTTTTGTAAATTTATTTATACTTGTGATAGTAATGATTTAAGTAGTTAATTTATATTTATTGACTAGTAGTTAACTGTACATTGATTCCTTGTTTTGTCACAGTGCTTATTCAGATCAGAAGTTTATACAAATTTTTAAGGCAAGTAGCGTAGTTTAAGACTAGAATGTAATCTTAATCATGAGATGATTTGAATTTATTTCGCGACGCTGTCGCCTGGATTTCAATGCACGTAGTCCAGTGTAGGGTTCAAATACAGAAAACAATACAGGATCAATATTAAACTAATTTCATGACCATTATCTATCAACATTTTCATTTCAAAATAAAAATACACCAAAACTCCTATAACAAGTACCTTCATTATCATGCTTCATGATCCTCCTGGATAAAATTTTGAGATTTTCCAAGACTAAGGATTCTTCAAAATTGAACGTATGCACTCACAACTCGACTTCCTATTTCTCGTTCTTCTTCTAATCCAAGATTCAAAATATTTCATATTTCTACACTCAAGATTTTTCTTTCATTTATTTGCAAACTCAAGATTTTATATCTTCAGTCGCATAGTCAAGACATCAAAATGCAACCTGTGAACTTTTAGCCTATTTAAATATCTCTATACACTCCTAACAATTCTAATTCCAATGTACTAATTGAACTTAGGTATTTAATATCTCTATGAACTCAGATTCCTATGAACTGTTCATAAACACTTATGAACTCATAAGAACTCTAAATTCATCTCAGCAGCTATTACGGAACTTTCAAACTAGATTTAACTAATTTTATGTATATATCAAAATTTTTCTTATAACTTTATATAATGTATATATACATATACATTACATAAAGTTATGAGATATACATTACATAAAGCTATGAGACATATTTCATGTATTATATAGATTATAAAATTTAAATAAACATAGTCCCACTGAGTAAGCAATAAAGCTTTCATTGGCGGCACAGCTGCTCACCCAGTGGTCTCCTGTCTCCTGTAGAAAGGTGACAGAGCTGCTGAAGATTTGATGGAATTCTGTAACTATTGAGATTGAATTAAATAGGATTATTTAGACAATAGCTAATCATTATGAGACTATAACTATTGCATTTAGAAATTTATAATATGAGCACAGAGCTATCTGCCTAAGGAAGACCTCGTAGATTTATTTTATGGGAAATGGATTCGTACTCCGTTTACGTGTGGCAAAACCACAGGAATTCCCAATGTATCAAGCCCATTCGCTAGGATTTGAATCCGGATCGAAATTGCAGGTTTCAGTGGTTTTACTTTTTGCCCACTGGTAGGCGGAAAATGCTTGAAAAGAAGTTAAATTTTTCCCCTTTCTAATCCAGAAGTGTCTGTACACTTGTTTGGGATAGTTTAATATAATCCTGTTTTAATATTAGCATAATAGTATTTAAGTAGAAGTCTCAAAGTTTAATTTGTTTTTATTTTAGTCATAACATCCACAAGTCGTGGTTAATAAATTTTATGTTAAATTTTAGTTTTGAATTTTAGCTTACATTGTAAAAGACATTAGGTTATTTCGAAGCAAGAGATGTGATAAATGAACAATGCCCTGGCCGGGACTCGAACCTCGAATCTCTCGAATACGCGTCGAGTATGCTTCCCATTACACAACGAAGGCATGTCAAGAAGGCGGGAGAAATACCATATACTGGGTACCATCCCCTCCTGGCGACTAGGGGAACTAATTTCCAAATCCTGGGGGTGGAGCATCATCGTCCACCGCCTTTCTTAGTTCGAGCGCCACTGTAGAGTCACTAGGTTATTTAAAAGCAGGAGAGATGAAAAATGAGCAATGCCCTCGCCGGGACTCGAACCACGAATACGTGTCGAGCGTGCTGAACACTACACCACGAAAATATGCCAAGAACGCGCGAGAAATACCTTATAATATGTTAGTAGTTAGGCAGCGCTAAAGTCTATAACTCTTGCCAGTCAGTGTACTTACTTATGTGAATAACTTTCAGGTGTTGAAGACAAATTTCTAATCCCTTTGTAGAGACATTAGGTTATTTCGGAAGCAGGAGTGATAAAAAATGAGCGTGCTGACCATTACACCACGAAGGCATGCGAAGAAGGCGGGAGAAATACCTTATAACTTTACACCATAAACTTACTGTAGTAACGAGGTTAATGTATATGAGCCGAAGATAATTATAGTTAGTTTTTATAAAATATAACTAAAGGTTTAATGATTATGAACGCAATTCTAAGAAATAAATAAATGATGCGTCATTTCATAGCAAATGAATTAAACACCGCATATAATTCATTCACGTGATCTCGAAAAGCCTCATAATACAGTAAACCCTTGTTAATACGAATATGAAACGAAAAAATGAAGATTTTGATTAAAAAAATTCGTGTTAACTGGGAACTCAAATTTCATTTTTGGAATCGATTTTTCTAATCCTTAACCATTTCGGTATACTCGTATAATTGCATAAATACTACAATATACGTTATATATGTCGTCATAAGAAACACTATAGTGCTACACTAATTGCTGTACAATTACTTGAGAAAAGATAACTGACAGATAATTTTTCACCCTTTTAACTTCGCAGCCTGCACTCATGACTTCCTTAAAACTAGTTATTCATTCGGATGTTGCAGAAAAATGTTCTGTAGTGTCCAAAGGGTGTAACAATTCCTGACGGGTAAAGGAATGATATTGTCCCCTTACTTTCTTTTGATAAGATTTCTTGCGCCTAAAACATAACTGCTTGTACATTAGATTCACCTCCAACACACACGGTAATATCGCCATCTTTACTAAATAACTCCTCAAAACCAACACTAGGTTCGGAGCGTCTTGGAAATTATTCCGTTCGTCAAGCGAAATGGTTTTTCTTTGTTACTATTTAACTCGTCACAGCAACCTTGAGTTTGGCAAAGCACATTTCTTTGCTCCTGCTCCTGGAGTCTTGCAGATTTCTTTTTTCTTTCTTTTCCAGATTTATTGTATATGTAACAGGGATTAAAATAAAAGCCTCGCATTATGAATGTGAGAAACTCATTATTATCTTTGTGGTTCATTATTAAGGATTTTATTTCACATGCGTGGTGTGTTTCACATTGTATAGCAATAAAATTCTGATGGTAGATCAAAGAGAAAGTAATTTTATCTCCTGCCATTATTTTTTGTTAACAAATTTTAAATAAATTTATTTATATTTTTAATTTTAAGTTCACATGTCACTCAGAAGATTTTTCTTTACATGCAAAAAATTTCTGAAGTGCTGTCATAGTACTAGGATGTGTCAGATCTTCAATGATTATTTATTATTATTTATTTTATTTTACTTATATTATTATTTTACTTATATTTATTTTATTTTACTTATATAATTTTTCTCTCTATTTATTTATTTATTATTATTTTCCTATGCTTAAATTATAGACTGAGTAAAAAGAAATGGATGAAAAACGTTAAATGCAGAAGGAGATGCGCAAGAAATATTGGACATAGATCGTAATCTAAAATAGATCATAACCTAAAATTATTAATTAAAATTAATATATTCTAATCAATATTATCCAAATCATAAGTGAAAATAATTTTGCCATTTATTACATTTCAGATTTTCGCTAACATTTCCAAATTTATAATTCGACCCAGTAACCAGAAAAGTTGTTGCCATTTTTGACATCTCACTGAAAGAAGCGCTCGCAGAAATGAAACCAAGGGACTGACTCGCCGGAGAAGTGATGAGAGTGTAATGAAACCATTGACCGTGAGTGCACAGCAGTTACAGTTCATCTAGTGCCGAAGAGAAATGGAAGTACTAAAGCAGATTGTTCGCGGTTGTTTGCTATATGACTTTGGTTGTAATACAATATTTCTTTCTAGGTTTAATAGTATTCTGATATGTTCCTTTCTTATTTCCCATTGACCTATTTGAAGGCAATGTCTAAGAAGGTGACCATCCATTCACCAAAGGATTCTACTTTTCCTAGACCGTGATGATAACAGCTAGCCTCGTTTAGAATAGCAGTATCGAGATCAGGTTCCAGTTCCATCTGAAATACAACTGAAATGCCCTGAAATGTTTGCAATAATGTTAGATAAATGCTGACTTTGTTAAATAAGCGAAATTGGTTTTAATATCAGCATTTTGTTGTTTTGTCCATGAATTTAATGGAAGAATTGTTGCCAGAGCCTCAAGGAGGTTGGATTTCTACTTCCATCTCAATTTTGAGGAACAGCGCCACGGGAGGGATGGGGAGGTCTGACCGTCTTACACCCTCTTCCCTTCCACCATACCCCACGAGAGGGCTTTCAACTCGCCTTATATGTGCCCCCATGGCGCAAAAACACTATACATCCATGCCTTCTCCAGGATTCGAACCCCGACCTTTGGTACCGTAGTAGGCTCCCATAACCATTATAATGTCTAGGGGGCGAATATCAACATTTAAATGAGCAATGCCCTCCCTGGGACTCGAACCACGGACCTCTCGAATACGCGTCGAGCGTGCTGACCACTACACCACGAAGGCGGAGAAATACCTTATATACACAATCTTTTCAAGGGCGACTGGGGATTAGGAGACCTAATCTCCAAATCCCGGTGGTGGAGAATCATCATCCACCACCGTTTTCAGTTCGGGTGCCATTGTAGAGATATAAGAGCAACAAAAAGTTAAACGAGACTGCTCGTTTAACTTTTTGTTGCTGAAAAGGAAAATGAAATGCTTTCTTAAAATGCACTTGAAACTGAAGCCCATATCCATCAAAATCTGTATTTTTAAATGCTTAACTGCTATTTCCCAGTTCCACTGAAATGCATGTGAAAATTTGGTATTTGCGCTGTTTTCCAGATCGAATTATAGTCTTCTTTCTTTTGCATCTGTAATGTTTTCCTATGGCCATTATTTTGTTGTCTATAAGACGGTGCTCTTGACGAAACACAAGACAGAAAATAATTGTCGTTTCGAGTGCTACGAGCATGGGCAGATTTCCTTCCATTGTTGGTTGAGAAGGCTGTCATCAGAAATCTTTCCATCCTGCAACAAACAACAGTGCGAAGATGCTTTGCAAATGTGTTCTAACAACAAAAACAATAAAAACAAACAAAAATTATTATTTTTTCCTTTATTAGTATAATTCGCAAGCTATTACAATGCTATTTCATTCTTGTTACTGCTGACGTTTTGCTACTTAATCGCAAAGTAAATTTATAGTTGTTAAAATTTATTTCTCTCTGTAGAGGTAGAAAGACTTGGATAAAAAATTTTATTTTAGAGATCTTAGTCGGTATAAGAAGTTTTAGTAAACCAACGCAAACAGTTTTATAAACCTTTTAATTTACGTATCTATAACTGTGTTCCTTCGTAAATTTAATAACTATATGGTGGCAGGAGAACGTTACATGAAATTCTTTTTACATAATATCACCGTTATTATTCTAATCTATAAATAGACTTTTATTTCTAACCAGCTACAAGGAGAGTTTTTCTTAATGAAGTGACTTAATTACCCATTTAGTATTAAAATACTAATTGAATACTTACATTTAAAAATCATACGAACGCGTGCCTACGGCACATTACCCTTCGTATTCCATTTAGGCTGCTGGTACTACCTGAGTTTGATTTCGCTACCATGGAAATAGGGTAATTGTGAAATATATCCGCGCCTCATCATTTTAATGGAAAAGACACTCTGACCTGGATTCTAATGAAAAACCTTTGAACAAAATGTTTTATTAGTACTGACTACGACTTATTTTTAAGCTTTTGTGCTTGACTAATGTTTCCAGTGAAAACACCTCTCGAAGTTGTGGATTTAAAATCTTATCGTTTTCAAAATTGTGCAAAATTAAAGGCACAAGATATAATTTGCTTTAAGAAGCCAGGTAATAATTAAATAATTAAAAACTTTTTTTATATTAAAGCCTCACTTCTTACAAGCATTTTAAAATAAATCCCATATAAAATCTCGCTTTAAAATTAAAGTTATGATAAAAAAATTAGTTCTAAACTTCTAGCATTTAGAAGGTCAGACTGGTTAATTTATATTTGCATTTTATCAAATTTCTTGTATTGAATTTGCAGAAATATAGAAGAAATGCTTTTGTGTAGAATTTTACGTATAAATATCGTTGTGCGTGATAGAAAAGTTAACTTATTATCATATTCCTCTAGATCAGGGCTTCTTAAACTATGGGTCGCGACCCCATTTGGGGTCGCGTAGCAAAATTCTGGGGTCGCGAGAGATTTTAATGTCAAATATTTATATATAATATATATATACCATTTTATAACATCACTAGAGTTGGCGGAATACAGTGGACTTGCAGCGTCTAGACACGCGCATTTGTTGAAGGTTTTGAGCTATCTCCACCGACAGCAGTAAACGATCGATGATCGCTATTATTATACTGTGGCTATACATTGTTAGTGCGTTTGGTAGGTATCATACATGTTGAATAAACCGCGCGCCGCTGACTTCCCACAAGGGAGGAATGCGCGCGCGTACACACGTGCAACCTGCAGCTAAACAATGATTCAATACACGCGCTGGCAAATACGCATTAACCAAACCGGTCTGTGGGGCTCTTATAAAAAAGCGCGCATAAATACTTGTAAAACCCGTTGAAAAATTTGTGAATTTTATATATTTAATATAATTTTATATATTTAATATGTTATTTTTATATATTTATTGTATTTTAGGATCAAAATAATTTTTGGCCATGGATAAATGGCTGAACTTAAATAAGAATGGTAATGACGCAGATGATAATGCTACAAACTCTTCTCAGGCAGGACAAAGTATTGGAAAACAGGCATCTAATGTGCGAAAAAGAAAATATGATGAGTCTTTTCTTCAATTTGGCTTTACATTTCAAAATTGTGAGGGTAATGAACAACCTCTTTGTTTGATCTGCAATGAATTATTGGCTTCGGAGAGTATGAAACCATCAAAATTAAAAAGACATCTTGAATCAAAGCATGTTTCGTATGTCAATAAACCAAAAGAATATTTTGAAAGACTGTATAAATCCTTAAATAAAGAAAAGAAAATCTTTGAAAAACTTATAACTGTTAATGAAAAATATTTACTAGCGTCATATGAAGTTTCATACTGTATTGCTAAAAATAAAAAGCCGTTCACCATTGGAGAAGATCTTGTGTTACCTGCTGCTATTAAAATGGTAGAAATACTACATGGAAGAAAATATGGCGATGATATTCGAAAAATTCCTTTGTCGAACGACACTGTCTCGAATAGAATTTCTGATATTAACAAGGATCAATTAATACAACTTATTACAAGAATTAAAGAAAGCCCAAAATTTTCAATTCAGTTGGACGAAACAACTGATTTTACTAAATTGGCTCAGTTGTTAGTATATGTCAGGTACGTTTATAAAGAAAGCGTGGAGGAAGAATTGTTATTTTGTCGTCCTATGGAAGACCATACTACAGGGAAAGACATATATTGTAAAGTTGACGAATTTTTAAAAGCAGAAGGTTTAGAATGGAAAAATTGCTGTGGAATATGCACAGATGGTGCAAGAGCGATGACGGGCAAAAATATTGGTTTTAAATCATTTTTTCAAGCTGCTCATTATGATCATATAACTTTTACTCACTGCCTTATTCACCGAGAGGCTCTTGCAGCAAAAAAATTAGCACCAGAATTGAACGATGTGCTTCAGGATGCTGTTAAGATCATAAATTTTATTAAGAGCCACGCCCTTAACAGTCGCTTATTTTCAAATCTCTGTAAGGATACGGATTCCAACTACACAACTTTGTTATTACATGCAGAAGTAAGATGGTTGTCAAGAGGTCAAAGTTTAAGAAGATTATTGTTATTAAAGGACGAGATCGAAATATTTTTAACCGAACGAAAATGTGAACTTGCTGCTTTTTTTCAAAATGACTTATGGCTATCCAAGCTGTGTTATTTGTCAGATATTTTTGCGAAGTTAAACGATCTCAACTTGTCTCTTCAAGGAAAATATTGCGATATATTTACTTCAAATGATAAAATTGAAAGTTTTATTAAAAAGATCAACATTTGGAAAAGTAGGGTCGAAAAAAATTCGTTCGAAATGTTTTCCAGTGTCGACAATTTTGTAATCGAGAAAATTCATTGTAAAACTTTTATTGCAAAAATTATTGTAGATCACTTAAAAGCGCTAGAAATACAGTTCCGGACATATTTTAAATTAAATATTGATTTCCAAAAAATAGTTTGGATTCAAAAGCCGTTTTGGATTGGCTTAAGTGAGATTGATCACCTGCCACTTAAAGCTCAAGAGGAATTTGCTGAGCTTTCGAGTGACTCAAACTTAAAACTACAATTTCAAAAAAAGCCCTTGACTGAATTCTGGATCGGAACTAGAACTGAATTTCCCACAATCGCTGATATGGCGTTAAATGTACTTCTGCCATTCAACACCACATATTTATGTGAAGTTACTTTCTCAGCTTTAACACATATTAAATCCCAATATCGTTCAGCGTTAAAAAATGTTGAAGAGGTCTTACGTCCAGCAGTTTCAAACATTCCACCAAGATTTGATTTGTTATGCAATAAAAAACAGGCACATCCATCTCATTAAATTTTTTACTTATACTTTAATTTAATACTTACCACGCAACTACTTGAATATATTCGAGAGAATTAAGACGGTCAGAATCCACTTTTATTTTTGAAACTATAATAAATACAATTTTATAATTTTTTGTGCAATTTTTAATTTTAGATTTTTGTATGTTTCAAAACGAATTCTAAACTTATATATTTTCATATGTATATGTATATTGTTACCTAATAAATAAATCATCAAAAAATATTAATTTATTTTTCTTTTATATTTGTATGGAGTCGTCAAGAGACTCGCAATCATAAATGGGGTCATGAATGACAAAAGTTTAAGAAGCCCTGCTCTAGATGCTTATTAATTTTAAGAAATAATGAACTGACAAGTTTCCAAGGTAATTTTGTTTTTAATAAAATATCACAGAAATATCATTGTTCCGTGCATGCATGATTTCTTTGAACTGGCTGATTAGAATTTCAAACAATTTTGATTAATTATGGAAACAGTTATTGCACTTCTGCCGTAAGAACTTTTAGAATTTCATTTAAATTTGAAATCGTATGAAAATTCTCACTTCTCACTTTTCGTTGTTTTAATTAAAGTTATGGTGATTATGTATGCAATATGCTTCAAATATATAATTAGGCATACTTGCAGATTTTAATTCATGAACATAATTTTATCTTTCTTTATTAATGTTAGGAAGCTCATGCGCATTCACAGACTTGTAAGTATTACAGTCAGTATATCACTTGCAAGTCTACAGTTTTTCATGTGGTTTAATTTAAGATTTCTCAAAATGATAATTTTCCTGTTGCATATGATTTATATGACCAAAGATTTTCAATACTTAGAATTTAGAAATATTTGGACTAATTGTAAAAACTTACGTGAATGTAAAAATGACCGACTATTATATTCCTTGATAAAATATGTGAGAAATTATTTTTAATTTTTCGAAAATAGTGGTTTGCTCATTCATAATGTCACACTCAATGCATATTACAGTTTCATGTGAATGAACGAAGAAGATGCTTTATTTTTTATTTAATTTAAAATATTTTAATGATTGGAACATAAAATGACGAGCAAATACATTGTCAAAATGTCGAAATAAGGGTACTAATTTTTCAATCATAAAACAAAAAATCGATCATGAACCAGCAAATTATGACGATATTGAGTTTTAAAATCAGTTATAATTTTAGCATATGTTGGCATTATAAAAGCACCTGACAAGTTAAATGCAGTGCAATTTTCAATCAAAATTCTAATGATCCAAGAAATCTATATAAACTCTTGTATAAATAAAAAAAGGTTAAAATTCCTAACTCCAGAAGACTCCCTGTCTCCACAAGATCTAACTCCATGTCATAGATACATTCTATCAAAATATTTGCTTTAAAACTAAGGATTATCCAAAAATTTCTTAAATATATGAAGCAAACGAAATTAAGTGTCTCGTTTGCTTCATACATTCAGGAAATTTTTAAGTAACCCTTAGTTTTAAAGCGAATATTTTATCCAATTTCTTTTGCTTTGAACTGTCGGTCAAATTTCAAAAGCATCAGTCTCGCTTTCACTATTTAAGCCGGAGTAATGTTGTTAAGTTTAAAGCAATTTTTGCTCTATTTAACGATGCATGAGGAAATTTAGTAAGAGAAAACGGTTTGAAATGTTCATAATTTTTTTTCATAAATCAATCTGAAATTTCTCTTGCAGAATGGCAAGAGTCTGGAAATTATTTTCGAGGTTATGTCATTATTTTCATAAATATATCCAATTTTTATTTCCTTGTACTAAGTAAAGAAAGTATTGTAATCACGAAAATTTTCGTGTATATTTCAAAGAAAATATCCATTTTGACCGCGATCGAATGAAATTTAACGATGGTTTTGAGCAACATCTGTACGTAAGGACAGAGTAAAGAATTCGTTTTCAAAAAACGGGCTAAAACTGGATTTAAAATCGATTCAGAACAGATTTTTTGTGACGTATGTACATACGTATGTAGGAATGTATCTCGCATAACTCGAAAACGAGTAGCCTCAGAACGTCGAAACTTTGTATATAGGTCTGCTATAGCATGTAGTTGTGCACCCCAATTTTTGGTTGTAATCGGCTTCATCGAAAGTATATATATATATCTATATAGATACATATACATTTATATATTTAAGCATTTTTTGCATAAAAATGATTGAATTATGTTTTTGTTATCTTTCGGTTAAGATTTTTACGCCTTTATTTAATCTGCCTGCAATAGTGTTAGAATTATGAGCAATTTAAAAGTTGTTTAAGTGCGGCTGAGCCTAATTTTTACCGTAGCAGCCATATTTGTTTGCATCTGAAATTTAGCAGAATTCTGAATTGTGTCAGTTTCTGCACATTCAATGTCTTTTTGCTGAGTGGGACCAAAAGTAAACTTTCAGTTTTTATTGTTTTAACCGTATTTTACGTTTTATTTTTTCTTTATATTTTTCCATTTTTAATAAAGCTATTTTGAGGTTTTTATGTATTTTTGCCTTGTCGTGAACTGAAAACAGAATTAATTGAATGAGGAATGTATCTCTAATGAAATTCGAGAAAATAAGTGGTTTGTCCTGGTAGCAAATATTGTCACCAGTCTGTCTCGGAAAAAGGAGTAGGTTTACGAGTAGCTCATGCGCATTAGGTAAGCAGCGCTGAATCGTCTGTGAAAAACTGTTTCTTTTTTATTTGTTTACTTTCTTTTATACATAGTTTTAGATTTATTATACTATTTGAACAGAACATGTGGCAACGATTAGATAATTCTTCAGATGATATATTTTTTGTGCATTACAAGTTATAAAATGAAGGAGTTGAAACGCTGTTAAGCGAACCTAGCGCGAGAGTGTCGCTATGGTAAATAAATATAGTGAATTTTAGAGTGCATTTATTCTGTTGTGGTTTATGCGCTCTCGAAGAAGTAGATTTAATTCAATTCAATAAGTTTAAATCAAATTCAGAAAAAAAAATGTGTATAAAATAGGATTCCATACAAGGAATTCATGTGGTGTATACATCAGATTTTGTTTTCCAATTTTATTTAAGTTATTTTGAGGTTTTATGTATTTTTCCTTGTCGCGTCGTAAGAACTGAATTAATTGAATAACAAATATATCTGATAAAATTCGAGGAAATACGTTTAGGTGAAATGCAGCAAAAAATGCATATAATTTAATATTCCGGGCAAGTAAATCATGTGGTGCCCTCATCAGATTTTTTTATTAATTTAAAAGTTTAATTTTTTTCTGCTTCTGGAAAGACCATATAAAATTTAAAATTAAAAATTTTTAATGCGTATAATGCCCGTATGCTGAAATTTTGGAGTTTGAATTCACAATTTCCAAGAACCGATAATGATAACGCCAATGGTTTTTAAATACTTTGTACACTTCTTCTTCCTATAGGGGCTTTTGAGTCAATTATATACATTCCCAGAAGCAGATACTAATTAAATTTAATATAAGATACTATCAAACAGTGTTTGGTGCCTTTTATCCAGGTAAGTGTACTAGTGGAAGAATGGTAAAGTGGGTGACCCAGGAAGGTAGTAGCTCGACTCAGGAAGGAATTTGAAGTATGGATTTGGTGTCTGCCTGAGAGCTTTGGTGATTTATCTAATGGATAACGCGGATCCCTTAAAACGCTAGTTTCCCTCAAAAGTCCTCCATGAAGGCAACTTGCCCGTAGGTAGGCAGCTCTCGAATTGCTTTGCCTGCTTAATTAACTTAACCTTGTGGGGTTCCGCCCTTTTATCTAACAGCTAAATATGCAGGAACCTCATGAACAGCTGAGCGAATAATCACTTTAGTTCAGGAACAGGGACGTAAACTCAAGAAGGGTTAATTACGCTTTATTACTCAAAATAAGAATTGACAGTCGGCCCCTTTTTCTGTGCGTACAGCAAAGCCTTCACTTGGGCTTGAACTCAAAATGATAGGAACTAAGACTTAACTAATGTTTAACGAAAAAGATATAGCCGAAGCTATTAAAATTCTAAGTAGTTGTCTCCTAAATATCGAATAAGTTAGCGAAGCTATCAAGGGCCTGAAATACGGCCGAGCTTAGTAACAGCTTAGATAGTCATAGCCAAAAGGCAAACGCCTGCTAGTCAGAAACTCTGTGGTTCTCAATCTCAGTCAGTGGAACTTGGACTTAAATACCACTCTTACTCATTTGCATTGGTACGAAACTATAATTTGAAAAAAGAAGGGACAGGAATGTAACTTAAATTAAAGATAACTGTTAAAAGCTTAGGATAAACGTTATAACTTAACAAATTATGCACACGTAGCAAGAGAGGACAGAAAACGGAAACAGAAATTTTGAATGTAATTTTCGAATGAAAAATGAATTTGTAAATTACATTTAAGAATATTAGTTTATTCAGTAAACAAAATAACTTCATTAGCAGAGAAATAAAAAGGGAAGAACTAAAACGTATAATAATTCTACGATCATTGAATCCATTTTTCCCTGTTCGTTTTGCTCTAATGAAAATAAATATATTATTAATTAATGATAATGAGCTTAATGTGTTGTTGCACAATGAAAGAATATCCGATGACATTTAGTCTACATTTTAATTAACTATCATATATTATTTGTATTGCTAGCCTTGCAAATAATATATGAAAGCGTACATAACTCATTTATATATTTATTATATAAATGAGTTTTAGCATATTTAATTAGTTTATATAATATTATTTTTTTGGAGAACAATGACTAGAAAATTCCCAACGCTATGTTAGAGGTTTGAACAAAAAATAATTATTTCTTCTCATAGAAACTGACTTAAAAATTCTTTCTTTAAATTTAAAGATGTGTAATTATTGTGCAAGTAATTATATTATATGATATATTTATGGAAATTACTTGCCTGTAGACTGTAGTGTACTCTGAATTATTATTCATTTAAAAAGGAAGCAATTAGCAAGCATTAAGTTAGAATTTCAAAAATTGCCTTACTTGAGTAACATAATTAAATATCTTGCTCTCAGAAACGTAATTCTTCATAACGTCAGATAAAGCAATTATTTCATTTAAGATTAAGTAATTAATTCTTAATTTCAGATTGAGTTAAACCGAAAAGGTAAATAATACATGTGCTGTTACTTCTAACTGGTAAATGTGTACGAAAGGTTTAATGGTCAGTAGCTAAAATACATTTATTAGAATAGAAACGTTATACTTTCAGCTGAATAGTCTGTTCTGTATTTAAAAAAGATTTCAATCTGTTCTTTCTTCTAATAAAAGAAAGTTAATTATTGTGTAGCTAGAACATTTCTATTTCTTACTATAAAAATATTGAATCGCTTGTGTCTGAAATCGTACCTCCCCTTTTAGTTAAACAAACGATTAAAGTTGAAAAATAACAAAATCGATATTTTGGAAATTTCAACAATCTTGTATTAGAAAAGGCGAAGAGTAAAAAAAATGTATGTGGCCTGGAGAACTTAGATGATCAATGCTTATTAATATTCAATAATATTTAAAAATGTTTGTACGGAAAATATTGTGTACAGTGAAGGTTTTGAATAATTTCATAAGTTGGCTTTGTTTATTAACTTTACTGCTCATTGCTGCGCAAAGTTATAGTGTAACAGAAAACAATAAACTAATTGAGCTTCGTTTAATTGTTATATTATTTATTTATAGTTTAATTTCATTTAATCTCAAGTTAAAAATTTATATACGACATTAAAGTTTAATTTATTCTCTAATTTTTAATTTTCTCATTCTCATTCCATGCGTTTCATATCGTAGCGAGTTTCACGCTTTTGTTTATTCGATTCGTTAGAAAATTGAGGGCTTGCTAGTTTTAAGAGAAAAATAGAAGTATTTATTTGAGTTTTTTCATTTTCATGAAGAACATTTAATTAATTATTCTTCCCATTCTACCAATTTGCACAGTAGCATACGAAGTATCCATATTTTTTAAAATTTATACATCAGATTTTGAAATTTTTCCCATTATCAGTTATACGCAATATGCTCAGAAACGTTTCTCACAGGTAGAGCCAAATTACTGTGAACACCTACTAAATAATGCCTTACGCAACCTTGGCCTGCAAAACAGCTGCAACTCGCCTTCGCATGGATGCCACAAGTTCTTGGTAGATAACTGGTGACAAGTTGTATTAAATGCCTAATTAGCGGTCACGCAAAGTTGAGATATTTCGACATGGTGGTGTTTGAGCTCTGAGCTGGCTCTACATGACGTTCCAAATGAGCTCTACCGGGTTAAGATCCGGCGCGTTAGGTGGCCAGTACATTATTTGGAATTCATCCTTATGCTCCTCGACCACTCCAATACAATTCGAGCCTTATGACATGGGGCGTTGTTCTGCTGGAAGATTCCATTTCCAGTTGGGAAGGCAAATGCCATGTAAGGATGCAACTGATCCGCAGTTATTTTCAAACAGTCAGCAGCTTCTATGGTCTGTTCTACCCCAACAACCCAAAGTCGCCACGAGAACGTCCCAAAAAGCATAATACCGCCACCACCAACCTGTGTATGACTGTTGTACAGGGGGGAGCAACTGTTCGCCCGGAAGACGGCGTACCCTGACACTTCCATCAACGTAATGAATGAGAAATCGTAATTCATCCGGCCAAGCAACTACCTTCCACTTATATACGTGGTCTAGACTCGATGTTCCTGAGCCCACTGTACAATATACTGACAATGACGCTTCGTCAACAGAGGCACGTGGGTGGGACGTCTGTTGCGCAGTCCCGTATCTAGCAGTGTCCATTAATTATTGTGTTCCGAAACACTTTGCACTTGAACTTGCATTGTATTAGTCTATCAGTTGAGCAACTGTCTGGCTCCAATTTTGACTGGACTCTCTTCAACGTCCTTTTTCTTTGATGACGCATGGATGTCCAGCATCTTGGCGTCTACTGCTGGTTTCATCGTCATTTATCTGCCTTGGATAAATACTAACAAAGGTAGATCATGAACAGCCTACTAGTTGTGCAGTTTCGAATATATTCGTTCCGAATCTTCTAGCTATTACTGTGTGCTCTCTATCAGATTCGCTGAGATCACCAAAGTAAAATTTGTAAAAGTAAGAGAAGAATGATTCCTTACCTTCTTCAGTAGCAGTTAAGAACCATTCACTTACTCCCGTGCTTTTCACATCATCCAGACGAGTTCATTGAAAACGTGGGGACGGTCATAATGTTTTGGCTCCACAGTGTAGATGAGAATACAATAATAAAATTTCTCAAAATGTTACAAAGAAATTTATGAAAACAGTTTCAACACTGGAAACAGCAAGGATCTCTAAACATAAAATTCAACTTTTTAAATTTTGCTCCTAACACGTGTCATTGTAATGCCGCTTATACATGCAAGCGGCATTTTTTTATTTGTTTACTTTTCTTTTGTACCGTAAGTTTGTACTGATAATTTTAACTATGATTTATTTTGTGCCTGAATGTTAATTCATTTGATATATAAGATGACATTAAGTAAAGTAAGTAAATAAGATTTTGGTCAATTCTTTATATTTGTCCCTTAGAGAGAGGGAATTTGTAGTCATTTTGCGGTTATTTACTTCTCAATAACTGTATATTTGACAATCCATGAAAAAACAGACTTCTTCCTGTCATGTAGTGTATGACCGGAATACATATGATGCATAAAGAGAGAGCATAGACACAGCATCGCATCAGATCACTCATTTTTACAAGTAATACTTAAGCCTAGAACCGTCGAAAGAAATCCGGGTCCATCCGCCGTTAACAATGAAGGAGGAAAACCGTTTCGATGATTGTCATCGCTTCAAAAACAAGTTATCCGCTTCTGGGTGGCAGAGTCGACAGCTAAGCTTAGAAAAACTACCTATGTGGAAAGTAAATCCCTGTTACGAGAGTTAGATTTCTAGATTATAAAATAAACAAACGTCTTTTCAAAGGAAATCAAAATGTGCACCATAGTGAATATATAAAAATATTGTACGCCATTATTAAAATAAGCAGATTTAATCCTCAGATAATCATAAGATTTCATTTTAGAAAATTTGGCTTTAAAATCTTTTAAGAGATAGCACTACTCCTACCACATAAAAAGCAGAAAAAGTGTAAGGAATTTCATCAGCTGTGTTATGAATTTCGTAACGTACAATTCTTTAGTTATGCACATATTCTACATTAAAAGGTGAAAGTTATGCACATATTTAGTTATTTATTATTAGTTATGCATATATTCCACATTAAAAGTTCCGACGAAACAAGAAAAATCTTTGACGATTAGCTAGCTAATGTTAGACGCGTAAAAGGTTTTCATTTGGTTAAGTAAAAAGAATATAAGAAATATGTATTCAGTGTTTACGTATAGGCTATCTGTAAAGGTTAAAAATTGAAGTTCATGTTCTAAGTGCATTTTGTTTTAATATTGTTATATTGATTAAATTGTTGGTTGAGGTTATTTTTTACGGCGCATAACCTTAAACACTATGCTGCGCCAAACAAATAATAAATAAGTTACTAGATGTTCATTTATTTGATTGTGGCAAAAAACTCGAGGGCTATCTGCTTAAAGAGAGGGATGCCTTCATGGAGAATTTTCTAAAGGAAACTGGCTCGTATACGTGTCATACACGAGGAAAACCACGAAAACGCCCAAGCAGCCAGCTCATTCGAACCGAACTACCTGTGCTCAGCGATATTACCGCTCGGCCGCTGTAGGCTTCTAGATAGTCAATTTATTGACTTCTCAAGAATATAGAAAGAAAGGTAATGAAGAGACTTACTCATAATGAGGTTTTTGATAATATCTTGGTCAATGAATCTTTTTTTAGTGAAGTCGTGCAAAGAATCTTTTTTATTTTTGCCATTTTTATTTTTTGTATATTATTAGCCCAAAAGGGTGTTAGTTCAAAAAACTCTATTCGTCTCGAAACGGTATTTTGCGTCGAATCACTAAAAACGGATGTATCACTTTTCAAATTGTTGGCACCAAATATTGTCTCCCTGTATTACATTTAAAGAAATTAAATAATGAAGAATCTTTATGAATGTATGTTTCTCGAATTGTGAGAGAAACAAAGATACCTAGAGCCATCAGATTTTCAATAAGGTAGTCCTCCACCCGAATTGGGCACCTGAAAGCCCGAATCTTGAATTTCGAATTTTTTTTTATTATCTCTTTCCTATTTTTTAAACTTTTACGAAATTTCGATTAAGAAAACGATTTTAAAGAGAAAAGTGACAAGATACTGTGCGAAATAAAATATTTTTATCTCCAGCGCGCGAAAGTGTCTATCGGAAATTCTAAAGATGTGCTTTTCTAAGTACTTTTAACCGAAATGATCTCGAAACGTGTATGTATGTGTAAATGAAAAAAATTTCCTTTTGGATATAATATAAAATCTGAAAGATTTTATTTTATTTTTTATTTTAATGTTGCATTTTTTTCACATACACTTGATTGACAGTCAAACTAATTATCCATGAATTTCAATTTAAACCTTCGGATATATAGAAATAATCTTCGAAATAAACATTTTTTTGTATTTTTTTTAAATATAATTTATCAAACTCTCGCGGTTTATTAAAAATCTTTCGATTTTTTCCTATAGCTCAGTTATTTACGATAATGAATTATTAAATAAAATCGAAATAATATTCCATTATTAGCAGCTTAATATAATCTGAAGGGAAATGACATCAAATCACTAAATCAAACTGAAATTTAAATGAATTCAATGCAAACTTACTATTTCAGATAGATCAAAAGATCTCGGAGGGGAGGATGATGTCCTCTGTTTCTTTGTTATATGGATAGAAGGTATTGTAAAGGAGTTTCCTGCGTTCAGGTGAAAATGATTTTTATTCTTTATTAAATTGCCCCATTCTACAGACTAAAATGTCCAAAATAAAATCTATAAAAACTTTTAAACTACACAATTTTAGTTAAACATACAAAAACACACACAAAAATGTTATCTATCATAATGTTCCTTGTAAGACTAGTAACAAAACAATGGGGTGTTTATAAAAGAATTTTGTGTCATGAAAAAAAAACTGAAAAAGAATAGAAGTGATAGCATAAGAAACATCATACATAAGAATAATTAAATTTAGTTCGTTTACATTCCTATTCGACAAATTTGATTTAAAACCTGCCGTTATTAGCGGCTCCATGATTTGATTTTTAGTCTTAGCTAAAATGGCTAAAGAAGCTATTTTTTACTTTTTAGTGCATTTAGCAAAAACAGAGGAATGATTTTTTTTTGTAATTAGAAGATTAAATTCTGAGTTACCGGAATGCGAAATAGCTTTAAATGTATAGTTTCGTATAAATATATTTTAAAGTTTCGTTCACTAGCAGCAAGTTTAAATTCAGTTTTATTTAGTATTAGCGGAAGTACCCGATGGCTGTGAAGTTAAATTGAGAGTGATGAATCTAACAACAGAGAGAACGATACCGCTGTAATCCTTCTCTAATAACGATGCAAAAAAATACGATTCATAGTCATACATTTTTCAGTCTGATGAAATGACCCACATAAAAATTTTCCATAGAAAAATAAACTAATTCTCTCTCATTATATCAGCAACAATAGTACGCCGTTTTTAATGATCTTCGTCTTTCTAATCAAATGGTCGTTAAATCTCGAGTTCTATCCAATATTTCACATACATTCAATTTTAGGCGATTAAACGTGGCAAAAAATTGATCATAATTCATCAGAAATCAATAACACGAACAAACAAACAGACATTCTCCTTATATATATAGATTTTGTAAAACTTGCAAATTTTTCATTAACAAACTCTACGATTTGAAAGCGAGCAATAGCAACACTTTTCGAAATAAAGCATTTTTATCTCCAACCGCGAGACTGTTGCCACTCGAAAAAATGAGTGCGAAAAGTAGTGAATTAATATTTCAGCTGATTAAAGTCGTAAGAAGATAAGAATAATCAAAATGACTTCCTATGAACGTTTTGGAATCGGGAATAATGTATTTAATGTTTGGCAATGCTATTTTTATTTCGTCGTAAAACTGAGGAATTTTTTATTAACAAACTCTAGGATTTGAAAGCGAGCAGTAGCAACATCTTTCGATATGAAGCAGATTTTCATTAGTCCATCACAGCTATGCTCAGACAAACGCCAAATGTGTACGGAAAAGTGTACCGTCATGTGATTACTTTGAGACTAAGTTGCTATATTTGTCTACTTATCACTTTTTGTGTTGAAATATGGCAAATATTAACATATAACCATGTGATATAAACAAACATAGAAGACTACGTTAGGATACGCCGGTGCTGAAGTAATTGCTTCTTAGTAAATATCTTCTGATGATAGTTCAGCTAAATTCATTGATAAAAGTTTGATAAAACATCTGAGAACTTCCATTTTTGGTATTCTTTGTAATGACATTTATTTCCTGCTAGAAATGTAATAAATAAAAGTGCAGCAGGATTTCATATTTTAATATCTGTATATTTCAGAATCAGCATTTCACATTATTTTTTACAATAGTGTGAGGAAATTTTAATTTAAAAATATAAACTCATATTGATTTAACACTATTAAAATAAGATGTAAAAATGTGTTTTGTTTTGCATGAAAAGGCCTAAAACTGTTTAATTCTGAAAATACTTGTGTGCTTAAAAATACTATTTTAATGCTATAAATTAAACGCAGTTTTGTTAGTAATAATGCTTTCGCATAATTTACTATCATTTGTGAAATGAATGACACCGAATTTAAGGTCTGATAAGTTTCCGCTTCAACTTTAATTTTATAGAGTTTTTTGAACTTATGAAAATGTCAAAGTCTCATAAGTACTGTACAAAAACACAGGAAATTGCTTAATCATTGTGTCATTTAATGTGATCAAAATGTTGCAATGTATTTAATTTTTTCCTTAATGAATATGAAATTATGAAACAGTAATATTTTACCTTCCATCTGATTGATGTTATGTCGCAAAAGGTATCGGTACTGTTCTGTTTTCGAAATCAGTTCAGAAATGTATGTATGTGTGTATGTGCATATATGTATATATATATATACACACACACATGCATTCGTACTTACATATATACATGCACAGGTGAACACATCCATCCATACATACATGCATTTCTTTATCTGGTCCGGATAACAAAACAGTACCACCATATCTTCCTAAAGGATACTGAAGTTTTATTCCTTGTCGAAAACATAATATCTATTTTTCAACTCTGTGATGAAGGGATTATTATAGAGTGATGAAAGGATATGATCTTCACGAGGTAAACAATATTCTTGATGATGAGGAAAATTTGGATGCAAATGTATTAATAAGAAAAACTAATCTCCTTGATGCATATTCGTCATTTACTAAATGCATAGCTTGAAACCATGTTTCAGAAAGCACAATAATGAACAGTTTTAAGCAGGATAACTTTTACTGTGGCAAAACTAGTCACTTTCTCAAACAGATCCAATTACAAAATATGAAAAAAAAACGGCTTTGAATGTAATGATGATGAAAATTTTCTTACTGCTGCTTATTAAGGACATAGAATTGGTGAGACAGTTTGGAGGAACAGTGATTATGAACAGTTTGTAAATGAAGTTTTTCATGACAACTATGTAAAGTTAACTATTACAGATATTTTAGCTAATATTTTTAATTTAATGTACTGTAAAAACACGTAGTTTTATCCTTCTATTATACATCCATTTAATTAATTAAATTGCACTAAATATTTTTTAGAGATATTATTTCTCATCATCTAATAATATCGTTCATTTTATGGTATCAAAACAAATATGGACAAACATGATCCCATTTAAAACAGCGTATGTTTTCCAAAGAATATGCAATCTAAACTTCCAGAGATTATAACCTATTACTCTAAACAGTTTTGTTTTTATAGAGGTGGTCATCTCAGAAAACATGCTTTTAGTGATAGTCTGTGCCATTATTTAATTTTAAATGTGCTGGTCATTTTCAGAAGACCTCACATAATTTTTTCCATTATACAAATAGTAAATACATTTATGTATTGACTATGTGTAATTAAAATGCTGTTTGTAGAGTTGAAGGCTTTGGCATAATTAATAAAACATATAGTGATGTTTTAACTGTTGGTACTTGTGATGAAATGATACCATAACTTCTGCTGACAATATTTTTCAATAATTGTTTACGTCTTTGTTAGGATCATGTATATAGCCTTATTTGCACCACTGCTTACCACATGTTCAGTTTTTCTGTACTTAATTTGACATTTTTACATCTACTCTCATTTTAATATTTTTTCCTCATCTTTTTATTTTTCAACTTTCTTTTCATGAATATTTGAGGTATTAATAAAAATTAATATCTTCGAAAGTGTTATGTACTAATCTCAAACTGGGTAAAATATGTAATATTTTCCCCCTGCTTTGGTTAGTTTTTAGCTTTCTTCCAGATACTCTTTTTTCTTTCTTTCATTCTTTTCAAAAAGTAGTCAGTGAATGGTAATGTTCAGATAAATGTCTTAACAATATTTTCACGAAGAGGTATTTACTGTCTGTTTCGGAAAAAAGATGCATAGAAAAGAGATGATGAGTTGGAAACAGATGAGTACCTACAAAATAAGATGTTATTCAAAATGTTGCATTAAATTTATTTGGTGTGATATGAAAATTGCTCACTTTATTATATATATATATTTTAAGGAACTCTTGACAAGTTCTGATTACTCATGTATACCTGATATACACTAGTGTGCAAAAAATAAGGACGAAGTCGAAAATTTAGCATATCAGCTGAATGAAGAGGCAGAGCGGACAGAAAGACCAATCAGGAGATTAAGTAAGGTGATGTACGGTAGCACATGCGCAGATATGCAGGTAGACGTAATGGGGGAGTGTCTGAGTAGTATAAAGCATGTTGTCGGTGTAAGATCAGTATTTCTGGCAAAGAGATTGCACGCCGTATAGCAGTTAAAATCACACCGAGTTGCTGCCTCAGCGAGAAATGGCGAATAATCAATCTGTTAGACGACATCTGGATGCTTTTACCCGAGGTCGAATCATTGGGAAGTTGGAGGAAGGCCGCAGTGTGACAAGTGTGGCTGCAGAGTTCGGAATTGCTCACAGCATCGTTTCACGACTTTGGAGACAATTTCAAACTACAAGAACAGCTATCCGGGGGTTTAGTAATGGTCGTCCACGAGGAACCACACCCGCAGATGACCGGTATATTGCCTTACAGGCCAGAAGAAACAGGCGGCAGACAGCGGGAGAAATCGCTAGACACACGACACAGGCGACTGGACGACCGATATCGCGTTTTACCGTGACCAAAAGACTGCACGGTGGTGGTCTGTTTGCACGACTCCCTGTACGGTGTGTACCTCTAATGCCTGCCCATCGGAGAAGGCGTTCTCTGTGGTGCCGGGAACACCGGAATTGGAGAGACAATGAATGTGGACGAGTACTCTTTACAGATGAGAGCATATTCAGTCTGAGTAGCGATTCTCATCGCATACTCTTCTGGAGAGAGCTGGGAAGCCGCAATCATCCCTCGAACATCATTGAAAGGGAGAGGTATGGAGGTGGCGATATTCTCGTTTGGGGAGGCATCATGCTTGGTAGTCGTACAGACCTTCACATCTTCGACGCAGGTTCAGTCAACGGGACCCGTTATTGTAACGAGATTTTTCTTCCATATCTGCGTCTTTTTAGAGGCGCTATGGGTCCGCAGCTCCTTTTCATGGACGACAATGCACCATGTCATCGCACAGTAGCTGCCGAACAGCTCTTAGAGAGTGAGGATATTGAACGTATGAATTGGCCGGCACGATCTTCGGATCTCAGTCCCATCGAGCATGTATGGGATTTTCTAGGCAGACGCTTGGCAACTCGTACCTTACTACCAGTAACGATTCCTGAGCTTCGATTGGCGCTGCAAGACGAATGGGCTGCAATGCCTCAACAACTTATTGACACCCTCATTCTCAGCATGGGCAGACGCTGTGAAACCTGCCTAGCAGTCAGGAGAGATCATATTCCCTATTAAAGACCGGATGTTTCTTGCTGGACACCCATCACAGGGATGTTTCGGCCTTCAGTCGCATTGCGCTCCATGCTACTTTTTCAATAAAGCTTCTTTTTATCCCTCTGATTTCTCTTTAAGTGTTGCTTACATTCCTTATGTCCTTACGTATTGGGGATCTTGCGGTATTAAATGTGTTGATTTGGAAAGCTTTTGTACAAAGTTATATTGAAAAAAACCGTCTCGTCCTTAATTTTTGCACACCAGTGTACTGGGAAATCAGATAAAGGACGAGGTCTGAATATTAAAATTGTTATGCACAAACTTAAGAGCATAATTCATTTCTTAGGTGAGTTGAATAAAAATTTTAAATGAATGAATCATCTGTTTTATTGGAACAGCTAGTCCATTACAAATATTACATTTCAATTTAGTGCCTTGTGATTTGGTGCATTTTAATCAAATCGATTAATACAGCAGTTTCAAGAGAAAGGCATGTAGTTAGATATATTGCAATAAAATTAATAAATACACAGATAGTGCATGATTCATAAGTTTTATTTTATAACATATTATAAATTAAAAAAATGAGTTGTACCTGGAATGAAGTGAAGGTTTATCAAATTTGACATTGTACTATAAAGGTTAATTGTATGTTCCTCTTGTAACATGTTCACAGATTATCCCAATTCTACCTATACGCATAGTTAAATTTCCTTGCTGATGGTCACCAGAGAAGCTATACTAGCAGTGGGAGCACATGAAAGTTGTCTTAAGCACATTCCCCAAAGTAATAAATCAAAGGGTATAAGGCAGTATCGTCTATACAGCATTATTTGGTGTCATATGAACATGGGGTTTCTAAACAAGTGCCCATCCGTTAAAATGGCCATGGTGTAAGGTCAGGAGACCTTTGTGTTCATCTTCCAATACCAATCAATCCAATAAGTTAAATATTTATCATTAGGTGGTGATGTACCTTAGTGTTTCAAGCAGGTGGACCCCAATGAAACGTGAATTCTTCTGAAGCATGTTTCATTTGAGAAAATAACCATACCTACAACATATTAAAATATGACATACCCTTTCACAATGTTTCTGAAGGGAAGAAAGGCTCATACACCTTTATCTGTTGAATGACATATAAAATGTCAAGTTTAGATTAATATCATTTCTATTCAATGCCAGTGTCCAGTATATAGAAGTACCTATCCAACATCCATTGCTTTATCGCTGGATATTAGATGAGTGGCAAAATTGCCATCTTGCAATACATAATTTAGTTATAACTGTATGACAGACAGTACACCCTTGTCGAACCCAGAGGTATGTCGTTAACCTGGGCCGTTCTTAGTGGGAATACAACGCATAAAAGTATGCGGGCGGCAAGACTTTCGCAATACCACGCCTAAATATTTTAAATTCATTGCAAGTACTTTTTATGCAATTTGTCATATGTAAATACTTAGTGAGTATGAAATAAAACTTTTATTAATCATTAAGTATTTTTTTCCATTACAAAACTAATTCCTGTGTCTTTTTTAACTATTGATTGAACTTATCGTTTTCACTTTCAACGCCAACTGGTAGTATACGATCATCTAATTCTTCGTGATCAGCACTGTTGACTAATTCTTTAGTTTTTTCTTCGTTATCTATTGCTTTTGTACGATTTCCTTGGCTTTATTCTCAGACTGAAATCTTTTAGCAATCTTGATATCTTCTAGTCAGCGCTGATGCCGACGAGCATTCATTGTTGACTGGTTCACTGGTTCCTATGTGAATTTAATCATTTCTATGCAGTGTCTTATGCTGAATTTCATCCAAAAATGTCATTAATATGTTATGCTTTCCTTTGTCTAGGGCTTTATTTGCAGAGATGTAAACATGCCTGACATAATAGGGTTTGAATGTTTTTATGATTCCTCGATCCGTTGGTTGGATTAAGAAAGTAGTGTTTAGTGGAAGGAATAAAATCTTGACATTTAGATGCAATGTTGTAATGGCTTCAGTACCGTATCCTGGAACATTTTAGAGAATTATGAGAACTTTAAAGTTTCAGTTTTACTCTTCTAAGTAATATCTGACTTCTTTAATGAATGAATTTTCAAAACAGTAAATAAAGAGCACTTTTGAAAGGCAGCCAAGAATCTGCAGCATATTGTGTTTATACGCAGTAAAGTTTAGTGTATACACAATTGAAATTCTATCATTGGACAAATTAAATGGGGGGGGGGAAGTTAAGATAACATGTATATGCAAAATCGTTTTTGTTACAGAAGGATTTTTTCCCAGTATGTTTACTTGGATTTGGGGTAAACAGGCTGGGTGAATATGATTTTTGTATTTTCCTCATGTGTAACCTGAATATAAGTAAATGTTCCTTAGAAAGTCATCCTATACCTCTGATAAACAGATAGCCTACATGCTCAGGAATCTAAAAATGTATCAGATTTTTACAAATGAATTAAAAGTGCTTTTACAACATTTCAGCATTGTGCTAGGTTAATTAAAAGATATGATTATTTGTTTCCTTCTTTATTTTCACATGAGGCAAAATTTAAGTTTCACAAAGACCGATTTCAAATAACATATTGAAATGAATGTAATTATTATTTTTATAATTTACTTAACACTAATTAAACTGCTATATAATTAAAATTACCATTTACATTCACAAAGAGTTGAAATTCTTTCTAACTTAGTATTTAACAGAAGCACAACTGAACTAAATAGATATATTTAAATACATTCCTTAATAAATTTCTTTATAAAAGCATAATTATGTTACTAATAAATACACATTACGACCAATGTATAATGATCATTATACTTTAAAAATAATTTTATTTCAAATAATAATCCAGAGATAATGAAATAACACTGAAGAAAAATTGTACACAGATAATCTTGCCGTCTTCAAGAAGTAACACATTAGTCATAGAGCTTCTTGGATGTCTAATTTTCCTAAAACGGAATCTGCAAGTATCCTAGAAGCACTTATTTTCTGAAAGCTCTCCAAGAATGCCACACAGACAGTCACAAAAACAAGTGCCATTGGGACTCCATAAAGTAGAGGTCAATACTATATTAAAATATACAGACATCAATATACATTCATAATATTTTCTGCAAATATAAAACCATCCTTTAAATGCATAACTAAAACTTTGTTTTAATAATAAAATATACAAATTATTTTATTCACTGAAAGAGATAGGCGAGCGATTGTAATAAAATTCCTTACGCCACAAAAATTTAAAATAATTTTACAGAATTGAAACTGAAATCATTTGAAATTAGAAAAATTCAGTTTGACTATGGCAGTAAAGAAAAGATTAAATATGAAATATTTCACCAAATCAAAAATAATTAACAGATTTTACACCAGAAATTTACTTATTATAATAAAAATACACATGTTTTATACCAAACTAAGTAGAAAAATGGTTGTCCATAAAAGTTGCTTCTCGTGTGTTTCCAAATCGTAGCAAATGGAAAAAAAATTAGCTTTCTAATTCTGTACATTCCAAGACAAATATTCTCTCAATTATCACTGTATCTCTGGTTGTAGGTATTTTAAATCATTTTAGAATGCTTAACTATTAGCGGTGGAACATAATTATTATTAATATTATATTATATAAAACACGTAATTTAAATAACATAACATGCACTGTAAATGAACAGAAATAAATAAAAATGTCTAAAACAGTTAACAAATTAAGCCAAAAAATCACACTAGCAACCACAGTTAACACTAGAAATCAAACGGTGGACAACGATCTGCATTTCTACTATTGGCATAAAACTGCAACTCTTAAGACAACCTTTCAACCATTATCGCCAGGTACACTTTTCCGTACACATTCCGCATTTGTGTGTATATAATTGTACAAACTCCGATTTTCATCTCCAGCTTGCGACACTGTTGCCACTCAAAAAAAAAATGAGGGGGAAAATTATAGTTTTTCTGATTTTTTAATTAATATCTCTAATTTTAGCTAATTTTTTTGAAAAAAAAGTAGACGTCGACCTTTTTCAGGACCCATAAAAGAATTGTAGAAAGTTTGGTGACGATAGCTACAGTAGTGACTGAGTTATTAGCGAACAAACACACACACAGATTTTCTATATAGATATACAAGGTTTCTATGTCTTACGCAACTCAACAATGCTATTGTAAACAATAAATTCAAAACTGCTGTAAAAATGATATAATGCATAAATTTTAGTATATAGCTCAGTTTAGTTTTGTCTTATAGTAGCACTTCCTCTTTTAAAGGGAATGAAAGTGCGTTCATTAACACATGTTTTAATCGATAAAATACGCGTTTACTGGTTGCTTATAAATTTACCGAGAAATCTTACAATTACTGGGACTAAGAGAATGTAACTGAATGCTTGTAGCCGAAATATTCCATCCGCTATAACGTATCTAATTCAAGTAAACATCTGAAATCTTCCTATTAACTATTAGCATATCAGCAACTGAAATGCTCATTTCGATATCTTTGTAAAGGCTACAAAATTTTGCAACGGAGAGATTCGTATAGGCATTAGTAAGAAATTTGCCGGTCTTGTGGAAGTGCTATAAATATGAACTGAATGCCAAACTCTGTGAGGATTATCTGGCATCATATGTACATAAGCCTTAATTTCGATTGCATAGTAACCGTCTGTAACATGATTCGGAAGCTTGTTACTGAAACTCACCTCTTTGATAGATTTATGAATTGCTTAGTTTGAGCTAATTGTAGTTTAATATTGAAATCCGAGTAATTTAAGTTGATAAGGACTGAAAGTGTTACTTTGTATGAGCCAAGTAATTTTCCCCTGATTCATAGTTATGTCTATGACTATACCAGAAGAATAAATGTGGGTTTATTCTATTAAATCTACGGTGCAGGTATTAGTAAAGGAAGTCATTCATCGGTTGAAATTACTTTTATATTTCTTTGGATTCAAATGAAAAGTCAGCGTTGACATTCTAGGAATGAAAGAGTGAAAACATAAACGATTATATTTGCTTCAAAGTGTTTCAGTCTCAGATAAAAATTTAATCTTTACATAAACGAGTTTTTTCACATAAACATAATTTTAGATTAAATAAACACAGTGTCATATTTAAAATAAATAACTAACAATTTATGTAAATCAATCTCTCCAGTTTCTAAAATTAAATACGTTAAAAAATAAAATGTAACAAAATATCTTTATAATCAAAATTTAAAATCGAATTTTCAAATTTAATTGAGTTTAAAGACAACTCAATTTAAATTTAAATAAAATGAAGCAAAAGTTATCTGGAAATGAAGTAAAGTCTTAAAATTTATATCCTTTCAAGGTCGAGAAAAGTGGGAAATCGGCGCTGCCCTCATATGAGTTCGAACTACGGATTGCTAAGTGGACGTGCTTTCAATTATACCATGATGACATAACCAAGGAAAACTGTGGAGGCCCAACCGTCAAATACAAGGGCTGACATACAAGGGCTGATAATTTTATTTCGATAGTAGATTCATTAGGTTTCTGTTCTGTCAAAACCGAGAAATGGCAGAAATAAGCAATGTCCTCGCCGAGATTCGAGCTCAGGTTCTTTCGATTGCTAGCCGGACGTGTTTAGAAGTACACCGCGAAGGCACGCGGCAAGGAGGGAGAAAATACCGTAGTGGAGATAGGCAACATTTTGACAGAGAGTAAGGAAGGTTGGATTTAAAAATAACTTCTTAAAAATAACTTCTTAAAAATAAAATAGTTAGACAAATTTATGACAATCAAATAAATAATTTGTTAATCCGACTAAATTGTTTGTTAACTTGACTCTTAAAAAAATTCTTAAGCAGGATATGATTCAACGTGCTATGGATAAGAGTTGGAGGATTCTGGGAAAGAGACAACTTTCATTCCCAGTTTTCCAAGAATGACAGCGGTAGCTCTATTTAGACGTCTGACCGGACACGATTGTTTGCGACACCACCTTTACAGAATTGGAGTGGTGGATTCCTCAAACTGCATTTTGTGTGATTCCAATCAGCCTATGATTTTTGAACATTTAAATAATTCTATTGCCTTTTCTCGGTATGAGGACATTGTTAAAAAGTACTGGAGAGCCCGTGAACTAATGGCTTAAGCTCTAATGTTTGTCATTCGTAAAATAAATATCTAAATAAATAAAATGGAAATCAAATATCAATAGCATATATTTTATGCAAAAATCACAAACATTATGATTTTTGTCTCGTTTCTTATATAAGTGCTGTAAAAAATTTTTTAAATATTCAACAAATTTTAAAGGATTTTTAAGTTGGTAATAATTTTTTAATGCTATTTGTTATCTTCTTTCTGATTTCGTAGCATTAACGCTCGTTCCAGATAGTATGTAAAATAATTAAAGAGAAGGAAAGTCTGACAGACAGATATAGAAACAGTGGAGTAACTGAAATTGGAATCAATATAGAATTGTCTAAATACGTAATGTAAAGGTCTATTTTTATTTTATAACAGTTATTTTAATTTAATGCTTCTTTCTTATCTCTTCTAGTTTCAACTTACAACTCCCTACCACAATAAGGTTTTATGATTGCTTTAAATAAAAATAAGAAGGAGAACAGTATTTAAGTCAAGTTCTACGGACTTCGACAGAGAGAGTTAGGATTCCTGATTAGCGCGCGTTTGCCTTTGGGCACGTCTATCTAAGCTGTTACTACGCCCGGCCGTATTACCTGTATTTTGATAGTACGCTGGCTAATTTAATATTATGGGCCCACTAGTTTAGAACTGTATTAGCTTCGGCTAAATCTCTTTGACTAAAGAGATCAGTAGTTAGTTCATTAGTTAATCATTAGTTATATCATTCGTCAGCCATTAGTTATTTCATTCGTCAGCCATTAGTTAGTTATTATATCTTACATTTTGAGTTTAAGCCCAAGTGGAGGCATTGCTGTACGCCCTAAGAAAGGGGCGGACTGTTAATCTTATTTTGAAGAAATAAAAGGTTATTAACTCTTCTAGAGTTTACGTTTCTGTTCACTTAAGTGATTATTCGCTTAGCAGTTCACTAGGTTCCCCGTCTCTCAATTTGGCAGAATAAAAGTAAGAAACCCTTAAGTGCGTAAATGCCATTTGATAATTGCACTCGGCCTTATACTCACCGGAAGTACTTTTGTGTTTTAGTTATAGAGTTGTAACTATATAAAAGTTATATTTTAATTTGTCAGAAAATGCAAAAGCGCTATGATTTTGATAATGTTGTCTTGGCGTAACAGTCCGTTAGGAGAAAGATTTAACACTCTAGTTTTAAGTAATAAACTACAAACACATTAAGTGTATTACAAAAACTTACGCAACGAAAATTCTCAAAGATTTTCGAAGACAAAACCTCTGAAAGTAGTATTTCTAAGAACAATAATTAAATAACAATTTAAAACGTTACTTAATTAGCCGACAGTCAAATTCTCTGAAGTAATTACCTTCACAGGAGACGAAAAATAATCTAGAATCAAGAATGATCATTTTAAGAAGGTTTTATCGAAATGTAGCTACTGATAATATATTTAATGTTTTGAGTTACCTTCAACTAGTGCACTTCAGTTTGGAATGTAATAGCTATTCAGTGCATCAGTAAAGAAACCTTTCTCAGTACATTTTTCAGTAAATGCAGTGGTAGCAAAATAGAAGTACTCTGAGGAACTTTCTTCTTTTACTGGGTTAAAAACTGCTTACCATATAATATCACTAGAATTTAAGGAATAAAACAATAAAAACAGACGTAAACAGTTAATTTGAATTTTTCTGTTTTGATTATTTAACTCCTTAGTTCCTACTGATCTTTTATAGCATTGTTCAAAATTCAGTTTTTATACGAAAGCTTCATTAAAACATTCACTTTTTTGAAATTCCAGCTTAAAAAACATTCTCATATTTTGAGCAGTTCTATAGATTTCCATTACATTTCATTCATTCAGAGCAAAATTTATGAAACGAAAATCTCTTAATTAATTTACTCTTTGAGAAAGCAAGAATCCCAAGAAAAGACAATCACCTCTCTTAATTAGTAAAATGATTCCTCAAGACATCAAGAGTAAGAAAGCACTTAGAAAGTCTCTCTTCAAGGCTACAAGTGTACTTCTATATCATAGTATTGAGTACTCCCTACCAGTCAAGTAGAATTACATCTTTTGTTCGCTGCTTCTCAGTGCCAGAAAAAAGAAGCTAATTTACCTTTTCTTTCCCGCCCTACCGTTCGGTTAGAGGTCCCTTTTGTCCCAATCACGAACATAGAAAACTGATAACGTCAGCAAGATTTTACTATCCAATGGTGTCCTTAGTGTCTCATTTTTCATGTCTGAGCCGTTATTTCTGAAAGAAGTTCTTTATGCTTTCGATTTGCTTCTGGATGACGTTCTTCCCGCAAACTAATGAGTTTTAGTCTGATAAAACGCAATAAAATAAAAGAGCAGTGTCAGGAAATGCTCTTTGTTTTTTATAGATTTGCATTCCGATGTTGTAATTGGTTCTACTTTTGCAGTTATTTCAGAAAATTGAAGTCGTAATCTTTTGACAGCTAAATTTTGTTTTGCGGTAAATAAAGTGGAATAAGAAAATAAGACACCAAACGCATACCAAAACATTAACGTAGTAATAGTATTAGCGTATATAGTATTATTCATGGTTTCTCTTTATTTGTTCTTTCTTCACCAACTTGGAACACTCCGTAAATCCTCATATAATTAAAGAAAAAATATTTTAATGAAAGTAATAGGAAATTCTGAAAAAAAAATTCTTTTTCTCAATTCTTATAAATTCTGCCAAAGAAATCTGAATATTTAATCTATCATACATACAAATACACGATGCTGTTTTTAAGAAGAATTCATCAGTCCGCAGAGCAGTTTCTGATTTTGCGACTTTCCGCCTTTATTAAAAATGAAAGAATATTTTTACCATCTCGTGTACGAAGATTTTCGTACCTTTTACGGGTCCTGTAATGCCCTTATTCTAATTCGCGGAACAGATCAGAGAAATAATACTTACTTTATCCTAAGACCCCCTTCCTCCCTGGTCGTGTTCCATACTCTGACAAGGGCCATAAAATACACGAGCCTGGTTACTAGTATCCAAAAAAGCAGCTTATGCTACGCCGGAGGTTAGTGGCTTCGGCCATCCGAATGGGTGGCGTGACGACCAGTTTTCACCGGTTTCATATGCCTCACAGCCTTCATGGTGGTTCTGAGAAATAGATTATTCAGCCTCGGGACTGGGTCCGGTTCTAACGTTTAAGGAATTTTTAATCCGTTTCTCTGGGAATGGGGCACTTAGCGTAGTGCGGTGTAGCAGAGTTCAGCAGATTAACCCTCTGGAAGCTTGCGCACTCATTCTCCGGCCGAATACGGACAGCAGATAACGATGAACACCCATTGTTATATTAGTTTCAGGGATGTTATATACAAATTGATTAATTAATTATCTTATCCTAGTTAAAACAGAATGAAACTGCATATGCTTAACTTTAAGTTTTTTGAACTTGTTAGAATATCAACATCAGAGAAAAGAACTAAAATCGAAGATAATTTTTCTAGCTGCAATAAGGTTCATGTCGTTTTCTTGAAGTTTGTTTTGTATGGCGTTGAGCAATGTACACATGTATCAGCTTTATATCAATAAACATTTAACCATCAGTTTTATTCATAATTTTTTTGTAATCAACGGGATTTTGATTAGGCCAACTTTCAAACTTTAACAATTAATGTTCCAGCTAACTAACAATCTTTAACAGCTTGAATGTAATTAACAAACTTTTACTCTAACAAACTTTAATAATTTAACGTTTAGATATTGTTGAGCAGCTGTCCTTCATTATTTTCCTACTTGTAAATTTACATGTGAAATGTTATGTCATTCCAGAAACTTTCAAAATTTTGCGAATCAATCCAAGTAAACAAACAACCTTACTTTCCTAATTTTAAAGAACTATCACTTTTAGTTCAAAAGTTTTGCTTCGTGCCCTGTATATTATGCATTTACTCCACTCGTCTTCTAATTACTGAACGAAAATAATCACATTTATGTGAAAAATTTGAAATGTCGAAGTTCATTTAAATGTTGAATAATGGCAACAAAATTCAACAGTTTGACCAATACTCTGAATAATGCAATTTAAAGAAAACCTCAATTTCTTTTTCGTGAACTGAGCAAATACTTAATTTCCCAAATACTGAAAATATATATCATAGAAATCAACTTAAACTATCTATAAATATACTTTTAAATATTTATAGAACTCACACAGAATACACAGAAATGCACAGAAAAAGCATCGTAAATTCGTTGACATGAGCCAACAGGAGAGAAAAATATATTTTCTACGCGTCTAAAGAGACTATCGGTAGCGCACTCCAAACTGCTTATGAAAACACGACGACTTCGCAAATACGTAAATTTCATGGAACATGAAATTATTTAAATATTTATGTTTGAAAGTTTCCTTATGATGCAAGAAAATAAGCATTAGAGGAAAAGTATGAATATTCATATACATTTTCCCAAAGAAACAAAAATATATATATATATATTTTAAGAAACGTTTGCATATTTTCTATTTTGTTTGAAATATTCATAAGTCAGAAGAATTTTCTGTACTGAACACTACAAGGAACTGACTACAAAATTCTTAGTCACTTATCACTTAAATGTTGGGCTCGAAATAAAGTGTCATAGATAAGCAGCAGTTTGAAAATTCACCAAGAATATAACAAAGTATTACACTTACAAATAATTTTGCTAATAAGTTATGAACATTTTCCTTTTAGTAGAATATAGCCAAACTTTTCAAAATCAGTAATGAAGCGTTCAGTGTAAGATTTTACATAAAAAAAAAATCATAATAATAACAGAGTAAAAAATCTGGGCAGTAAGTAAAATCTTGTTTGAAATTGTAATGACAGGTTCTGAAAATTATAACATTTCTTTAAAAAATTCGAATAATATATTGTAGGGTTTATATTTATTTTAACTAACATTTATTTTAAGTTAATATTCCTTTCCTGTTTAGCCTTCATTTTCCCCTAGAAATGCCCGTGCCAGAGTATGTAAATTGTAGTAGCACGCGCAGTTTATTCAAATTTAGCGGAAGCTAGTTGAGTTAAATAGTAGACGAAACGAGCGTGTAAAAGTCTTGCTTTGAACCTACGCTGGAGATATTGCTTAGTAGAATTTAGATCAGCGCGTATTGGCCTATGTGCCTAGCTTTGCAGAAGTGATAGATTTCAACTGTTAAATCAGTAATCTTGCTGAATATCAGCGATAATTAAAAACGCGGTTAGTTAAGATCTCAGAGCCTCGTCGATAGTGTTTGACATTTGTTCATCTAGTTTCTTATTTTCAGTTTTTTTGAGTTCAACCGCCGGGTTGGCGCAGTTTGTGAGCGTCGAGTAGACGCAGTTGTAATTTTAAAGGTACAATAAAAGGGTTTCAACCCCTTCGCACGTTTTTGTGACTCACTATCCCAGTGACTGACAAGTTGGGCCAGAGAGATCTTACAATACAATAAAAATAAAAGCCTGACCTCTGTTCATCGATGCAATGCAAGGCTTTAAGTAAGTAAAAATTTTCTATTCTGAGTGTTTGTCACCACGAAATGCATTGAAAAGCGGAAATTAGTAATATGTTAGCGTTGGACAAGGAACCAAATTTAGTAGATAAGCTAATGAAAATTAATAAAAAAATATAACAAAGTACATGTATAAATAATTCTTCGTAATAAGTAAAAAATGTTTCCTTTTTATTAAAATGAAGTTAGAAAAGTACCAAATTGGATAGAGAAAAGATTCGAAGTCCATATGAAGGAAATCTTTGTTGCCTACATGTTTCAAGAGGAATCTTCCAAACACGTAAAAAGTTATTAAATTAGCCAGTATGCAGCAAAATTTCTTTCCAAATCCTTAAAAAGCATTGTAAAAAAATAAGCAGTCACAGTAAAATAACTGAAAATTTGAGGATTAGCAGTGTTAGCAATGTAAAAACAGAAATAGCGTATTCAAGGTGTCCAAAAGGTTATAAGGAATTTCCCAAAAAATCCTACTTTTGGAAACATAACGCTATGATAGTTATTCGCAAATGAATTCCGGAAAACTGAAAATTTTAGAGATTTAGGCTCAAAAATTTACTTGGGATGTAGGAAAAATGACATTAAAGAATTAAATATTAAAATACTCATGTAAACTTTCTGAAATAAAATGTACAGAATTTTCGGGAAATATTCACTTGCTTTCTAATTTTGTTAATTCATTATAATGAGCATATATAAGATAAAAAAGTGCGTTAGGAAGTAATAAACATTTTAGTATTTAGCAAGGAGTCAATTTTCACTGCATACGAAATGTTTAGAAAATGACCGTAACGTAGAAGAAATTTAGAATTCTTTTCAGTTTAAATTTGATAGACAAAAATATATGTACGATTAACTTTTGGAGAAATGGAAATGTAATAATTAACTAGTAAGCACCAATAAGTTAAGGCGGAAAAGTTAAGAGTAAAATAAAAGTGTGACCAGAAAATGCAAAATTTAAAACTGCAAAAATTTACATTTGTAAAAGTAAAGAAGCGAAAAGTGAAAAGAAAAGATTAAAATTTATTTTCGAAGTAAAAAAAAACAAAAATTGCATTTGTGAAAATAGAAAAGAGAAAGATATTAAACTTATGGAAATAAATATGACCATTCTAAAATAAATAAAGTGAATATGTAAAAACAACTTTTTAAGAATAAAAAGCAAAAAAAGAAGAAAGAACAGACTTGTGAAAATATGTATTACTTTTGTAAAATAAAAAATATTAAAAATAATTTTTTTTCAAAGCATAAAAAATTTGCCTTTCTGCAAACCAAAAAAAAAAAGTGAAAAGAAAAAATTTTAATTTATTTTCGGAAAGAAAAAAAAGAAAGAATAAAAAGTAAAAAATAAATATTACTTTTGCAAATCAAAAATATAGAAAACTTAATTTGTGAAATTAAAAAATAAAATTTACGTTTGCAAAAGAAAAAAAACGTGGAATGGAAAAATAATAAATTTAATTTCGTAAGAAATGAGAAGAAAAAAGAAATCAATGAAAATATATCCTTGTGAAATAAAATGAGAATTAAAAAGGTGGAACAGACTTAAAATTTAAACAACAAAGAATGTATATAAAGTAATGACTTAAGAATATATGTCTCATACAATTCAAGAAATAAGATCGCTGATTAGTTGAAGCAGAAAAATTGGTTGTTAATGAGAAGCTGATTGGTCCTTATGAAAGATTTCTTTCGCCGTCGCGTAAGCGCAAAAGGTGTGAAGTGGTTTAGCACGTTGGCATGAGCAATCATCCAGACAAATAACATCATAGTTGTTTTCGCTGCTAGACAAGTGTCTAGGCTATGGCTCCGCGGATTTTAAATTTAATGGAAGAAGTATTCTTATTAAAATAAATAAGATAAATAATGGAATTAATTAAACTTAAATAGGTGTTAAATAATGAGATGTTCAATTAACAAAATATTTGCAAATTAATTAAATTTTAAACAATTGAAAATAATAAGAAAAATTTAAGTAAAATAGACATTATTCCTAAAACATGGTTCAAGACGTCGCTACCACAAAAACAAACAGCAGCTATTTATTTAAAATGCTGACATTAATAAAAAATTTTCGACATACTTCACATGCAATCGCGTATTTTCTTCAACGTCAGAATATGACTTTATATAATAATAATGTGATATTTAAGGTTTGGCAATGCTATTTTTTAATCTAAAAGCGCAATTTACTCTGAAGTACTATTAATTTCGTTTTGGCATTTTGCGTTGGTTCACTTTTCAAATTTTTGCCACAAAATATTAGAGCCCTATATTATATTTAAAGAAATTAAATAATGAAGAATATGCATAAGTATGTATGTTTCTAGCATTGTGATAAAACAACGGTACCTAGAACCATAAATTTTGAATAACGTTCGTTTTCACCCAAATACAGGCATCTGGAAGCCCAAATTTGGAATTTGTTTTACTACCTATTTCATATTTTGTAAAACTTTAACGAATTTTTGATTAACAGACTCAACGATTTCAAAGAGAACAATGGCAACACAGTACGGAATAAAAAAAAAATTGTCTCCAGCGCGCGAGACTGTGTATCTGAAATTCTATATGCTCATTTTAAAATTGTTTTGCGATATTACTGTTGAATTGAATTTTAAAGTGAAGTCCAAAGAGCATGATATTTAATGAATAAAACCCACAAAATTTCCCTTAGGGCGTAAGCTAAAATCTGATTTTTCATTTCATATTTTTTAAAACTTATAAATTTTTTATTAACAAACTGCAGGATTTGAAAGCGAGCAGTGGCAACACCTTTCGAAATAAAGCAGATTTTCATTTCCAGCGTGCGAGACCTCGAAATGAATCCTGGTCGAACGACCAGTTTTCAGGGACTTCACCGCTGGACGCTAAATCAGATGAAAATAACATTTAAGGAAAAAAAAAAGAACATGCGTATCGCTTTGAGGTCACTGATAAGTTTTGATTGTATATCATTCAAAACATTCAGAAATATGTTAAATTATTTCCGCAGATACATACTATTTTAAAATTAAACCTCAAATGAATATAGATCGAAGTAATCTCAATTTTCATTTGCAGATAGAGCCGTTAGGCAAAGATCAATTCTAGTCTTTTTTTTTCGTATATTTATATTCGGAACACTTCTGAGGAACTCCTTACATTGTGTATAGCGAATGAGTGCGGATTAAGGCTTCCTTAATGATGATCCGCTTCCAAGTACTTCAACACCACGTGCAGTGATTACGGCGGCACTTGTTTTAAGGGCTCTTTCACCCTCTTGAATAAGTCTGAGAAGTCTTTGGCGGAGGAAGAATAATTGCCTGCCAAGTATTACAAAGGCTTAATGTGCAAAGAAAGAACACTCCAACTAAAATTCAATAAATCTTGTTGATAGCAAGATATTTATAACAAGAATAATTTGGATTATATTGTGTACTGCCTCTGCAGAGTAGTATATAATACAATAAAATAAATGTCTTTTTTTCCCCTCCTG
>KK113859.1:215841-248020 GCA_000611955.2 Stegodyphus mimosarum
TATTCTGAAATGAATTTTTCAAGGTACACGTACATTATCTTAGTCTGACAGGTTCTTATATAAGCATAAACGGAAATTGCGAAGCAGAATATGATAATGAAATCTGATGTTAGAAGTGAAACAGTTACAGCTTCGTACAAAATAGTATAAATGTGTTACATTCAACAACCAACTGAATAGAGAATATTATTAACAGGAACAGTTTTAGAGCTATTTAGAATTTTATGAAGCCATGAAAAGAGAAGCTTCAGCGGTACTCTCACCGGAATTCAAACACCGGACCTCCCGACTGCCAGTCAAACATGCTTCCAGTTACACGAAGGCATACGAAAGCACATTATATACTCTGTCCGTTTAAAAATTAACTAAAAAGGAGGGCACACAATCTCCAAATTCTGGTGGTGACGAATCCTTGTACACTGTTTTTGGTTCGGGGGCCACCGTAGAGAATTGTGATATTTTGAAGACAGGAGACTGTAGAAATCCTCAGTGCCTTCGCCGAGTTTCGAAATTAGAACCTCCGAAATGCTAGCTGTATGTACTTCTAATTGCACCAGGAAGGCACGCGGTAAGAAGGAAGAAAATACCTTAGATTCTCTCCCACTTAAAGTGCGATTGAGGAGAAGAGGGTCCAATCCCTCTTTCCCAGTCGACTTTTAAGTAGAAAATTCTTGTTCGCATAAGTTCTGCTGGTGATGAATTATTCTTCGCCACCTTTTTTAGTTCGGGAGTCACTTGTATAAATATTAGGTTTATTACGGAATCATGAAACGTGAAGAATCAATGATGCGGTCGCAGGATTTCGACATACGGACATCTCGATTGCTAGCTAGACCTGCTTCCAATTACACGGCGAAGGAGATAGAAAATATTTTCATATTTATAAAATAGGTAAGAGAAATACTGTAATCCTCACCTTCATTTATGCAATATTCATTTCATACGAGATAGATTATAAAAGTATAACTGAAGATGTTATTAACTGTACCTAGTCGATTGTTAAAGGAAGAGATTAGAAAAAAAAATTATTAACTTATTTTATTATTAACTTTTTTATTAACTTATTAGAAAAGATTTCCTCGAAGAGATGTATAATTTAAAATTTTTGCTTACAGCCCAGATAATATTATAACGACGTATCTCTGTAAAATAATTATATACTATTACTCGCTGCTGAGAAGTTTCCCGATAAGTATTTACCATACAGGACTATCACCTACTCATCAGAGTGGATCTTCCTCCGGTCAAGATCCAGACAAGGGCTAGTCCAAAACGCCAAATACAAGGCTTTTGAACAGACAGTACATGTTTTGAACGTGGAGACATCATTATGGTGCTGTTTAACAAATGAACAGAGTATTGCACTATAGTATAAGGTGCAGAAAAATTATGTGCAATATAATATAAATGCACTATTCAGTTATAGATGTACTTCTAGATTAAGCAATATACATATCAACGTTAAGAGTAAGTACACTATTACAGACAATAATATCAACTAGATATGAATGCAATTAAATATAAAAATAATGGAAAATTATACACATAATGCAAATATGACTGATATGATTCTAGTCCCAGTTCACAATGCATAGACATAGATTTATGCGTATTGCCTATATGTGTACTGATTATTGCATGCTGAGCCATTATTATCACATGCTAGAAATTCGGAAAAATAATACTGTTACATACGTAAAAAATCTAATGTATACACCGCATGAGCTCCTTGAACGGAATATTAAATTATATGTATTTCATTTAAACTTCTTTCCTAGAATTTCATTAGAGATATAATTCTCATTCAATTAATTCAGGTCTCACTTCGCGACAAGGCAAAAGTACATAAGACCTCAAAATATCTTTATTAAAAATTGAAAAATATAGAAAAGTATAAAACATAAATACACTTAAGCAATTTAAAGAATGGTTTTTACAATTAAAATTAGAGTTTCTACGCAAAAACAAGCAATTCGGCCAGCGGGCAAGAAGGCAGATTTTTCGATGCACAAAACTGAAAGTTTGCTTTTGGTCCCACTCTGCTAAAAGACACTTAATGTGCAAAAACTGACTTAATTCACTATTCTGCTAAGTTTCATATGTAAACAAATATGCCTGCTACGGTAAAAAAATTAGGCTAAGCCGCCCTTAAATAACTTTTAAATTGCTCATAATTTTACAACTATTGCATGCAGATTAACTAAAGACATAAAAACCTTAATCGGAAGATAAGAACAACATAATTCAACCATTTTTAAAGCAAAAAATGCGCAACAGATAAGAATAAAAAACTGAGCTCACAAAGACTAGTAACAGAGTCGGTATATATATATATATATAAGGTATAATAAAATACGATGGCTGCTTTAAAAATAATTAGGGACCTCAAAATTAATGATGCTAGATTTGGTGCTCTCTTTCTAAATTCATCTGTTCTCCCAAATTCGAGATCTTTCCATCGTTATGTAACGCTGCTTGAAAAAGATAACTAAAATTAAAATTAACCAATCACACTTTTTGATTCACATATACACCTACGCAGTATGAATTCTGCATCTCGAGGAACTACGTTCCCTTTTTTTCCTGACTTCTTCTATGCAAACAATTTTGCGTCGCTTAAGCTGAAATGACGTCGCATCTTTTTACCTGTGCATATTAAAACTATTGTATTCAACGATGACTGCAAAGTAATTTGTCTGCCAAAAAGATGATTTAAGATGTGTAAGAATAAAGATGGTGATTCTTCAATTCAGTTTTGCTATCTTCTTCATCAAGCCTTCACCCTCAACTGTTACTGTCTTCTCAGCCATGTCTTCAGCCAGAGTTTAAAAGTACCGGATTTATGACTGCGCACTTAGTATATTATATATATGTACATGTATACACTTTTGGTGCGGCCGACTGCAACTAATAAGAGAGGTGCACAACTATATGTTATAGCAGTCCTATATACAAAATTTCAGTGTTCTGAGGCTACTAGTTTTTGAGTTATGCCACATACATACATACATACATATGTATGTACGTATAGATGTCAAGAAAAAATATCTTCTGAATTCATTTTAAATCCTTTTTGCAACCCGTTTTCAGGAAAAAAGTCATTTATTCTGTCCTTACATAAGGTGTCACGCAAAAACATCGTTAAATTGCATTCGATAGGGGTCAAAATGGTTATTTTTGTAGAAATACGACATCCAAAATTTTTAGAATATATATTTTAATCGTATATTAATATGCATTTACGTCTATTTTTAATGAAATTAAATATCAAATTCAAGAAAAATAATATACTGTATTAAAGCTAAACACAATACAAATACAAATATAAATGAAGTGCTAATTGAATAAATGTACTATGTAATAGACACTGGTACGTAAAATACTACATGCATACAGAAAAACACATCGGTAGACACGTAGATTATGACACATTTTTGTGTGCAGTACATAATCTAATACCATATCGTATAGTACCAATACCATATCATTACGAAGACAAGTATAATGCAAATTATATATTCAGAACAGTAGCATACAGCTACCAACAACACTCAATATTGAAATATACTGTTACAAAAAATTCGGCGGTTGCGCCTGTATGTCAGCTTTCCGGCATAGCACTAGGGTTGCCATAAAATAATGTATGGTAGGGTTGCCAGATTGGCGACTTTATCGCCCATTTGGCGACCAAATCGGCGATATCCCATGGTCCAATCGGGAAGCTTCTAGAATAACTTCCTGTCGAGATATTTCTCGAAACGTGTGGAACTTGAAGAAAAGCTATATAAACCCTTGCGTTTCTGAGAGCAGTTAGTTGCGAGAGTGTGATTAGTTGTGAGGATTGCGAGAATAGCTGCTTACTGGGAGTGCTAAGCAACGCGACAGTTTTGTGAACGGAAAGCGATCGAGATAGTGCTTTGCCGTGAAGCTACTTTTATAGTATAGCGTGACAGTGTATTGGTGATTGTTTCACGGTGTTTATTATAAGTTTAGTGTTGCCGTGAAGCTACCTTTACAGTTACAGCCTGAAGCTGTGTTGCTGATTGTTTCAGCGTATTTATTGTACATTTTCGACGCTTTTAAAGGTGATTTTGGAACTGTGCTGTAAATAGTGATTCCTGTAAATAAATTGTGCTTTCTATTGTTCTGCATCGTGTTTTCATCGGATACTCTCAAATCCACGAACCCGTAAAACGCAACAATACGGTTGCATTTCTTGTTTAAGACAGTGGTCTTAAAACCTATGGACTAAATTTATAGAAAGCATGCAATATATTTCAGTTGCAAGGCAGTACTGATTATACTATCCGTTCTACATTTCAGTGAAACGTATAAAATACTATACAAAGCATTTTATCATATATTAAATTGTAAGAAAACATTAAGTTACATTTATGACCCCTCCGCTGTCTTTATTATACTGGCTAAATCTGTAATTTTTAACAGTTTCCGCACCAGGAAATAAAAACACGATCTTGGCGGTTCCAGAACACCAAGGAAAAATCGCCCTATACGGTCGAACCAAGTCGTCACCACCGAGGTGTCGAATAAGTCTCCAAACGAATGCTGCCTATATGTGGTCCAGTCATAAGTTTCGAACCTACGTTTTTCACGGGGGAAACTGAAAAAAGGGGATAATCTCATTTGAAGTCGTTAGAAAATGTGGGAATCGTTTAAACATCTAACTTTTCTGCATTCAGTGTTATACAGAGAAAATGAAAATACAAATTTAATTCTTCGAACAAAGGCGATTTTGTACAATGAAAATGTATTACTGCAAGGCAAATAACACCCACACAGGAAGTGAATGTAGAAAATGGTGAACTTAATTTACTTGTGAATTTGGCAGTGAGGATCTTGTAATATAATCCCAATGTTTTCAAATATTAATAGATAACAAGAAAATAATAATAATAAATAGCAAGAAAATCTCGAACTCGTTAAACATTCTTTACAATTCAGGTAAAATTTCATTAATCATATTAAAGAATCTGAATGGGATTTTAACCGAGGATATTATCATTCGCTGATGAGAATAGATGTCGACAGTCGACGAGAAGCTGATAGTCAATAAATGATAGTCAATATGTAGTTGAAGGAAAAACATGATATCTGGATACATGTTTCTGGATCTGGATACATCATGTTCTGGATCTGGAAAAATCTGGATACATTTATGTATCCAGATTTTTCAATCCTTATTGCATACATTCGAAATTCTCGTAATTACAGATACATATATGTTATTCCCTTCGTAATTTTCAATATATATATTTATATTTGTAATTAATAAATCTTTTGAAAGCAGCGCCAAGAAGCTCTGAAAATTATATTTTAAAATTATTACTTAGAAATACGTTTATAATGTCTTTTGTATTTACGAAAGATATTTCCCTCTTTAGTCAGGCTCACTGTATTCAAGTCGATAGGACCAATGAATGGAAAGATCGATTTGGTAATTCATTTGTAGTTTCAAATCAGATGAATGGACTCACCAAAAAAAAAAAAAATGGCACATTAATACGGCCGCTGAACTACACTGTACAATGAGCAATGAAAATTTTAACAAAGGTTTCGTGCTTTATCATATGAAAACAAAGTATCAGAATCTAATTAAATGTTTCAGTTCTTAGAAAAATTGAAAATACAAATATTTCTGAATAAAAAGAAAATATCTTCAAAAAATTTAATTTAAATGTAAATTAAAAAAATATAAAAATTACAAAATATTGCAGAAATTGCATAAAATAGCGAATACACTTATTCCGAACAAGCTCACTAAATGTAAAATAGATTATACAGTCAGGCAACTCTCCTTGTCAGAGAAATATATTGTTCATCGGGTTTAAAAGTTACTCAGACTAACGTGAGGAAGTTCAGTAAATAACATGTATTTTTCTTTGAAGGAATATTAAAAAAAAAAAAAAAAAGGCGGGGGGCACTTGAAAATCAAATGCAAATTTAACAAATGAATTGAACGAGCCCTTCTACAGCCTACCACTATGTGTAAGCATTTTGGCGGATTTCCTTAAGGTATGTAAATATGAGCCCATTTTTCCCAGAAAATTCTCCATGAAATCATGCCTAGCCAACTCTCATGTGCTTTCCCATACTCAATTAAATAAGGACACAAAATCATTCTTAAGATGATTAAGTAATAAATTTCATGTTAGATGATACGAAGCTTTTCAAAAACTAAAATATATTCCGTAAACCGTTAGTGCTGCTCAGCTGGAATTGGATCGGATTATTTATTTATAGCAGTGCTTTTCAGCCTCGTGACTTATATGCATATATTGCTCAGGGGAAGAAGGAGATTTCTAGACGAAAATAATATAACAATGAAATGTTAATAAACAAATAAATATAGTCATTAAATTCATTTGGTAATTCTAATTTAATTCGCAATTATACGGAGATATACATTATTAATAATCCAAAAAAGTGCAATATTTAAACTGTTTAATAATACATAAAAGAGCACTTCAAAACTTTCACACCCTATATAATTTGTCTCCTTTCTGGTACCATGCACATCCTTGTATATATTACTGACATACACTGAAAAATACAGCATAACTCTGTAGTTCCATTCAAGTTTTTATTCCTGATATACTGATGCTGAATGAGACTTGAAAACACTTTTCTTTTACAATATACTCCCAATATGATCCCTAACGCAGCCGTTTATTTTCCCTTCCGAAATTAGCGTCAATGTCCCCTTCTTGACTGCAAATGCAACGCCACCCCTGAAACTAGAGGTATCGATAGGATAGAGTAACTAGAGGTAAGAAAGGTTTTACTTCCTACCCCCTCCATTAGCTCTGGTCCGTTGTCCACCGAAATTCCCCTAGGGTGGGGCGGCCCGAGTAGTACTGGTGGGTAGCATCATTGACTAATAGTCAGATCTTCAGTCTTATACAGCAACACCCCACTATGGGGTCCGAGAACCGAGAGTGGTGATTCCGCGTGTCAGGTACGAGTGGTGGGATTTTGGAGACTATAAAAGTCTGTTCCCTTGTAGGTGTGGGAGTGGATAGCATCAACGAGACTATGAAACGTCTCTAAGGTGGCTTTGCTTGGGTTTTGTCTCCCGCCCGGTCGTGTAGCGACAATTACATCGTAGTATGTATACAAATATTATTGCTATGTTAATGTTAACATTCATTTTTAAAGCGTACATTAAGTTCCTTTAAAGCACACATTTCACTTTAAAGCAAACATTTACATCAAGGCATACCTTAATATCATTTTACCTGACATGTATAGGGTGAATGCGTAATGCAAAAGTTCGCTCTCTTACAAAGGATCGCATAGCTATTGTGCAGCAGCTCATGCTATTTTCAAGTTTGTGCAGTTCTGTTTTATTTTCTAGAACATTAGCTCTCTGTTAAATAACATTAAATTATTTAATTTGCCACGCCGTTAATTTAAAAAAATATTTTTTTCTTACTTGACAAAACCGAAATCTCGAAATAAGAGGGCTTTTATTCAATTGCTTTTTGTATGCGTTCGTTATATTTGGGAGAGATGAAGGAAATTACTTGTGATCAAGGAGAAGCAGAAAAAATCGCTGACTGGCCTGTTGAATGAATTATAAGATGCTGATATCTTACACATATCACAGAATTCTATAACGTTGATGAAAATGGAATGTCGGATACACAAACTCAAATTCGATTTACAGCATCCAGGAAAAAACTCGATATTTCAGATATCTGTACTCAAAATAGAAAACTGCTAATAGATTATCTTGACCAATAGATTCGAGTTGCAATATTATGGCACTGTAAAAATATTAAAGGTGTTCCTTTCATGGATTCTTTACAATCATCGTCCTACAAATGGTGAAATGGCAAAATCACTGAGCACTGATACTTCGATCTCGATTTAGTTCTGTCTTAAAGGGCTTGCCGCATGTCAGCTTTTGTGGCTTTTCCTAAGTGACACATGACTATGACTGAGCTTTCGTTAAAAATATCCATAAAAACAGCTCTTCCATTACGCAGATAGTCCTTATGTGTGTTAATATATTCCAAATAGTCCAAATCTACTAATTAACACCTGCAAAGTCTCGGATTCAGTTCTAAGGAAGGTCACTTTTCAAGACTTCTTTTAACGGAATTTTTTTTCCAATGGAAATTTAAACGATTTTATAACAGCATCCAATTAAAAGAAAAGTGGATGAACGGACCGCACGTCCAGCTAGCAATTGGAAGGTCTCGGATTTGATTCCTCACTGTGACACGACTGACTTTTCAAGATTCTTGTCTTCAAAATCCAAATGCTTCTATAGTAAAACAATTGTTAAATTGCGTAGAGTATATTATTCTTTGCTAGCATAAACGAAGTCCAAACTCCTAATTGATTCGCAGCGAATCATCGCTTCGTCTAAAAAGAATTGCAAAATCTTAAAAAGGATTTAAAACAAACCTTTTTGTTAAATCAGACCTGGAATATAAATGCGCTCGTGTTTGACAAATCAGCCAACCATCTGTGTCGAAGAAACTTAAGTAACAGTCAAAATCAGTATTAATAACTAAGTCTAGTAGCCGAAGGCTACACAGTTGATTTAACGTTTCACCGGCGTCACAGTTTAAATGCAAAGTCGAAGAATTTAATCTTAACTGCTCTAGCAGAAACCTAGTAACGTAGCCACAAGAGACAGAAACAAGCTGTGTCTTACAACCAGAAAATCTCACCTTAAATACTCTCGAATTAATTTGCATTCTAGTAGGTAAACGGAAAGACAAGTGACAGTAAAGATTTACATCGTAAAATAACTGGTTATTAAAAATAATAACTTTACGATCGTGATTAGCAGAAATAGACCTGTTAGACATAATAAATGTTCGATAATTTTGTTACGTTCTACTGTCTTGCTGTTGTGTAAAACCTTGAGAGATAGTGATTGCACTGAGGAAAGGTTAAAACAGCCCTTTATTAAACTCTTTAACTTATTTACTTTGCGTCAACTTGATGCTAACATACTACGCCTCATCTTGGGCGGTAACTGAAACAGTAGAATCAAACTTAAAATAAGAGATATTCACAAATAGTAGAATTACCCTACAGGGCTCATATAATCATGTAGCCTACAGCGCGCAAATGAGTTTAGTGGCAGCAAGATAATAGCGCTTAAGCCACGTCAAATCCAGCAGTACCTGCTAAACAGAAGTTTGCGTATAAGCACGCACGGCAATTTCGCAGACTCTCCCTTCCTCTACTGGAACGTCGATATTTAACTTATTCTTCTCACTAGCAGAATTTGCATTTCTTGCGCGCGCTGCTAAATTTAAATATTCTGGCACTGACAGTTAGGGGAATGAAGGCTTAGAGGAAAGTAACTTCAAAATTAACTGGTTATTTAAAATAAATATAAATCCCTACAATTTAAACCCATAATGTTTGATTCAGACACGTTTTACACGGCAGCAAAAATTCAAGAATGTCATTGGTAAATGCCTAAAATCATTTCTATTTTTAATTGACACCTATTTTGTCCATCCTAGTATTTTAGATAACCTATTGTTATTTCATAAATATGATTTCCTAATGAATCGGTGAAATTTGTAAAAACATTTTTTGTCAATAGCTAGTCAAATGGGTCTAATTATGTTACACGCTCTTTATGATAGATACTTGAAAACCAGTATCTTAATCCGTTTGTAAAATTCTTTAATAAACTTTTATATTTTGAATGCAGATATTACGAATTCCCTGTATTTGATGGTAATATTTTGCATCCTTCTATTTGTAACTGATCCCACACTTTATAGTTTTCTAAAAACCTTTACAAAATAATGAGAAGTACCTAAAATATCAGTATTTAATACAAATTACCCTCATTTAAAGAGGTTAGTATTCTGATTGACAAGAAATTTCTCTTACATCTTTTTAAAGATTGCAATTTCATAAGTTTCCTCCTACTTCAGAAACATTTTATGAATTTGAATGACACAAATGCAAAATAATTTTTGAAATTTGCGATATTGCCGTATATAAAAATTATTGGAAATGTTGCAGTTTTAACAAATAATGAGAAAAACTGAAAATTATTCACACTTTCAACTGTAAACGAATACAGAATAATATAGAACGAACGATTCTGGAATACGATGTACTAATTCTCAGGTTTAAGAGCCTAATCAAACGTTTTCAGAAGCTGTTTTTCAGTAACATATCTATTCTTGAAGATATAGTGTAAATTTAATGAAAAATTTGACTTTGGAGATGTATATTTCAATTTAACGAGTTGGTGATAATGAAACGTTCCTACAGAAGATTAATATTTACGGCAGGTATTTTAGACAACTCCTATCAAAAACTCTTCGCATCACTTAACCCAGCCTATAACTTTAATTAACAAAGCCCCCATTGCAAAGATAAAAACTAAACTCTTCGTCGACGAATAAACCCGGAGTAAAATAAATAAGAGAGTCTTAAAAGAGAAGTATAATTTCTTCTGGAAACTCGAACCTTCAATTTTGGCGAAAGCAATTAGCGTGAAAAATGTTAATGTCGTTTGGCGTGACGTTCGAAGAGACGCGTAATAATTTCTGCTACAGTACCGTTAGCCACGGGGAGCGACAAAGCTAAGGTAAAGCGTTCTGAGGATAAGCGATATTTCGGTGTTCTTATTTAATCATTAACTTCAAAAATTTAGCGAAAAATTAGTCTTCTATCGTCTAAATGACAAACTCTATTGATTCTCCATTTAAGGCCACTAAAATCAACAACAGTTGCAATAAACATTAATAAGTTTCCATTTATGTCCACCAAAATAACAACTGAGATTCATGATGCAAGAAAATGGCAACAATTTCGCTATTTCTCAATAAATGGAAGACTATATATTTATTATAATTTTAAAACGCAATCAATAAGCTTTGCAATTGTGAATAAAACTTATTCTTGCTTTTCTGTCTCATGAAGTCTCACTTTTGTAGTATAAGAAATTAGATTGCCTTGCTTGTTATCATTTTGCTGCAGGAGAAATACGGATTTACTATGGACAAAATTAGTAGGTATCAGTAAAGTCAGAATTGGTAATAAGATGTGGACAGCACATTTGAAACAAAACAAAACAAGAAAGCTATCCTTTACTTGATTGCTCATTTGCCGCCCAGACAGAAGAGTGGTTAATCGCTCTCCCTGCTGTCCCAAAGGGCTCAGGTTCGAATCGCGGAGAAGGCAAGGATGTAATTTGTCCGTGCCTGCATAGTAGGCAATGATAGTCCACCTATTACTCGCCTCCATAACAAAATGGCCACCGTTTCCGGCCTACTGGACAACGCCTATAAACTGGTCGAATCCGTCATTGGAAAAAAGAAAACATGATCATCATTTTTACAAGAAATGTTAAATATGGATGCAATTCTTTTTTAATGCTGAGTAATGTTTGTACAATTTCAGACTTCTCTGCTGTCTATCGTCCATTAGCTAAAAATGTAAGCTGTACAAAATTGTATCGCATCCATATTTTCCATCATTTTATGTATTTACCCAGCTATCTTATAATCATCAAGATATTTAAGGATGAATCTCTAGATACTTTCAGAATTATCACATACATATATGAAGATTCCGTCTCATCCTTTAAAAATTTGCTTCATATAATTTAAGATTTGCTTTTTCTAGGCCTAAAAACACATCATATACCAAAGTGATTACTAATAACATTTAATGAAGATTATCAAGCAAATTCTTACATACATAGATGGAAGTAGATGAAATCATTTACAGATTCACGTCTTTTTTCACCTCTTTACAAGTTCACGTCTTTTAATACCTCTTCTTACATATGTCTTTCATGTTTAATGGCAGAGTCGGCTGCGCTTTTTCCACAAAAAAAGCTCAGTCGAACGACGTGTAAGCGCCATCTGTCGGTCGTGAAAGATGAAATCTTACATATACAACATATAGATACAACAATATTCTCACTCCTACGTTGATACTGTTATTCCAGAAGAAGGGAATAGTTGATTTGTTAATATACCGGGTGGCCATAATTAAACTGACAGTGCTCACAGTGTTCTGTAGCGCGATCTATTTGCGAGAATGACGCCACATTTTGTAGGAAGATTAAACAAGACGGGAGACGGAGGATTCAGCGAAAAACAAATTAGTTCCAAAAGTCACCGCTAGGTGAATATTTGGCGCTGTGTAATAGAAAATAGAGTGTTAACAAATGCAAATCAATACGGAAATTAACTTTTATTTTGCCTTCAAATGAGGTTCAATGTGGCTGCTGTTGTTGTGGACCACATATTGCATTCTGTGCACGGTATGCACAACAGCAGAAAGTAACATGTCTGCAGGAATCTCCCGTACAGTCCGTGATATGTTATCCCTCAACGTAGCCAGGTCCTGGGCCACTCATTGATAGACCTTGCATATAAGGTAACTCCATAGCCAGAAGTCGCATGGGGTAAGATCAGGCGACCAAGGTGGCCATGCAGTTGGAAAGTAGAGGTTAATGACTCTTTCTGTTGTGTATTTTTGTCGTAGCATCTGTTGCACTCGTACAGCAACGTGTGGAGGGGCTCCATCTTGCATGAAAATCATTTCCCCCAGGCATTGTCTTTGCTGAAGTGCCGGAATGACAAAGCTGTTCAACATGTGGCGATATTTCTCTCAGGTAACAGAACAGTTTTCCGGTCCTGTCGGGGTAATGTTCTCATAGAAGAATGGACCTACGATAAATTCCGCTGTGAACCCACACCAAACAGTTACGTTTGGTGAATGTGAGGGAATTGCTGTGACTGCATGTGGTGATTTGTCATCCCAAATTTTATGTTATTCTAAAAGTGTTGCCATATTGCACTTGAACTAAATCAGAAAATGTGCATAATAAAAGGTAATTTTATTCCGTATTAATTTGCATTTGTTAACACTCTATTTTCTATTACACAGCGGCAAATATTCCCTTAGCGGTGACTTTTGGAACTAATTTGATTTTTGGCGGAATCCTTCGTCCCCCGTCTTGTTTAATCTTCCTACAAAATGTGGCGTCATTCTCACAAATAGGTCGCTCTACAGAACACTGTGAGCACTGTCAGTTTAATTATGGCCACCCGGTATGTGTTACAGCAACACTTCTTAAAATTTTTTTTCTTTTCATTCATGACCCCTTTTTATAATAGAGATTTTTTTTGCGACCCGAGTTGTTAAATATAAAATTTAGATATAAAGGTAAATATTTTTCTGTAAAGAATTTATTTCTTCAAATAAATATAAGTAACTAACACACATATGAAAAGACGCATTTTTAAGATTTATATTGTTGCGTGCGTACGGATTCGTTATGGACTGAATGCACAAGTCGTTAAAAAGTTAACAAAAATTTATTCTTTCCACAAGAAATAAATCAAAATGCTGAAATATTTCTTCAGAGATATTCGCACAATATCACAATATCTCAAACGTTTAGCAAAACTCAATTCAAAACAGATAAAATAATTCTATCTCATAGCGAAATCGCTACAGCATAAAGCAAACAAAGAGCAGTTCGCTTTAAACAGCTACAACTACAACAACAACAACATCTGAGATGAGGTGTTTCAATTCGGCTTTTATAAGCTTTTTAATTATCACTAGAAAAATCTCGATTTTTCTGGATGGCAACAGTAATTACGAGATATTTATTTATTAAACATTAAATGCACGCGCTCTTTTATTTTAATTTTTTTGACGTAGCTTTCTCTTCAAAAATCGTCTGCGTTGCACGGGAAATATAAAGGCAATTTTAATTACAATTCTAAATAAATAGCCAAATAAATGTGAAATCCGTAACAATATTAAGTATGCAAAAATAAATTTAAGTATACAAAAATTAATTTAAGTACACAAAAATTATTTAAAAGCGCAGGAATATCGTCCTTCTTTACCAAAATAGACAACGTGAGTTAAATTCAAGGAAATATGGCATTTATGAGAATTAAAATGTAATGAAAGAATATAGTATTTATTTATGAAGAAGCTGCCAAAAGGCAAATTCAAATGACTTATTCTCTTAGAAAAATTTAGAACTAATTAATATGCAAATTCTTTTGCAAAATTATGAAAAAGTTCATGAAACTGAAATAAATTCAAAATTTTTGAATGAATTTTAGAACTTCAGGTTAACCAAAACCTAGAAAAAACTAAATAAATGAAGGATTCGAAAAAGGGTAACTTTTCAGTCAGCTTGTTTCTACAAAACAAGAAAAAAAAATATGTTTTACTGGAAAATTGTTAGATTTAGAATAAATCTTTTTGTGAGTCAATTGTATATTTTGACAAAGTACATTTAATAACAATGTGTGGAAATCTTTTATCTGTTAGATAACTTACTAAATATTAATATTTAAATGCGCATGAAAATTTTTTTAACCAAAATAGACAACGTGAGTTAAACGCAATAAAATACGGCATTTATAAAGAATTAAAATGCAATGTAAAGAATGTAATATTTATTTATGTAGAAGATACAAAACAGCAAATTCAAATGTCATAATCTGTTAGACAAAGTAGAAATGAATTATTTAGCAATCATTAAAAACTAGCATACCAGATGATTTGCAGGTAACTTTTGAAAACAAATAATAACGGTAATCTCGTGTTAAGTTGTGCAAATTGCAAGATAAACTGATTTACAGCCGTTTAAGTCTGACGTTTGTAGTCGGTGATTGGAATAAGTCACAACAACAACAATATTTTTGGAATCTTACCCTTTTTTCAATCACCCTATAAAGTCATGAGGTTTCTTGATGCTGGAGGCGTGAAAAATGAATACTGCCCTCCCAATGACTCTACCCGGAACCTTTCAAATACGCGCCGAGTGTGCTACCGTTACACCACGAAAGTTAGGAAAAAATACCTTATAACCCATTCAGGTTCAATAAATAGACAAATAAAAGCAAATGCGTATTACATGCTGCAGGATATCTTCTTCAAAAAGTTGATGTCTCAAGAAATGTCAACGAAAATTAACTTGCTTCTGAGTTAATAAATGTACAAAGAATAGATTTAACAAATAGGGAGTTTTACGAAAACATTAAATTTAAATTAAACGAAGTTTTGCAATAATAAGCCCAATTCCGATGTACTCGGCCAAAATAAAAAAAAAGCATTTTTTAAAAAATTGTCAAATAAAGAGTGAATTATAAAACCAACATAAACTTATAATTAGAAAAATAATGTATTCTGAAGAATAATTAAAAAATGGAAGAATGAAACAGAAGTGTGACGGTAGGGTACATTCAATAATAAACCAAAATTTCTTACTGTCGTTATTGTTTTTAAGTACATATTTCATGAAAGAATGGTTACCAAGAGCCTCAAAGAGGTTGGACTCCTACTTTAAACCCTAATCCTGAGGGAACGCACCCCGGGGGGGTGTCTGAGGTCTATCCCTTCTCACCCTTACCATCTAATCAGATGAGAGGACGTTCGGCTCGTCATATCTTTAAAGACGCTCCCATTTAAGAGAATTTTCAATTTAATTACAAATTTTAATAAACCTGAAAGCTTTCAGACTTCGTATTAAGCCCAAGGAGGCGCTTTTTTAACGTTTGTGTGTTACCTTTATTTTTAAATATCATGTTCTTTGCACTTAAACCATAAAATTCAATTCAACAGCTATATAACAAAATATTTAAAAAGAGTATATCTTTAGAATTAGAGTTTCCGATTCGCAGTCTCATGCGCTGTATACAAAAATGTGATTGTGTGTGCGCTGAAGATGATTTTTTTTTTCCGTACAGTGTTGGTATTGTTCGCTTTGAAATCGTTGGGTTTGTTTATAAGAAAATTCGTTAAAGCTTTAAAAACTATGAAATGCATAATAAAACAAATTCTAAATTGGGGTTTTCAGATGCTCATATTCGAGTGGAGGACTACGTTATTCAAAATTTGATGTCTCTAAGTACCGTTGTTTTTTCGCTATGCGCATAAGATATATTCATGCAGATTCTTCATTATTTTATTTCTTTAAATATAATGCTAATATAGGGATCTAATATTCGGTGGCAACAATTTGAAAAGTGAAACTTTGTTTTATAGCGAACGACGCAAAATGCCATAGCGAAATTAATTGTCCTTCTGGGCAAATTGCTCCTTTGAAATAATAATTATTAAATAACACGATAAAGGAAAATAATTTAAATCCAATATGTTTACATTGACACCGTTTATACTGTATACCATGTGTGTATGTATAATTATACTTTCCTGCAAATTTTTGGGATTAGTGCATAACTATGGTTAACACATTATGGATTTCCTACTTTTGTATGATATGTGTAAACATGAGGGCAGAAATTATGCTAATTTTTTAACAGCGGACTCCTTTTTTAGATAAGAGTTTCATCTGAAATTATTGAAAATTTAACAGCTGCCCGAAATTGATTGATGCAGAGCGAAAAGGAAGAAAAAGCGTATCTCATGAAGCATAGTTAATGTGTTCCCGCACTCTTGGAGATTTCAAGGAATTTAAACTACGTCGCTCGCAACCACAAAGAATGACGTTCTTATATCCGTTGCCATAGAGATTAATTAGCTAATTTCACGAAATGGAAACATTCGTTCCTTTTTTCATTCTAAATATCTTTAGAGCGCCCACGTTTTCATCTATGTTACATAACACTAAAAAGAAAATAAAAAATTTTCGAGGATTAGAGTTGAGGTTTTGGGGGAGTCTACTAATGAGCTGTTTGCAAACAATTCATTCACATTTTGATGTTTATCGAGTACGACGGAGAAACATATATCGGAAGGTTTAAATTTTTTAAATATTAGCTTGGCACACAGAAAATCATATCTGCAAGCGACGCAAGCAATGAAGAATAGATACGAGATTTTTCCGAATAACTGAATATACATTTCTGAACATACTTGGTAATATTTTGTTAATCCGTTGTACAAGCTTGTTCCATTCAAATACTATAATAAATCTAAAACGACGTGTAAAAGAAGTTAAACAAACAAACAAAAGATTCAGTATTTCTCATTCAATTAATTCAGTTCTCACTTCGCGACAAGGCAAAAGCACATAAAAGCTAGAAATATCTATATTAAAAATTACGAAGTAAATCTTAAACACTTATTTCCTCGAATAAATTCCAGAATGGATAAAGGATGGTTTAATTCTCAGTAACAAAAGAAGTCGTTATTGTTGTTGCGAAGCTTAGTTTCTCTAGATTGGCAACAAATCCAATATTCTGCTAAGTTTCAAATGTAAGCAAATATGGCTGCTATGCTAAAAATAATTATGTTCAGCCGCACTTAAACAACTTTTAAATTGTTAATAATTCTACAAATCTTGCATGCAGTTTTACTAATGGCATAAAAATCGTAACCAGAAGACAAGAGTAACATGATTTATTTGTTTTTAAAACACAAAATGCACAATTTACAAACTCATAAGCATAAAGAAACTGGGATTACTGATCCGAGTAACAGAATGGATATATTTATACATATATTTATATACTTTTTTGCGGCCGATTGCAACCAAAATGGAAGGTTCACATCTATATGTTGCTATATTAGTGCCTCTGAAGAACATCAAATATAAACTAGAGCTTTTAGTACATTAAAACATGCATCGTGATTATTAATTTAAATATACTAACAACCCAATGATATCTGGTGTGTGCGCGTAATGTATAAGCTTACCAGTAAATAAAATAAAACATCATACTAAATTTAGAAGGGAAATGGACCTTTACTTTATGATTAAAATTAATTTAAATTATTAGCATTCTTCTAGGAGTCAAAAATAAATATTGAACAATTAACATATCAAGGCCTAGATTGTTTTCATTCTAAATGGTAATTCATAACATATTGCTTTTAGATTAACCGAACATGATATTATTGAAACACAAGAAGACATTTAACGAATTTGAACTAAGTATTCTAACATATTAATTAAAAAAAATCAATTAGTATAGCACCTTGGCATTTTAACTAGTTATTTAACAATTTCCCAACAATCATTTACATAAAATTCTATCAAGCTTTCATCCAAAATTCTTTACTTTACATATCAATATTTTCTATTAACAATAATAAGAAACTGCGTTCAAACCGGTACTTAACTATTGCATCGACCCAGGGACGCGGCACGCAACTAAAACCGGGATTTCTAGTAATTAACTAAGAGGTTTAACTACAGCACTATTGTCAATAAATTTACATATCAAATTAAACCTTAAAACTTTACCAGAATGAACATTATTAACATCGATGATGCTCAACGCATCTTAGATATCTAAATTTATGAAATGTGACATAACTGACTGCTTCCTCCAGGACTCCGTTGAAATTCTCACAAATACCCGCTGGACGTGTAGCGCACAGATGATAAGAATGTTGATTAAGACTAAAAGTCTAGACGGGACGACCGAAGAATTCAGCAGTACAAGATACCCTCCAAAGACGAATTGGTCCGCAGGCTCACTTGTAATATGGAAAAACCTCAATGGTTACGGTGTCGAAGCCCAAAAAGTCTTTAAACGCGACGAAGACCATCATCATTCCCCAAATTCAGCTAAAACCAAAGAATTCAGCAATACAGGATCCCCTCCAAAGACGAGCTGGTCAGCAGGTTCACTTGGAATACGGAAAAACCTCAATAATTACGGTGTCAAAGGCCAGGAGCACGAAGTGAATGAGTTCCAAAGGAGAAAATGGTGAGGCAAAAAACGTTCAACGGGAAAATTGAATTCTCAAAATTCTCCTCACCCTCTTGAAGATAAGTGAACGGCATGTTCTTTGACGAATAATTAGAATTCGAAGAGAAGTAGCTACGGAATAAGGGAAATGAATGCTAGACTTTGAACAATTTTAACAAGGCGATCTGGACAGATATTTTTATCAGCATTTTTATGCTGAAGCCAGAGGGAGCAAGAAACTGACCGACGTCCCATAGCTAATACCGGGAATGAAGCGACTTCAAAAGCGTTCAAGAGGTCGAAAAATCGTGTGCATAGCCTTTTTGTTACAAACATTTACCAACGGCGCCAAAACTCACTCAAAAGTGTGACAATTCCTGACAAACCGAAGAAAACAGTATAACAATTCTTACTTTTCAAAGCATTAGTTCAACACTTTTCTCCATATCGCCAGAAACTCGCCAAAATAAAAACATCTTTTGACAGTAAACTTAGAACTCTGCCGGAAGCACAAAGTGACCATCACCATAAATCACCCCAAAGCAGCTTAAAAATAACAAGATAGCAATTACACCAAATCCTATGAAAGCTACAAAATTTTGTTAATTAAATGAGGATATTTCACAACTAATTAAGCTCTTAACTTGAGAGTAATTTTAAATTAAAGTGCAAATCTTTCTGTTTCTTCTAGTATAAATTATAATTATATAAACTCAAATTAAGTGTTTTAAAATTCAGATTATAACAGGAAAAACACACCCATTTCACTGTCTGCTGCCAAGTGCGTTCTGAAACGAAAGTAACGAACTTACTATCTAAAGCACAAAACTTTAATTAAAGGAAAAAAAAAACTGTGCCAGAGATTAAATAAAATAAATGTTGTGTAGCATAATTTGGAATATAATTAATTAATTAATTAGCTTAATTTCGCTACACAACATTGTTATAGCAGTCCTATATACAAAATTTCCACGTTCTGAGACTACTCGTTTTTGAGTTACACTAGATACATACTACATGCATACGTACGTACATACGCACAGACGCTATGAAAAATTCTCTTCAGAATTCATTTTAAATTAGTTTTATAATTTTTTTGGGGGGGGGAAGAGACCTTTATTCTGTCCTTACGTACAGATGTCACACAAAAACATCGATCAATTGCTTTTGATAGAGATTAAAATGGATATTTTAGTTGAAATATGTTCCCCGAAATTTTTCGCGATTGCAATGCTTTCCTTTTACTTCGTACAAGGAAGTAAAAGCTATCGAAAACGTTACATATTATTTAAAATTAAGGCACATACACATGATTTTTCATTTTATATTTGATAATTGACTGACATTTCTTAAGAAACTTAAAGAGCATATTAAAATCACCCTTCGTATCGTCACATGAGTTTGATGACATTTTACATCGAATGCGTGCCTCCTAACAGGATTGCCTCCGTAATTATAAAAATTTGTTGAGTATACAACGAAGCTTCATAATATCAGAAATTGGCATGGATAATCATTTCTCTGGAAATCTTATGAAAGATTGCAATCTTCCTTTAGGTATATTCCATTCCTCATCTTCATCTTTCTCTTCCACATCATAAATTTTTAACGCTTCCAAGTACAGGCATGATTATGAGAAAGTGTGATGACAACATAATTCTCTACATCTACTCAAAATCATAACTCAAGTTCACTTACCCTAACCTTCGCCGAATCCAAACTAAATTCAAGATGTCCACCACAGCTGTCGGACGTGTTTTGAAACCGTGCGGCAATTCTTGTCCCTCGATTCGTTTTCTACAAACATGGTCATAGTCCACAATTTGCGCTAAACAGCGACGTAAAATAACGTTCTTAATATCTTTCCAAGTAAGATACAAAGCAAATGTGAACTTTTTCAAGCAAATTATTATTGAAAATGATGGACATTGCCTTCAAAATTCACACATAAAATGGAATCGGCAGTTGATCTTTATATTTTGACTAATTTGTTGGTTCATTGGATGTATACGCATGGTGGCAATAACGTAAAACAAATATTTGCTTTATTTAAATGTTCAGAATGTTAGCAAATTGTGTATTTTTTTAATCGCATAAGCTTAAATTTCAGTTTTAAATTCAGATCATCAAAATTGCTCTTATTTTGATATAACCGAAGAACTGGGTACTGGTTACGAGAAACTTGCTGTATTTAATATTTTTACCAATTTGTTTAATACCAATATGTTTAATACTAAATACAACTCCCTTGTTTCAGACAGGGAAATTATTTAGCCTTTCATTCTTGTTCTCTTCTCTTCTCTTTATCCCTTTAATTCATTAATTTAAATGCACATAATGTCTGTTTATTTAGCATTTGGTTTTTTTAATATGTTTAAATTTTGTCTAATTTATTACTTTGATTCAGCATGTAGCTAGGTTTTTATTTTTACTTGTCCTTTTGTTAAATTAATTTACCATGTTCTTTAGATTAAAAACTTTATTGTTTTTATATTTGATTATAGTTTAAACACTGGTCCTTTTTGTTTTTTAATTTTTTAGTTTTGATGTACCGTTAATTTTTATAAATGTAATTCAGATCAATTTTTGGAATGTTTTCTGGTTTAGCCATCATAATGGATTCTTACCACCTATATTAAATGAAACTCATACACTGCCTATTTGGCTTTTACTTTTTAATTCGTATTTGACTTTAGTATTTAAAATTTATGCTTTTTGTACTTTGAATTTGGTTAATGGTCATATATTTACAAATTTTCTGATTAAAGCCATTAGGCGTTGAATTGCAGCAGAGAAGGCCACGTCTTATAATATTTCCGAATTTTGCCGTTCAAAAGTTTTTTGTATAGTTTCAGACAAATACAAACTGCGTAGCTATACGAGCTACGGAGCAGAAAATCTATATATCTTTTGATTAATTAAGGCTATTTTAAACGTTCTTTCCCCCTAATGAGAGAGTGTTTAAAGCAATCTTTGTTATTTTCATATTAGTTCAAAGGGGAAATTTACCCTAAAGGCTATTAATTTGGTTTTGGCATTTCGCGTTGATTCACTATAAACGGCGAATCACTTTTTACATTGTTGCCACCAAATATAAGAGACCTGTAATTATATTTAAGGAAATTGAATAATTGAATGATGAAGAATATGCATGAATGTATGTATGCTTCTTGCATCGGGATAAAACAACGGCACCTAGAACCATCTATTTTTGAATGAATATGGGCATCTAAAAGCCCAAATTTGTCATGTGGAATTTGTTTTATTTCATAAAAAAATTGTAATTTCATAAAAGGAATTTAGAATTTGTATCTATTTCATATTTTGTAAAGCATTTATGAGTTTTTGATTAAGAAACTCAGCGATTTCAAATCGAGCAATGACAACACTGAACGGAAAAAAAAACATTTTTATCTCCAGTGCGCGAGACTGTGTATCGTAAATTTTAAGATATGTTCTTTTAAATATTTTGTGATATTGCTGTTGAATTGAATTTTATGGTTTAAATGCGAAGAACATGATATTTAATAAATAACGTTATACACACGAAACGTTAAAAAACGTCCCTTTGGGCGTAATATAAAATCTGAAAGCTTTCAAATTTTTTTTAAATAGTCATTTCCTTTACTTTTTTATTTGCTTAAATGCCTGAAGGTTTAAAAATGAAGTGACTAGTCGTTTAATAACTTTGTGACTTTGTAAGGTTTATAACAGTTCTAAGTTTATAACAGTTACTTTAAATTTGTCACACTTTCCTGTCTCTCCTAATTTCAGCTTACAATTTCCTACCAGAATGTATTTTCATAAACGCGTTTAATGCAAATGAGTAAGAGTAGTATTTAAGTCGATGTTTCACTGACTTCGTCAGAGAGCCAGAATTTCTGACTAGCGCGCGTTTGCCTTCGGGCTACGTCTCTCTCTAAGCTATTACTACGCTCGGCCGTATTTTAGGCCCTTTATAGCTTCGCGTACTTAATTGAGATTCAGGGCCCAACTACTTAGAATCCTGATAACTTTGGCTACATCTTTTTAACTAAGCATTAGTTCTTATTAAATTGAGTCAAAGCCTAATTGGAGGCTTTGTTGTACGCTCTGAGATAGGAGCCGACTGTGTTTAATCTTATTTAGAGAAATAAAGGGCAATCAACCCTTCTTGAGTCTTACGTCTCTGCTCCCACACTCAAACGATTATTCGCTTATCGATGTAAGAAGTTCCCCGCATTTAACTGAAAAATAAAAGATTGAAACCCCACAACTTAAAAGCTATTTTAAATTTATTTATTGGTTTCTTAAGAGGATTTCGAATTAAAAACAATTTGCATTAAAAATTGATTAGTTTTGCTACTTTTAAAGGCAAATTACCAATTACCCTTTTATTGCAATTACGGTGGTAAAATTACTTTAATTGATTATAAATATGTATATATATATATATATATATAAAAGACACCAAGTTATATTTTAGTCATGCTCAACATGGTTATAGATGTTGCTGGCATACAGACGCAATGCATTGTAAAAGAAAAAAAATCTTGCAGATGTTGGCGTAGATAACAAGGCACACAATTTTATTTCTTGTAATTTAATTCTTGCCGTCCGCATCATTTTTGGGTGCTTGGTGTTTACTCCATATATTTGTATATCTTACACATCTTTAAATAGAGGAAGCTGAGCGGCAACGACGTGTGGATAGCACCAAACAAGGCGAAGAAAACGAAAGAAACTGTGCAATCTTGAGTAGTGGAAGATATTAATAAACTTGATTTCGTTGATTTAATTCTGGATCTGGGATTGGATACGAGATATCGCGATACAGGAGGTTTACGTAAGCAAACAGAAATGGAAAGGTACAGCCCAGAAAATTATTGTAAACAATTTAGAATAGGAAAGGGAGATTTTAATCTTTTGAATATTTCGATAATTTTCAAGATGTAACATAGAAATACGCCTTAGAAAGAACTACTTTTGGTGTCGTAGATGCTAAGATTTCAAACAACAACGTACGTTTTGAAACATAAATAAGTAAATAAAAATATTAAAAAAAGTGTCTGAAAGCTTTCAGATTTTACATTACGCCCAAAGGGGCGTTTATTAACGTTTTGTGTGCTGCCTTTATTTTTATTAAATATTTTACGATATTAAAGATATATTTACGAAATCTAACATAATATAAAGTTCAAATTTGTGTACTAGAAAATTATTTTAAATGATTTTGTTTGATAAACTACATGTGTACACAATTCATTAAAGCAAAATCTTTGATTTCTGTTCAATTAAATCAATCTAACTTGAAAGATAAAAAAATGATTTAGTTTCAAGTTAAGTGATTTCAATAGAACATATTGAATCACTAGATATTAAGTGATTTCAATAGAATAGAAAATCTGAAAGATTTCAGATTTTAAATTACGTCCAAAGGGAAGTTTTTTTTTAACATTTTGTGTGTTACCTTTATTTATTAAATATCACGTACTTTGCACTTAAACCACAAAATTCAGTTCAAGATCAGTATCGCAAAATAATTTTAAAATGATCATTTCTTTAGAATTTCAGATACACAGTCTCACGCGCTGGAGATAAAAATATTTTTTCTGTACAACGTTGCCATTGCTCGCTTTGAAATCCTTGAATTTTTTAATTAAAAACTCGTTAAAGTTTTACAAAATTAGAAATCGATAATAAAACAAATTCCAAATTCGGGCTTCCAAATGCACATACTCGGGTGGAGACGTACGTTACTAAAAATTAGATGGCTCTAGGTACCTTTGTTTTATCACTATGCGGGAAACATACATATACATTTATGCAGATTCTTCATTAGTTAATTTCTTTAAATATTACACAGGGCTCCAATATTTGGTGGCAATAATTTGAAAAGTGAACCGACATCTATAGTGAACCAACGCAAAATGCCAAAATGAAATTAATAGCCCTTCTGGGCTAAAAATCCGGCAATTGCCATTATGTTTTTTCCTAGCTGGAATTACGTTTTATTGCACAATACGTCATCTATAATTATTATTATTATTGTCTATGACTGCTACAGCGACCGCAGTATCCCTTATTATCAAGTTTTGAATAAAAACGCAGGCATAATGAAATTAAGTAATCGGTATTTTTTGCTAATATCAGTAACCAATATATACTGAAAATCATTTTTCCAATATATGCTGAAAAAATAAAGTAGCATACCAAAAATAATATAAGTATAGTTAAGAAGGAAAGAAATAAGCTGATCCATATTTATGTTCCATAATTAATTATTAAGCAATAGGATACTTTTTTTTCACTGAAATATAACATTTTTTAAAGCATTTTTCTTCATTTCAGAAATAGTTTTGGAGTATAATTAAAAGCAGTTGATATATTAAGGAAATTGTTCAGTGAGCTGCAATATTCACTATGGCTCACTGAATAATTTCCATTGCATTGAAAGTCAAGAATCATCGGACTGGAATGATTAGCGTAATAAAAAAAACAGTACCTGTGGTTTATTATTAAAATCATTAAATATTTTTTTTATAAAATTATACCAGCTTGTTCTTATAAAATTACACTAGCTTATTAAAATCATTATATATATTTTTTTAAAATAGCTATTGTAATAAATATCTTAGAGGCATCTAGTCATTTAAATTTTTTAACTAAAAACGAGAAAAATGATTTAAACAAACAAAAAAAATTTTAACTTGCGAGAATAAAATATTTGATTTTCTAAACTTCAAAAATAGTTTAAATAACAATAATGCATATTGACCAATCGCAGATATTAGTTCAGAAGAACTGTCAAATATACCCTACTTCCATACGTATTTTGTTTTATCGTATTAAAATCGAGAAAGGAAAATTATGAGACGAATTTAATTTCTAAAAAACACGGTTACAGTAACAGCATAATGGTAGATGAAAATTAGTCATGAATAATCTATCACAATATTATTTCTTTGTTGTTGTTATTGCTAATGCTAACTTGTCTGACTTATAGTCAGCCCAATGCCTCGTGGCAAGGAGCGCAAGTTTACGCTTGTCGTTGGCAACAGGCTTCAGCACCTTACATGCGATAGTGCGCCCCCAATTAGCTCAGTTCCGCCTCCAATTTTGATGAAGAGCTACCCGGGGGAAGGGACGGGTCCGAGGGTTTCTCACCCCTCTTCTCCTACCACAAGCTCTCGAGATGACTTTCGGCTGGTAGCATGTTTAGAGTGCGTCCGTGCCGCGCGGACACTATACATTTACAAACAACCATGCTTCTCCGGGATTCGAACCCGGGCCCTTCAATACGGCAGTCAGCTACGCTAACCACTATATCGGTTGGGTGGCATTATTTCTTCAAAAGAAACTTACATTCCAGTAAGAATGCATAGTAATATTAATATTACAATATCTAATAAGGTATCTTCGTTTGTGTGTTCCTGTAACTTGAATTACTACCTTTCTTGCCTCTGCTATTCGTTAGGCCTCAGATCTTCTATAAATAACATGAGAAAGCGAATATCAGCTAATTCAGCGAAATCCTAGACGCGAAAATTTATCTTTGTTAGTAAGACGAAAACAATAACTGGGTGGACAAATTCATTTTAAAATTTAGGAGATCTCATTCTGTTTGTGCCCTGCTGACGAGGGAAGAAATTACGGATTACTTTAAAATTTTCAGAACATGGGGTACTAAAATGCTAGGGGGAATACGCGAGGATATATGGTAATCCATCTAAGAAAACATTAATTTTTACTTCCTTGTACGAAGTAAAGATTAGCAAGATTAACAACAATAGCAAGATTAATGTATCATTAACAACAGGCACTTCTCATGGAGAGAAGTAACTGGAGAAACGTGAGAAATTTACTAAAGGATTATTGTACTAAGTAGGTGTAAGGTTTAGATAAACTAACAAAGTTTTATTTTAATTTGCCTTTTTCTATCTGTTCTTATTTCAACTTCCCGTTAGAATAAACGCGCGTTTCAGCTTTATGCTAATTTGAAGTGAAGCCAAGTTTCTATTTAAACGGTAGGTAGGAACCTCTCAGTGTGAGAGAGCTTTTAGTCTCAGACCATGGCTGCTCTGTTTAACGTTTCCCTGACCAGCTAGTATTTAAATTCTAAGCCGTAGCGCTGTTACGCTATTACTTATTGAAGTAAATCTAAGTGCGTTAGTATTAGTTAAATCTTGCTAACCCTTTAGCATAGAGACCAACCTCGCGTTTATAGCTCTGTGAGCAACGACTACTTGATTTCTAATTAGCTTTAGTTTAAATTATCTGATTGTTCAGTTTAGACCCAAGTGCGGTCATTATTTTTTGTATCCCTCCCGAGTTGGGAAGAAACTGTATATAATTGTGGTTTAATAAAAGAGGATTATAAATCCTTCTTTAGTGCAGTTCTTCTACCACTTAACCACAGTTTTCTACCACAGAACATAGCCGCATTCAGCTCCCTGTTCACGATCAGGACTTAAAGTTTTCACGAATATGTTCGCCAAGAATATGCACCGAACACTCAGTCCTGACACAGGTTTGGAGCGATTTAGTTGTGGATGAAACAAACTGGATTTAGCTGTGAGGGAAGTTTGGCTCTTTAATTGTATAAATATAATGAATCTTGCTTCTGTGGACTCTGTTTCTAAGCCATTAGCCAAAGGTCAATGAATCTTGCAATGTGATTTTAATGGAGCTGGAGAAAGATTGAACCAGCTTCCTGTAATGCTTTATGGCAAAAATATCCATCATCCTGTATGCTTCCTCAGCAGATATTTGGCTGTTATGGTACTTAGCCCCTGCTTTGCGTCAGTGTTTCTTCCTCGTGTCATCTCAATAGACTATTGACTTGCCCTTAACCGTATCCTCGTCTTCTCCACATTTTATCCACATATGAGCTACGAGGGAGTACAGAGAAGGTACATTTAGTGCATTTCATCAAAGCATCGTAGGCTAACTACATTATCATGCTCTTTCGTTTCAGGTGCAGTACCAGGCTCTTTCATACTGGGCAGAATTTCTGAAATATTTCTATGGATTATTTACAAAAAGCAAAAATGTTAAAATTATATTCATAGTCAAAAAAAATGTTAGGTTAAAGAAAGAAATATTCATAGTAGAAAAAATATTAGGCTAAAGAAAGAAATATTCATAGTAGAAAAAATATTAGGCTAAAGAAAGAAATATTCACAAATGAAAAAATATTAGGCCAAAGAAGCGTTCCAGTTTAAAAATATGGATGTGTATAATTTTACACTTTTAACGTTTCTAAATTTTATACAGAAATTATAAGGTATTTCTGCCGCCTTCTTAGCATGCCTTCGTGGTGTAATAGTTAGCATGCTCGGCGCGTATTCGAGAGGTCTGAGGTTCGAGGTTCGAGGCATTGCTCATTTTTCATCTCTCCTGCTTTCAAAAATACCTAATGTCTCTACAAAATGTTCGGTTCATAATTTTGTTTAAAAGTACGTAGCATCCTATACCTAATCTATGAAACTCTTATTTATGGCATCTGTTCCAAATTTTATATACGCCTGGCTTATTGGGTTACTTATTACATTTTACCTCCTGATTGATATAAAAACCTTGTCTTGCAATGTACTTACGGAAAGGGCAATATTTCAGAATTTCTAACAAAATAAAAATAGTTTCATTAATTGTGAACAGATAGCATTAAGCGTTTTATTTTGAATAGATGTGGCTTTCTTTTGAATTTTATTGTTTCAGGCCTAAAATATTAGGTTATTTTCTTGCTTTCCAATTTATTCTTCGCAACCTAAATTTTGATTCAATCTCACCTGATTCGCATTTTATTAAGACAAATTAACGAAGGAGAAGAAATGTATTTTAGAACTATTGAGCGTGGCGTAATTACGAATATTCTTTGCAAGAAGATTTACGAAAGGCATTTCTCAAGAATGAAGCCTGAAGTAAAGTAGCTTAGAAGTTTCCTAAAAAAACTTTCCGAAGAGAAGTATTTGGAGTTTTTTAAAGATAAATTAAATGCAATCAAACGCTATGTTAAACTTCCAGCATTGTCTCTGTTAGAACAAATTCAACATAGAGCCGAAGACATATTAAGATGAATCGATCACAATCAAAGAAAGAAAATGAATATACTTTACATAAGAAAACACAATCATGAAAAAAAAAAAAATCTTTGCTTAAGTTTTTCTTTTGCTTAAGAGTTACTGTTAACAGATAAAATACTCTGAGTGCTCCGAAAAATCTTAAGAGTCTCGTCGAATCTGCTAGTAGCAGTCATTAACTTTACATTTTTTCCTCTGAAATATCGTTTACTTAAAGGAAAGAACTTTCAAAGGAGTGTTTTTTGTTTTTATATAATTGATATCAGCTGTAATAGATTCAAAGACCGAACAACGAAAAACAAACTTATTTTTAAATGCAATTAACAATTAGCGTCAAACAATTTATTTTAAAGAAAACCTAACCGTTCATATTCAACCTTCTCGCGGGCCAGATTTGCGTTTGTGGGCTCTTTCTAAAGTGAAATCTAACTTTGAAAGACTTCTTCTAGAGAGCATTTCAGGAAGTAAAGAGCCCGTGACAAGGAAATGGAAGATTTTATTTCCTCTTTAAGAAGGCACTCGAGAAGTCTTAAAGCGTGACGTTGCCGTTCATATTTTAGACTGTTGAAACCGTTCTGCGTTTTTATTTTTGGAAGTGGATCTACTTACAGCAGTGCCACACCGTGACAATCTCCGTCGTCCAATTCCAATCGCAGGAGTATGTACAAAACCTCAAAAGTATCAAAATATTCCGCAGGTTACTAGATATGCGTTTGAAACATAAGTTAATGTAATAACCAAATAAAAACTATTTTAGTCATTCAAATAAAATACAATTAAGTTCAAATGCAGAACTAAGAAAAGGATAGCAATTTCTACAAACACACTTTAAAAATTTAGCTTAAAATAATGTTAATTTAGAAGTCAAACGACAAAAATCAGCGTTATATTTGAGAATTTTCACAGGACTAGCTTCGATTGTTTTACATACCATCTTCCTCAGCTGCCAAAGTGCAAATGAACGAGATAAGAATGGCAGGACAGGAGCTGAGCTACTGGCGCCATCTATTGAACAAACAACAAAACTAAAACTTTATTTCTTTAAAGACTGAAGGTAAAGATGGATTGGAATTAAGGATAACATAATCGTTATATGAATTAGAAGTAACTTCAAATAAACATTTTGGCAATGTTCATTTTTGTATTCATATATATATATATATATATACACATCTAATAAGTCATATATTTATATACACATAGAGAGATGCGATGGTTTAGAAGTTGTTCATGTATTAGTATTAATGTAATGAATAAGATTTATATTAATGAATGTATATAAAAATTTTTCATCATTCATAATAATAAATCCATAAATTTTCAATGTTTTAATATGTAGCATTTATAATAAAAATATAGTTCTCAATGTGTTTATAATCTAAAAAGCATTTCGTTAATAACATGAAGATAATAGCATACAAATTTAATGTGTATACTGATTATTACATAACCTATGTTTTAATAAATATACATAATAGCTGATTTTAACATAATCGCTGATTATGCAATTTCAATTTAAAAGTAATAAAAGTAATTAGTAGAAAAGAAAAGTCGCGCATATACAAATATATTTTAAAAAATTGTTTATATTAAATTCAATAAAAAAATTCTATTACATAACAATAACATTCTTTTCACACGATCAGCACGAAATACGACAGATTTGGTAAACTTTCGACGACAAATAATTTGTGAACAAATCATCAGAAATAGCATGTAATCAAGCACGTCATAAAATATTGTCTACTCTGAAATTTCCCCAATTATAAATTTAATGAATATATAAACATTTAAAAATGACTTAGTCAGTTATACTACAACAAAACAGCAATATATATACGGCTTTTTCCGTAGTTCTTCAATTACAGCGGCTTCTATTTCCATCGTCCATAATTTCACAACGAGAACCATCGCCGTATTGAAAATTACCCGTGGTCCTTCAGAAGCAGAACTTTTATCTGATTGGTTATCTGTACGTGGAACCCGGCTCGAGACGAAGCATTTTCGGGAATTTTGTCATAGCCGGCACATGTTTCATCTAGCTAGACGAAACATTTCTCGAAATTCTGCCGCTTAAACCAGTGCCACTAGAATATCGTTTCTTTCCTAGCCGCGCGTGTCGCTAGCCCCTTTACACCACTCTTCAAATTATGTCATCCGACTAAACAAAAGTTACCTACATTTTATTCCTTTATTTTCCGTGCACTTCAAGTATGCTCCTCCAAATTGGCTCTTGATCAAGAACTAAATTATTTAAAAGAGGTATATATTGACAGTGGCTTTCACCCAACATCATTAACCAAGCAGTAACAAAATTCTCATCTCAACACATCGAAAGATACACTCTTATTTTAGGAGATCATGAGCATTCTATTGTCATTCCTTTCTTTCCATCAGTTAGCTATAAAATGTCAAGTATTTTAGAGAAATTTAACTTTCGAGTCGTTTATTCTCCTAACCTCCGAGTAACCCTCTCCTAAATAAACCTCCGAGTTCAATAGTTAAGGACCCGATTCCTGTGGTATTTACAGGATTCCTTGCTAGTGTGGTTTAATTTACATTGGTCAAACTAAGAGAGCCTTAAAATTTCGCGTTGAGGAACACGAAGCATATGCTAAGGGAAAAGGAAACACAGAAGTCCTCTGTTGCCCAACATTGTTGGTCGGAAAATCACACTACCCATTTTTCTGCAACCAAAATTATTCAAAAAACATCTTCCATTGTCGAATTAGGTTTTCTAGAGGCGTTTCACATTCAAAAAAACCTTTCTGTTCTAGTTAACGACCCTAATTCCAATCCATCCTTCAGCCTTTAAAGAAACTATGTTTTAGTTTTCTTGTTTCATCAATAGATGGTACCAGTAGCTTAACTCCTGTCCAGCCATTCTTATCTTATCACTATACCTTATCTCGTTCGTTTGCGCTTTGGCAGCTGAGGTTGATGGTTCGGTAAAACCATAGAAAATAGTGCTGTGAAAATTCGCAAATATAACTGATTTTTGTTGCTTGACTTCTAAATTAAAACTTCAAAAATTCCAAACCTTGCAATTACTAAGAAGCACAAATCAGGAAGTTTAAAAAAGAAAAAAATTATTTAAATAAAATTTAATTTTAAAAAATGGAAGACAAAATTTAGGCTGAATACAGAAGCTAATAAGCTACAAATTCGAACAGAACGTTATTTTTTAAGGGGACGGCCGAATTCAATTTATCTCCTTCCTATTCAACGGAACTAATCTCCTATATAGGAAATTTGGATTGAATCCGACTATCCCTTTCAGAAAGAACGGATTCAAGTAATTTCGTTACAAATTCATCTTATTTGCTTTTGTAATATACCTTTTGTTATATTTAAACTACTTATTTGGTTCTTACATTTTTTTAAAATTCTATTTGTTTGTTTTTCATGTTTTAACATTTCCATTTCCTTTACTTGTGCTTATTATTTATGTTTCTTAGT
>KK113859.1:251564-275520 GCA_000611955.2 Stegodyphus mimosarum
ATTTTAAGTTGTTTTTTCCAAAGAACTAGTTGACATTTTAAAGCTTTAATTATGGCAAACATGTTCGGAATGATATGAACTTTTCCTTGTAACGATTAATTTAAATCGGGTAAGTGTTTGGTTATAACAACCAAAAAAGATAAATCTTGTATCCATATTGGATCGTAAAACAAACTTACGTCTTGATTTTTCGTTTTTAAAAACTGACATATTTCTTCTTTCAAATTCCAGAATTGTTTAAGAATCTTGGAGCAAGATAACCAACGTACCTCGGTATAGTGGGACAAACCCAAATATTCACTATCTAACTCACTTAAGAAAGCAGTGAATTGACTCTGATTTAAACCTCGAGATCTTATAAAATTTATAACTTTTTTTATATATGACAAAACATTCTCCATATTTATTACTTTCGCGCATAGAACTTCTTCATGTATAATACAATGCATATGATGAATGTTTGAACCGTGAATTTCACTAAGTTTTTTTCTTAGTAATGCTACGAAGCCCTTGTTTTTCCCGGTCATTGATGGAGCGCCATCTGTAGCTACAGAATTTAATTTTGCCAAAGGTAGATTGTATTTCTGCAGAAGTCCAAAAACACAAGTAAATATATCTTCTCCTGTGGTAGTACCAGGCATCGGTATTAGTTCCAGTAATTCCTCAAAAATGTTAAAATTCTTGTCACAAGAACGAAGAAACACTGCTAATTGAGCTTTGCCACTAATGTCCGTGCTCTCGTCACAGGCAATGCAGAAACTTTCGAAACTAGATGATTTTGCTTTGATCTGATCACTTAAATTCGCGGCTAAATCAGTAACTCTTTCCGCAACTGTATTTCGAGACAATGAAATTGATTGAAAAGCCTTCACATTTCCAGGACAAACAATTTCTCCAGCTTTAATTAGACATTTCTTGATGAAATCACCGTCAGTAAAAGGCTTCGAATGTTTAGTTATCAACTCGGACAAGACGTAGCTTGCATGTACCGCCGCTTCACTTTCTTGCAATACTTTACTAAACATGGACTGTTGCTTTTTCACTCCTAACTTGAGCTCTTTCAACTTTTCTTCTCTCATTAATCCTTCGTAATTGTTATATTTCGATTTGTGTTGTTCGTAATGACGTTTAATATTATATAACTTTGGTACATTAATAGTATTATTACATATCAAGCAGATTATTTTATCTTTTTTTCACAGCAAAAATATTCTAATTCCCATTTTGCTTGGAATATTCTATGTTCGTCAGCGATTTTTCGTTTATTTTACTACCACTTGGTTTTGATATATACATACTGAATACAAAGGGCTGGAATAAACACGGTTAACGATAAAAAGTTTAAAAAATTTATTCTTTCCTCAAGAGATAAATCAAAATGCTGAAATATTTCTTCAAAAATATTCTAACAATATCACAAAATGTCAATCACGGCATCACGTCACAAAATCAATCACGGCATCACGTCACAAAATCAATCACGGCATTAAGTAAACAAACAGTTCGCTAGAACTACAGCTACTACTGAGATGAGTTGTTTGTTCTCGGCTTTTATAAGCTTTATAATTAATTTCTCGAATATACTGGAAACATCTCTAAATATCTGGATTTTTGTGGATGGCAATAGCAATTGCGAGATATTTATTTATTAGGTATTAAATGCACGCGCTGTTTTGTTTTTAACCTTCCAACGCAGCTGTCTTTTCAAAAATCGTCTGCGTTGCTAAGACAACAGGAAGCAAATCTAATTACAATTCTAAATAAAAAAAATTACTCAGCAGTAAACATTTCATTTTTTTCGTCGATATGTTATTTTATTATTATATATTATTATTTGCCGATATATTGGCCGGGCCGCAAAAATATTTGTTGTGGGCCGCATGCGGCCCGCGGGCGGCGAGTTTGACACCCTTGTTTTACGCAAACACACACGTCTTTGCTCAATTACCTCTCCTTCGCGGTTTTGTTTCTTTGTGATGTCTAACCCCCCCCCTACGTGACTATGACCTCCTCCACATGCATATCCTGTATACGCATTTGTAATGTAAGTAGTGTGTGTGTCAGCTCGCTGTGAGTAATCTAACAACACTGAATAAATTATCGGTAATTACTTAGCAGTAAACATTTCATTTTTTTCTTCGTCGATATGTTATTTTATTATTATTTGCCGATATATTGGCCGGGCCGCAAAAATATTTGTTGTGGGCCGCGAGTTTGACATCCTTGCATACCATCGTGAAAGCAGATAGGAGACATGCTTTTAGTTCTTAACATAATGCATAACACAGGAAATACTGCTTATCGGTTAGAACAGAAAAATGTTCATTTGCTCATTTTGTTTTTCTATTTAATAAACTTGACTAGGAATGCAAAGTTAATAAATAAAAATAAATGGGAAAATTTAAACAGCAAGATTAAAATTTATATGGGAATTTATAATATCTATAAGAAACTCAAATCCACATGGTAAAAGTCTTTATTTTGTTTTAACTTGAGTTTGATGAGAAGGCATTAAAGTAACTGGCATTGTGAAAGAAAAATGCATTTATGTTTAATTACGTGAAAATGGAAAAGCTTTATAAATCATTATTCAGTTAAAGCCTCCAAATTTAATTAACTCATGTTACTCGTATAATTTATCATTCAATATTATCCCACAAACAATAACTTTAGTGTTAAAAAGAGGTTTAGTACTGTGGCAAGCTCTACGCTATTAATGGCGGGTTTGTTATGAAGAGAAATTTTGTCGTTCTGAAAAGACTACTTTTTTCATTCTAAATAACTAAAGCTGCCACATAATTAAAACTTAAATTAATGATTTTCCAAAAAAATTTCCGCTTCTGAAATAATAAAATGTCTACAGAATTACAATAAAATCTTCTTCGTTGACTGAAAGCCTTCTCTAAAACATATGTCATTTCAAGATTAATTATTTTCCTAATGAGATTCATTACCATTTTAATGTCTGCTGCCAATTTTTAAATTATAAATTAAGCTTGTAATTTTCAAGTTAAATTTGGAAAACATTTTGTATCTCAGAAATGGCGAACACGATAAGCATTCTCAAATACTTGTCAAATAATATTACCATTTAACTCAGCTAACTTATTGAGCAAGACGACACGAAGATTGTTTTTGTTTTACAGCCCAAGAAGTTGCTGTAAAAGACGAAAGTTTGAAGTAACTACATTACCTCTGATGAAGGAAAATGAAATACTTAAATATTCAATAAAGCCAAAAAAAGCTTCATACAATCCAGCAACCCTTTTTCTCAACAATTCTGCAGTTCTCCTTCATGCCTTCAACTTCAGAGGAATCTACAGAACAGCATCAAATTGTTGTGCCTCTCTAGAAGGAGAACACAACAAACAAGTTTAACAATTGCGTTGTGATTTTATATTTTTAGTGTAATAACCCATGAACCTTGATGCTAGTGAATCAATAGAACTAAACATTTAAAAAAACACACAATAATCACTATTAACCTTTTTTAAAACCTTAGTGTTTATTTTTCCAACAGATCAAATTATATCCAAATCAATTAGGAAATAAAAACATTCAACCCCGGGATGTGAAAATAACCTGAGGAAATTATAACTTTAACAGCGAAACATTAATATTTGTTTTTAAGAAATTCTGCAATTTCAAAATAAACAACATAAAAACTTCTATAACTATTAATTAAGTGAAAGCATAACTATTTCATTAAGTAAAATTTATAAAATTCATAACCAACTATTTACTTTAACATTATTAAGGTTCTTTCACCTTATTATTCCACAGAAAGTACAAAATTTCTATTATTTAGAATAAAGTAAAATTTATAAAATTCATAACCAACTATTTACTTTAACATTATTAAGGTTCTTTCACCTTATTATTCCACAGAAAATACAAAATTTCTATTATTCAGAACAAAGTTAAAATTTATCTTATTGCACAGAAAATTAAAAGGAAATCTGCTTTTCCTCACAATTTAAAATTTCATTCCTTTCTATTCCTTTTTTTCCACACAGGGATTAAAGAATACCACCAATCCAGATAAAATCCTTAAATTAGATATCTTATTTTAGCTCATCAAAACGTTTTCTAATATTTTGTATTCAATTAACAGAGTACCGCAGAACCACCTTCTTAAGAAGTTTAGAATATTAACATAGGAGCGAAATTCTATTTCAATTTTCCAATTTTTCTTAAACTCAGCAAGTACAGTTTTACAATTTACCTTAACTCAGATTTTTTTAGTTCACCAAATAAAACAAAATTTCTAATTTCTTAACAATTGAAATCTTTAACCAACTCATTAAAAAATTAAGCCAGTATAAAGTTTCAATTTAAAAAGAATAGGGAGAACCCTTCTAACAATTAATTCTAACAAGTATGTGCTAAAATTACTATTAAGATAACTCTATTTTTTTAATTGGTTAATTAGTTAATTAAGATTAACCCAAATATGAAAGAAAACGACTAAAAGAGAACTTAACTTATTATGATGATAACACAGCCATCTTGCAGAAGCCTTAAAATTCTCTCAAAAAAATCAGATGAAAAAATTGTTGATTTAACTTGGAGTATTTGAAACCTTCTTCGAAGTATCAGCTAAACCAGGACTACTGGACTCGAAGGGGAAGAACTCATAGTCCCATATCACGAAGGAAAATGAGCTCTTAAAGCAATTTCTTGTAGAATCTCCAAGGCAAATCATCAGGATCCTCACAAACATGGATGGGGACTGCAGCACATGAAGGCCCAATTCAACGGATAAGACATTTCAGCCGATGGAAACAACCTCTGAGGAGGCAAGTAAACGAAGATTTTACGGAAATCTCATTAATTTTCAAAAGGGGAACCTTATAAGCTCTTGATCTTATTTAAATTCTTACCAATGGAAACGATCTCCGAGGAGGCTAGTAAACGAGGATTTTATGGATGACCCATTTTGCCACTAAAGGGAGCCATAAGCCCCACTACAAAGACAACCTTCGAAGCTGCACTGAAACCCGCATGAAAAGAAAGCGAAAAAAGAGCAGGAGCGACACTTGCACCGGCCTTTTTGCCAACGAAGGAAACCATATATCGCCAAGACCCGCTAAAATAGAATACAGGCAACAACGTTATATACATGAAATTGTTGCCAAAGTTTATGAACCACATAAGTACTCACATTTAGCCAGCCATCTTGCCACTTCTGTTTGACTTTGTCCTGCCTCTAGTCTCCCAACAGCTCTCCATCGCAGTTCTTTGGGCAAAATGATGCCTGGACGTCATTGTTACAAATTGGATATCCCAGATTTATCTCAGTATCATAGCGAAATTTGCAGGCTTTCTCTGAAACATGCCATTTTATGCTCCTCGCAAATGACGTATTTCGATTGCGACATCACTAATTTACATATTGCAGGATACACACAGCAATTCTTATTTCAGAACGTATTCAAATTTGATACGGGTTGGCTAACCTTTTAACCAGTTATAGCTATTTTTGTGATTATTCCTTAAGTTCTCGAAACCAGTATATATTAAATATTATGAATATGTAAAATAAAAAAATCTTAAAATTAATTTGCAATAGAGCCTTATGACTTCCTTTAATCTTCTTATTTTCTCTTTTTTTACTTCCTTGTACAAAGTAAGAAGGAAGTATTGTAATCCCCAAAAATTTCGTGTATCATATTCCAACGAAAATATTCATTTTGACAGCTATCGAATGCAATTTAACGATGTTTTTGAGTGACATTCGTGCGTAAGAACAAAATAAAGGATTCCTTTTCTACAAAAAAAAATTATAAAACTGATTTAAAATGGATTCTGAAGAGACTTTTTCGTGGCGTCTGTGTGTACGTACATACGCATACATGCATGTATCTCGCATAACTTGAAAACGAGTAGCCTCAGAACGTTGAAATTTTGTATCTAGGACTGCTATAGTATGTAGACGTGCACTTCCTATTTTGGTTGCGATAGACCGCCCCAAAAGTATATAAATTTATGTATATATATATATCCATTCTGTTACTCAGCTCAGTGAGCTCAGTTTTTTATTGTTATATGTTGGTAAACTGTGCAGTTTTTGCTTTAAAAATGATTGAATTATGTTGTTCTTAAGGGTTTCATGTGTTCAGTAAATCTGTATGCAAAATTTGTAGAATTATCAACAATTTAAAAGTTGTTTAAGGACGGCTAAGCCTAATCATTTTCCTCATGGCGGACATATTTGTTTACATTTGAAACTTAAAAGAACATTGAATTTATTTCCAATCTAGAAAAACTAAGCTTCGCAACAACAAAGATAACGCCTTATTTTAGTATTGCGAATTAAATCATGCTTAATTTATTCGAGGAAATAAGTGTTTTACTTCGCAATTTTTAATGTAGATATTTTGAGTTTTTATGTATTTTTACCTTGTCGTGAAGTGAGAACTGAATAATTGAATGAGAAATACTGAATCGTCTGTAAAAAACTATTTCTTTTTCTTTTTTTGTTTTGGTTTGTTTGTTTAATTTCTTTTACACACCGTTTTAGATTTGTTATAGTATTTGAATAGAACATGTGGCAACGATTAGGTAATTCTCCAGATGATATATATAATTTTTGTGGATTCTGATGAGTTATAAAATGAATGAGATATAACGCTGTTAAGTGAAGCTAGCACCAGAGTGTCGCTGTGGTAAACAAATATAGTGAATTTTAGAGAGTGAGTTTATTCTATTGTGGTTTTTGCGTCATCGATGAAGTAGATTTAATTCATTCAATAAGTTTAAACGAAATGCAAAATGAGTATAATATAATATTCCGTACAAGAAAGTCATGTGGTGTACACATCAGATTTTTATCCCAAATTAGCAACAGTATTGTAATAAATATTTCTTAGCTTTGTCATTTCAGAATCAATCCCTGTCATATAATAGATCTGACTCACGTATTTGCATATAGCTAAAGTATATCAATCGATTATAATATTAAAATTTGTTAATCAAAACCTTAATCTACCAATGAAATTAAAACAAAATTATAATTTCAAAACTCTTAATATAGCATGTTTTCTTAATCTAAGATCTCTTATCATTATTGCTTCTGTTTGAGTAACAAGTCCGCAGCCTCTTCTCTTTCTTGTTGCCGATTACTTTCTACTGCAGAACAATAGGAGTGACTATCTATGAGTTTATGTATTTATTCGACAAATAATGCAAAAATTAGAAAGAATGTATGAATATCCATGACTCTTTCTTATTAGAAGATATCAGTCACCGATAAAAACACAAGCATTTCTCATCCTGTTCTGAGATACAACTGCAAAATTTTTTATAATATATATATGTTATTTAAAAATAATCGTTTTGGAATACACTTCAGAGAAGTTATAAGGTATTTCTCCCGCCTTCTTCGCATGCCTTCGTGGTGTAGTGGTCTGCATGCTCGACGCGTAAACGAGAGGTCCGTGGTTCGATTCCCGGGGAAGGCGTTGCTTACTTTTCACCCCTCCTGCTTCATAATAACCTAATGTCTCTACAACTGGCACCCGAACTAAAAAGGTGGTGAAAGATGATTCTCCACCACCGGGATTTGGCGATTGGGTCCCCAAAACCCCAGTTGCCCTTTAAAAGAGGGAGTATATAAGGTATTTCTCCCGCCTTCTTCGCATGCCTTCATGGTGTAGTGGTCTGCACACTCGACGCGTAACCGAGAAGTCCGTGGTTCGAAGGCGCTGTTCATTTTTCATGTCTGATGCTTCCAAAAATACCTAATGTCTCTACAAAGTGCTTCTCCATTTATGAACAAGCTTCAGTTCCTTTTGTGAAAAGCTGATGTATACACCACATGACTTTCTTGTACGCAATATTAATTATACACATTTTTCCCTGCATTTCACTTGTTGTTGTTGTTGCTTATGCTTACTTGTCTGAGCCAGACAGCCCAAGCCCACGAAATTCCTCGTGGCAAGGAGCGCTAGATTACGCCTGTCGTTGGCAACAGCCTTCATCACCTAACAGCTGACAGTGAAATTTGGCTCAGTTCCGCCCCCAATTTTGATGGAGAGCACCCCGAGGGGGACGGATCCGAGAGTCTTCCACCCTTCTCCCCTTCCATCAAAACCACACGAGAGGACTTTCGGCTCGCCTTATATTTAGAGTGCCGCCACGCCGCACCGATACTATACATTTACAAACATCCATGCCTTCTTCGAGATTCGAAACCAGGCCCTTCGGCACGGCAGTCAGCGACGCTAACCACTGTACCGGTTGGGCGGCTGCATTTCACTTAAACTTATAGAGTTGAATTAAATCTACTTCGTCGATAGCGCATAAACCACAATAGAATAAATACACTCTTCAGTATTCACTATATTTATTTACCATAGCGACACTCTAGCGCTAGGTTCACTAAAGAGCGTTACATCTCATTCATTTTATAACACAGAATACACAAAAACTATATCTTCAGAAGAATTATCAAATCGTTGCGACATGTTCTATTCAAATACTATAAGAAATCGAAAACGATGTATAAAAGAAATTAAACAAATTAAAAAGAAACAGCTTTTCACAGATGATTCCGTCTGTGAATGCCTAATCGTAAACATTCTTCTCTGTCCGCGACAGACGGGCGACAATATTTGATGTTAATACGAAACACTTATTTCTTCGAATTTCTTTACAGATATATATGTCATTTAATTCAGTTGTGACTTCGCGCCAAGGCATAACTACATAAATAATAAAAATATTTTCATTAAAAATTGAAAGATATAGAAAAACACTAAACACCAAGTAGAGTTCAAACAATTAAAAAAGCAATTTTTACAATCAAAATTAGAGTTTCTTTGCAAAAACAAGAAATTCGGCTAGCTGGCAAGAAGACAGATTTTTCAGTGCACAAAACTAAAAGCTTCCTTTTAGTCCCACTCGGTAAAAAGACACTGAAGGGGCAGAAAGAATTAATTCACTGTTCTGCTAAGTTTCAAATGCAAACAAATATGGATGCTATGGTAAAATATGGATGCTATGGTAAACAACTTTTAAATTCCTGATAATTCTATAAATATTGCACTCAGATTACCTAAAGGCATAATAACCTTAACGGGAAAATAAGAACAACATGATTCAATCATTTTTAAAACAAAAAATGCCCAATTTACCAACGTGTAAGAATAAAAAAACTGAGCTCAATGAGCCGAGTAACAGAGCAGGTGTACATATATATATATATATATATTATAAACAAGTAAGAATGCAAAAGCTATAGTACACCCTAAACCCTCTGAATCCTATTCGAAGAAGCACGTTAGTGCCAAAATTACACATTAAATACAATTAAAACTTAAAATCATAAGCAAAAATTCACATGAAAATATAACTCAAATAATGCCTAGAAAATTGTAATTTTTTGGCAAAATGGGAAAAGCTGAAGTTGCAATAAAAACGAGGTATACAATAAACAAAAATGGTAATATCTCAGTGAGAGTTGCATAGTTGTCTCGTCAGGGGAAAAGAAAACCGTGCCCCTTCCATTGAAATATTACCTCCACGCGTTTCAACTGACGCCCAATTGAGACAATACCACGTCAAATAATTGACTGAACTTAAAAATCTATTACATCTTTCAATACTAATCTAAATCGTCTCAATTGGACGCCCTTTTTCCCTACGCGTGGAAGAAAACATACTACTAAAACAAAACAATAATTAATTAGAATAAAAAGAGGCAGCTAGGTAACAAATATTGTTAAAACGCCTCAAGATCTCTAAAATTTACAGAAATCTAAATTTAAAATAGTAATCGAGAGGATGAAACCATAAATCATAAATTATAATTTATAGTTAGTTTCTGAAACACTATTGGTCCTATATTACAACCGAAGAAATCAAGAAAATCTAAAAAATGGGGGCCCTCTTGCTTAAAGTAACGAAGCTGTTAAATTTGAAGAAAAAAGTACTTTAAACATAAACCTTGTAGAAAAAACGTACACTTTTGTGTAAAATGTTTCTGCAAGAAGATATAAAAATAAGAGTCACCTTCTTGAAGTCGCGTCGAAAAATTAACGTTTTGAATTTACTAGAAAGCATTGCAATTCTACGGGGCTGTAAATTTAGCTAAGAAATCTTTGCAATCCCAAACCTACTGGGGGAGGTGACGCGATGAAGGCATAATTCCGCCTAAAACTTTCTGGACGAATGAAAAGGTTACCCGTGGCCGGGGGGTGTCAACTTGAAAGGCCGGCTGTTAAAAATGGCGTCCTTCTAATGAAAAACTAAGAGTTTGGTGTAAATGTTTCAAAATGGCTAGAAATCGTATTTTCTGATAATAAATTGGCCAAAAGATTGGGAAAAAAGGAAGTAGAATTTAACAGTCTTCTTCAGGCAGGCGGGCTTTCATGCCACTGTATTGAAAAGAAGTTAGCCCATTAAAGGGAGGTGCACATCTACATGTTATAGCAGTCCCACATACAAAACTTCAACGTTCTGAGGCTATTTGTTTTTGAGTTATGCGAGACACATACATACATACATACGTACGTACAGGCGCGATGAAAAAAATGTCTTCTGAATCCCTTTTAAATCAGTTTTATATTTCGTTCGGGGAAATAGAGTCCTTTATTCTGTCCTTATATACATATGTCATATAAAACCATCGTTAAACTGCATTCGATAGCGGTCAAAATGGTTATTTTCGTTGAAATATGGTACCCGGATTTTTTCGTGATTACGATACTTCCTTTACGTCGTACAAGGAAATAAAAAAGAAGCCGTTTGTAAAAGTAACATAAAAATAATTTCTGAAAAAACATTATGAGTGAAATCAGCCTAGATGTGCGCTTTGCAGTTTTATATACTGCAGCAGTCATTGAAAATATATGTCATGTTGATATTTACTTGGATTTGGAAATAGAATTACCTTCTCGCTTTAGTACGGCTAGGTAAGATGGAAAATCCCACATGCCATACCATTTCTATTGCATACTTCCTCTCCAAGGCTAGATGCTTATGGAAACTTCAGCATAAAAATGGATGCTTATATGCAGTTTCGTTTTTTCATGCACAGGGCTGATCTATTCTAAAAGTACCTCAAATTATCTTTCTCTCCCTCTCTTTTTTGTTCATATAGTATCAGTTTCTTTCTCAATCAGAAGGAACTGAAATTTTATATTGGTTTATATTAACAAATTCTATTTGTAAAGGTATGTATAGTTTTCTTCTAAGAGAAAGGGCAATTTAATTGCCATTTTATACGACGATCTTACCCGAATACACGATGAAAGGGGGATTTGAATATGACAAAGACACGAGGGCTATCTGTTCACGATAAAGGTTACCATCGTGGATGACTTTCTGAGAGAAATTGGCTCTTATTCACGTTACACATGAGGAAAACCACGAAAACCAACCATGCAACTAGTCTGTTTGCTTTGGACGTGTACAGATATCAGGTTTTCCTGAAGTTGGAGAGATGAAAAATGAGCAATGGCGTCGCCGAGATTCGAACCACGGACCTCTTGAATACGAGCCGAGTGTGCTGACCACTACACTAAGAAGGCATCCTAAGAGGAGGGGAGAAATACCTTATATACTCCCCCCTTTAAAGGGTGACTGGACATTAGAGGCCCTATTCACCAAATCCTGGTGGTGGAGAATCATCATACACTACCTATTTTAGTTCTGGCGCCACTGTAGAGACATTAGGTTTTTCTGAAGCTGGAGAGATGAAAAATGAGCTATGCCCTCGCCGGGATTCAAACCACGGATCTCTCGAATACGTGCTGAGTGTGCTGACCACTGCACCACGAAAGCATGCTAAGAAGACGGGACTGACTCATAGACTGAACCCAAACCAGGTCGAACTACGAATATTCAGTGGTCTTAATCCTTTGGTTACTGTTGGGGAGGAATAGGAAAACTAGTAAATTTTAGACTGCAGTATAACATTTTAAAAAACTTAAGAAAGTCTCAATATATTAAGAAATTAAATTAAAAAATACAAAAATTGTTATTAAAAATTATTGCAGTATGATTTTAATTTTCAGCATTCAGATTAACATTTAAAATAATTTTAAGCTAAGCTCTTAGAGTAGGTCTTCTAATTTGAAAATTAATTCCTCGAAATTACAGCTATAGTATATAAAATGCGCTGTTAAAGATGGCAAATGGTAAAAAAGAAATTTGAAATGTGAAATGGCATTGTAAATTAATGCCAAGTGAAGTATCTAACACTTGCTTAATATTTACTTAATACAAGAATTAACATTCCAAAATATAGCATTTATTTCTTTGGATCGCTTGTGCATGAGCTTTGTAACGACTAATTCTGTAAAGAGCAATTTTTTCCACTTTACCAGGACAATAAAGAAGCGAACTGAAAATAATAAACTTTTCCGAGAAATTTCATTCGAGGTATTAAAATATTCACATTAAACGCCATAATTGATCTGGAATTAAAATTGTAAATTACCTTAGAATTTGCATTTTAGAATTACAGGTATCCAGTGTTCCGGATAATTTGAACTGGTTATTCTTCTTCCTAAACAAGTGGAGTGTATTTTTAATTTATATGAGTTTTAAATTTTTTTCATTGATTTAAATGTATCCAGAAATGACTTTTTGACCACGTTTGTATTAAAACTGCAGCTTTATTATTAAATATGCGAGCAAAAATTCGCTAACCTGTATAATATCGTTAATTTTATTATGTTATTATTTCATCCCCAAAAGGTTAACTGAATAGAAATACATAGCGTACGCAATTCCAATGCACTCCCTTTGTTTAACATTAAGGCAATACTAAAAATATTCCGATGCATTTTTTTTGTTACTAAATTAACAATTAAAAACTGTAGATAATAAATTAACTTGGAATAGCAAGAAGAACAAGAGATTCGGATAATTAAAATTCCAGATATCTAGAATGATCATAACTGTAACTCTTCTGTAAATATACTCAAAAAAGTATTCAAATCTCTGCAAGTAACGCTATTGGTGACATTATTTCCGTTCCTTCCTCATCTGCTCTGAACTTCGTAAGACATTTTCTAGTATTGCTTGTCAGCGCCCTCTGTTTTCGAGGAGACCTATCATTTTCTCGCCCTACAAAGCACGAAAGTGTCACTCTTAATTCCGAATTGCTTCTCTAACAATGTCCAGAGTTAAAAGGATTAGTAAACTTCTAAATTTGATAAACATTAAAGCTGAGATGTGACCTAAATTAGAAACCGCTACATTAAGTATGCGCAGCGGTTAACGCAATTTAATTCCTCGGACGAAATACTAATTTAATAACACGGATTATCTAACTTTGACCTTAACCTAATTTTTCTTTTTTTTTTGGTGGAGCTCTGAAAATTATTTTCCTTTGTTACATTTCAGACGCTATTTAATCTTTGATTTAAATAATTAGAGCAGGTAACAGATTTAAAATTAAACCTGCTGCTTATGTTTATGTAAAATATATTTCAAAATAAATAATAATATTCATGATTTTTTCTTATTTATTGCAAAGGTCTGTCTTTCTGTTTCTCTGTTCATTAAGATATAATAATTAAATTAATACTGACAGCTAACTATGCTAATAGGAAGAATATAGATTAAAAATGAATCAAAAACAAAACTACATAAATGAAAAAATGAAATAAAATAAGACAATTATTTGCTATTTAATATTTTATTTTATTATGTAGCTTTGTTTTTGATTCAGTTTCAATTTATATTCTTTCTTCTAGTTAGCCATCAGTAGTTGCGCTTTAACAACTTTTAAATTGTTGATAATTCTACAGCTGTTGCATGCAGATTAACTAAGGCTTAAACCTTAAATAAGAACAACATAATTCAATCACTTTTCAGAGTAGAAAGTACACAATTTACCAACATATAAGAATTTTAAAAAAAACTGATCTCCCGAGCTAAGTAACAGAGTGGTTGTATATTATTATATATTATAGTATGTCTACACACACATATATATATATACATATATGTATAGTATAATGTTATAGATTCAGAGTAAGATGAAAATAATTCACTTTCAATTCATGGCTGAGGAAAACTGCTGCATAAATTACTGGAAATTGCGGCATAGTGGATGGCCGGATTGAGTTTTGGAAGAAGCAGTATTAGCTTGGTAGTTAAACAGCATTCATTTCTGGATGGCGAATTTCTTATCACATACCTTCTTAGCTGGTAGAACGCTCCGGGTGCTAAACGCGCCCCACATTTTAAATACGCAAATCTTACACCTTAAATAATGGACATTGGCTAGTGGATGTCAGCGACACGTTGCCAGCAGGAAAGCCAAGTGGCGAAATGCGATGTATAATTATTTGCAGTACTATTTATAAGCTTTGAAATTCTTTGGTTTAGTTCTGGATGGCGACTAGGCAAAAGTTTACAGTAATGTGGGTACTGCAGGGAAGGAATAAAGTCAGTGACATATTATAGATGCTTTGAAGGAGATTTATTTTAATTGAAAACATACACATGTGTGTGAATATGTGTAAGTTATTTGTCTCCTCATTTTCTCCTTTTTCGTGGGTTTCTAAGGCACTGCTATATCCCGTAGTGTCTCAAGCTAGGCGATGAAGGCAGCAGCCTAGGGCGTCAGTTTTTGGAGGGCGCCACTTAAGGTGTTCTCATGAATAGAGATATGTTGTCTTGGAATTATTAATATGTTTAATTTATAAGGCGCTTAAATTGCACTTACCATCTATGCCAAAAATGCTGCTGAAGACAGGACTGTAAATAGTTTACCACGGAGAATTAATAGTTTGGATTCTGCTGATGGCACAGTTGATTGTTGAAATTCACTACTCCGAAAACCTTAATACTCAGTATACTGGAGCCAGGATGAAAATATGATCACCAATAATTATTCAGTATCTGAATTTGGTGAACTGGGAACTCGTGCCACTTAGTAGTCGTCCTTTAAGGACAATGTAAACAACTATGGCATTATCCCAAGCATATTCTCGTTATGAAAATTAGTGCTTCTCAATCAATGTACTATGAATGAACTGAAACTGTGTCTCAAAAATGTTAATCTACTTAGCTGACAAAGACCATAATCGAAAGGACCGCTAGGGAATGTATAGCACAAACGAAATCAGTCTATTCAAAAGTAAAATACTTTGGAAAAATATAGAGAAAAATGTTTTAACTTTTAAACTAGTCAACTGTGTTCTGGTGTTCTACCGTCTTTTTCTGAAAATAAGACATCCTCCGAAAATAAGCCCTATCGTGATTTTAGGAACATTTTGTAAAATAAGACATTCCCCGAAAATAAGCCCTAGTTAAAATAATGTGACAAAAAGAATTCATTATAAAATGCTGTTGATTTATTAAGTAATAATATGTTTAGCTTTCCTAATACTCGTATTTCAGAGAAATGTTTGAAACAAAATATTCCGAGAAATTAATTGTTTATCTCTGCAGTTCGTTTCAAATTAATTCTTGGAATTTATTATTCGAATAGTGCAACGATTGAACTTCAGTAAAGAAATTCAGTGTTTGGAGATGGGAAAGGATTTACCTAAAAACAGCAATCTTCTTAGCTTGAGTCCATTTTTAGATGATAACAAAGTGTTACGAGTAGGAGGAAGATTGAAAAACGCGCATCTATCAGAAAATGAAAAACATCCAATCTTATTGTCTTCAAAACACAATGTGACGAAAATCATAATTAGACACTTTCATGACAAATATCTACATGCAGCACCAGAACTTCTTCTACCTTTAATCAGACAGCAGTTTTGGATCATAGCTGCTAGATCTGTTATTCGAAAATTAGTAAAGACTTGTGTTACATGTTGCAAACATAGAGCTCAAACAGCAAGTCAAATAATGGCTGATCTACCAACATCTAGAGTAACACAATCGCGACCATTTCATAGAATTGGAATAGATTATTCAGGACCATTCATGATCAAACATCGCGCAGGACGTGGACAAAAATCATTTAAATGTTACGTGTGCTTATTTGTGTGTTTTGTAGTCAAAGCAGTACATCTTGAAGTAGTAGAAGATCTCTCAACAAAGGCATTTTAGTGTGTTGGGGACAGTACCTCGCCCCTCAACTACCAGGACCCTCCTTTCCAGCGACACGGGTCTCCACGCACGGCAAACACGTGGGCAGTTTTCTCGCCACTTCAGAACCAGAGACAAGGGCTGTTCCAGTCTGTCGTGGCAAGCCCCAAACTTCGAAGAGGAAAACCACAAGGGAGAAAGGAATGAAGAAAGCTTTAGCTCAGAGGAGAAGAGACGAAAAGAGGATAGATCACTGGGGCTCCAGGATCGTGACACCCGTCTCATCAAGAAGATGATCCCCTGAAGGGCTAGGGTACCTCGGGATTGCCACACCCGTACTCACAAAAGTGAGCCCCTGAGGGGCCATCTGAGCGTAGAAAAGGAAGCAGCCTACCAGGAGATTACTCAACTCGGCACCCTAACCACCTTCAGAGACAAACTATACTCAGCAGCTGACTTTGAAAAAAAATATGATACGCCTAGCCGATAACCCCTCAACGCAGGGACAGGGAGTAAAGATTAGCATCAAGCAAAACACCAGTGTAAAGGAAGATAATCTAGTCTATTATACCGACGAGTCAAAACTAAATGAAAATACAGGTTGCGCCTATGTTGCCTTCCGACAACAACGCACAATAGCACAGAGGGAAGGTCACCTGGACACAAACAACAACTGTTCCAGAGCGAAGTAATGCCATCAAACAAGCTCTACTTCCGATAATCCAACAGCGGCAAAGAGACAGCTTCATTATAACACATAGTTTGTCCTCGCTGTATGCAATCCTGAACCCTGTGCACAGCTCCCCACTGATCGCAGAGATTCAGACACATCTGCGCGACCACAGCCATCTGAACACCAGGGTAGAATGGACCAAGGCCCACGTCGGTAACAGGGGGAACGAGCAAGCTGTTCACGTGAGTATTGCAAGCTTATAAAATAAGATCGTTTGGTTTTTATTTGATGGCTCATCACTCCGCTCCAACCGGAAGTGTAAGGTAATTAATCTGTAATTTATCGTTTTGAAATGTTTCTCTTTAATCTTGCTGCCTGTGGCAACTAGACTTGTGTTGAATAGAACTTCGTTCTTGTGTCAGCCGGGATATGAGCCATGTCACGGTAGTGAATGCCTGGAAGTTCTGTCTGGAACTTTCCAAGTTTTACGGACTGGAGGAAACGGCGTTCGCCAAAGTCCTCATCTACTTTCTTCTTGTAACTTAAAAGCAAGTACCAGCCGCGTGAAATTGTGTTAAGTAAGCAGCACATCTTTAGAATTTCCGATACACAGTCTCGCGTGCTGGAGATAAACAACGTTGTACAACGCTCTGTACAACGTATTCTCTGTACAACGTATTTCTCTGTACAAAAACTCTGTACAACGTTGCCATCGCTCGCTTTTAAATCCTTGAGTTTGTTAATCAAAAATTCTTTAATGTCTAACAAAATATAAAATAGATAATAAAACAAATTCAAAATTAGAGCTTCCAGATGCCCATATTCTGTATAGGATTACGTTATTCAAAATTGAATGGCTCTAGGTACCGTTGTTTTATCACAATGCGAGAAACATATATACATTTATGCAGATTCTTCATTATTTAATTTTTTAAATATAATACAGGGCTGTAATATTTGGTGACAACAAATTGAAAAGTTTATCAACGCAGAAAGTGAATCGACGCAAAATACCAAAACGAAATTAATAGCCCTTCGGGCTAATAATATGAAAGCAAGTAGGTAGGCATTAAATTTTCCATTATGGGAAGTCCGTAAACGTAATTAGAATAATAATTTTGAAATTGTATATCTATCTTTGGTTTGAGGAATATTAATAATTTAGAAAACATACTTAGTTTTACAATTTTTGGATCAGAGGAAAAAAATTGATTAACGAGCAGTATATTCACACTTTTTAAAAAATCATCATGTCCTGATTTTTCGTTAAATTTAAAGTTTTCCGTATTTTCTTGTTCCTGTGCAGTTTAAAATGGTTTTTATTACTCAAATCAAGATGTAGATATAAGCATCAAGAGGGATATTTTTCGTTTTTCTGAAGTTTCTGATATTAAGAAGAATCCTGGTTTTCATAATGTGAGAAAGATATTTAGAAAAATTCACGACAGCTGATGTTTCTGAAAATTTAACACATTTTATTTGAATTTTATGTTATCCTTAATATTGCTGTTATTTTCCCATACTGGTATAAAAATACATAATTCTTATCAAAATTTAACTTTCCGATTCAAGATTGTTTTTATGGAAATAATACACGTAGTAATGTAATGCATGATAAGCAAATGATGATCTGTTAACTTACTTGCTTACTTGTTTTAGCGAAAGATACGTATGTTCCTAAAAGAGGTCGTTGTTGTTGTTGTTGTTGTCTTGTCCATATTACATGGAACAATGATTGCCAAAGCCTACTACTCCGAAGTGAGGTTGGACTTCTAATTTCCATCCCCACTTTTGAGGGAGAGAACCGTGGAGGTAGGAAGTAGAAGGAGAGGCTCCTAACTGGTTTCCGCCATACACTGCTTTGAAGCACTGGCAATCCCTGCGTGGAAACCAAACCATTCGGTTATTTACCATTAAGATCAATGGGTTTTGACACGATCGAATGTAAATATTTTGTAATTACGTCGTAAATATACATATAAATGCATATAATTTCCTTTTCTACAATATTTCAGACTCCTAAGTATCTCAAAAGAATACATTTTAAAACAATATTTCATTCTGAACGGAATTAAATGCTATACTTTTCACAAAACAGTTTGCTCAGAACGGTTTAATTTGAATGAAATATTTTCACAGGTTTTCGTTAATTACATTAGAAAAAAATTTTAAGGTAATTCGATTTTATTCGGTTAAGGATCACAATTAAGATCAAAGTTTATTATATTATTAATATTAAAATTATGCATTATTTCTTTTCTATTTATAGAGCTTCTTCTTAAAGTACTTTCTCAAATATGACATGATTTTTTAGCTTCTGAGGCATCTTTTAAATCGAAAAATCTAAGTCAATTTATAATTAATGCTCTATTCGGTCCATTTCAAATTAGAGCACCTTTTATTTTAATAGTGAAATACATCAAATAGTGCTTAACTTTCTCTGAATATTTCTGAAAGGAATTAAAAAAAGGATTTTTTTAAATATTATTTAAAACTTGTAACTGACTTATTATAAAACGTAAGGGAATAATTCCTTTAATTATGCTTATCAGGTTTTCTTTTACCCTTAATTTCAACAATACATATTCTAAAACTGTTCCTTATTACTTCCTTAAGTACGCATCTCATAGAATTTGCTTTACAATAGCATTTAACAGATTGCTTTCCAGTACGAACAATTCTTGCTTAAATAGTTTTATTAATTATATTTATAAACGTATTTGTCAACAAGATTATAATTTATGTTTACAATTCAATGTTAAGGGTATTATATATTTAGATAATATTTAAAATCATTATAAGTTTAGAAACATTTAACAATTAGATTTCTTCACAGTAACTTTCACAGGAGTTTCCGAATTTTCACAACAGCGATTTTGATCACGAAATTTTATAAAACAAATTCGTAATCAAAATCGCTGTTGTCAGTAATCGAAAAATAACCAAGCTGTGATTTTTTGCGTAAATGTCACTAAATTATACAAATTGCCATTATTCAGCACACAATGAATGTTTCTTTTACGCGGAAGTGTCCCGTTTTTCGATTTGTATGGAACTGTCGTGTGTCGAAATACTACCAGAGCGCTGTCAAGGGAGCTTCTGAATGTAAACAAAAAACACCCTATTTGGAGACCGAAGCCTTGGAGCAGTGCTTTACTCTCAGTGAAGGCTTGGCCCCTCTTTCCTTTCTTACCTCCACGGAGTGCACCCCGGGAGGAGATTCGGCCGTCTTCCACCCCTCTCCCCTTCCACCAATCCACAGGAGAGGACTTTCGGCTAGCCGCATATTTAGAGTGCGGCCATGCCGCACCGACACTATACATTTACAAACATCCATGTCTTCTTCGGGGTTCGAACCCGGGCACTTCAGTACGTAGTAGGCTTCCCTAACCACTATACCTCTATAAAGAAGTCGCTAAAGACGACATGTCGCTTACTCTTTTGGGTTTTCGTATTGGAGCTACAGATGTGTATTGGAATTACTCACCGTAGTACTTTTTGAACAATCCGAAATTCTCAGATACTGCTAGAAAACTTCTTGAATTTCTTATAAGGAAGACTACAAAATGTGTCCTTGGGTTAGCTCTACAGTTACAGGGAATTCAAAATACTCACGAGGAAGTTATATGTTCTGTTCAGTGTTTATAAGAAAATTATTCCTTCGAAAATATGGTTGAGATGAAGAGATGTGATTAAAAATCTTATGCACCTATTTTGGAGTTAAATATTTGGAAGAATTTATTATTTAAAATAATGCACCGACTTGCAGCGACATTATTCCTGTACATCCACTGATAAGCATGCAAGACACTATTGCAGCTTATGTGCAATTGTTGATAAGATATCTAACCAAATAAGAAACAAGAGGGATTTTTTGATTTTTAAAATTTTCTAATGTTAAGAAGAACAATGGTCTTCATAATGTGAGAAAGATATTTAGAAAAATTCATAATAGTTGATGTTTTCGAAAACGTAACATAAATACTTGAATTTTACGTTATCCTTGATATTGCCATTATTTTCCCACTCTCGTATGAAAATATATATTATTTATAAAAAATCTAAATTTTTTATTCAAGATTGCTTTTAAAACAAAAGTCTTTTCTGGACATAATATACATAATACTTTACGTCCTAACAGAATTCCTTCTAGGTACCTAAATCCAAAAGAATCGGAAAAGAGATGAAATGATTCGAGCCGTAAGAAAGACTCTGAAATCTTCAGAAGGTAAACAATCTGTTAAGATTTATTTGTTTTTATCTAATCAATTATTTTATGTTAAATATCTTTACTGTCATTCTTCCTTTCCGTTTTCCTGCCAGAATGTTAAATTTTATTCGTGCCTTTTCAAATGTGGTAGAAAGAGATAGAAAGGTTTTAGGCTGTTTAATAAGAGCGTGTTCCACCTGCTGAAGGCCACGTTACGAGTTGCAATTCTTCGACAGCAGTCTGTCTTCCGCGTTACGTTATTCTTGCCAATAGTGCTCGTCTCGCTGATATAGGTTTGAGCCAATTTGCACACTAATCATTTCTGCGTAGCCTTTGGATAACTTACTAATTAGTTTCAATTTGAATTCATTTTGAGTTACACCATAAATTCTGGCTGTTTTTGTAAGCACAAGGAGTGTCTTCTGTTAAATTATTGAGTTCTTAACAAAAAGGTCTTTATACCTTTTTAAAGATCTGTTTATCTTAGACAGAGTGATAACTCGCTTACACGTCTATTCCAGGGTTTGCCAAAAGTTACAAGTTGTTACAGGCACAATCCCTACAAACCAAATAAAATGCAGAACATTTTAAAGAAAGGCTTAGTAAAAGGACAGTACGAATGAAGAGAAAAATGAAAATTGTTGCCAACAAACACAGGAATGTGACAGAAAGATATTTAAAATATGCAGAAAGATAACATTCAGATGACGTTTTGGAATTGTGGAGAAGATCTTTTTCGAAACGAGTGTTTAGAAACTAAAAAAAAGATTCATAAGAAGTTCCAAAAAGGTAATCGAAGAGAAACATGTGGCATTTATGTGTTTCGTTGTGAAAGATGTTTGCATTCGCTATTCTCTGTGTGATCCAAGATAGAGAGCGCAGGTAGAAAAAGATAATTAACTATTAAACAAAATTTTAGATGAAACGTTTCGGTTGACAAAAAATATTTTTTGAAGCAAAGAAAACCTCTGAAATGGCGAAACTGAGGCCATTAAATGAAATGCAAAAGCACGTAAAGATTTACTCAAATATATCAAACTAGCCAAAGTACAAGATGCCAGTTTAGTTAGATTAAGAGTAATTAATGCATCTAACAACAGAGAGGACGATACCGCTATAATTCTTCTCTAATAACAATCCAAAAAAATACGATTCATAGTCATACATTTTGCAGTCTGATACGATATGGGACCCATATAAAACATTTCGATAGAAAAATAAGCTAATTCTATCTCATTATACCAGCAACAATGGCACGAAGTTTTTCATGATTTTCACCTTTCTAATCAAATGGTCGTAAAAGCTCAAGTTCTATCCAATATTTCACCTATATTCAATTTTAGTCGATTAAGTGTGGCAAAAATTTATTGCTATTGATCAAAAATCAGAAACGCAAACAAACACACAAACATATATTCTTCTTGATATATAGAGATTTTGTAAAAATTAAAAATTTTTGATTAAAAAACTCTACGATTTGAAAGCGAGCGGTGGCAACACTTTTCGAAAAAAAGTATTTTTATCTCTAACACGCGAGACTTGGGTCACTCGGAAAAATGAGTGTGAAAATTAGCGCTTTCAGAGTTTTTAACTAATATTGCGGCTAATTAAAGTCGTACGAAGATGGAAATAGTCGAAATGGCTTCCCACGAATTTTTTAATCGGGTATAATGTATTTAATGTCTGGCAATACTACTTTTATTTCATCGTAAAACTTAGAAATTTTTTATTAACAAACTGTAGGATTTGAAAGCGAGCAGTGGCAACAACTTTCCAAATAAAGCAGATTTTCATCTCTAGACTGCGAGACTGTTGCCACTCGGAAAAATGAGGGCGAAAATTAGCGTTCTTTCGAGTTTTTAATTAATATATCTGATTTTAGCTTTTTTTGGGGGGGGGGAAAGTAGACGTCGACCTTTTTCAGGACCCAGGAAAGAATTGTAGAAAGTTTGGTGACTATAATAGTGAATGAGTTATTAGTGAATAAACGAACAGACATTCTTCTTTATAATATATATATATATATAGATGAATCTTGAATATAATTTATGCCAATCACAAGGAGCGCAGAATCATTTTTCTGATAACTCTGTTGGCAACCGCCGTTGACTGCTTTCGCGCATGCGCACCACTACCTTGCATTTCCAAGACGCAATCCTTTTTTTTTTCACTCTGTGAGTTACGCTTGTAAGAGAAGCCAAGCGCTCTGTGTATTATACCTTTTACTATGTCCTGTTGTTTTACGTCTTCGTTCAAATAAATGCTTATCTTGTGCAACTCTTCTAAATATGACCGATGAGTATGTGATTGTTCATTTAGAAGCTTTAACGGAAAATACGTTTTTTGTTATCAACAATTATTTCTTTGGAAGATCATACTAGTAGAATCAGAGAATGTGATAATATTCATACACATAATTTTTTCGAATGGTTATTCTTCATATTTTTTTCAGATAATTCAAATCACCAAAAATATTGTTTTTAGAAGTGAATGGATTTAGGGATAATGCCTTGAATCATTATCTGTCGTTATAGAATTTACGTGAAATATGACATTTTTAGTTCGCGCGAGAGCTTATGCCATAATTTACTGATGTTAATCTGACAGGCATGAGCAAAATAAGTAAAAATTTCTGAAACTGAGATTTCGAAGACTTTTCGGGCAGAAAGTTTTATTCAGCAGCTCACAACAATCTCTACATATAATAAAACAAAGAGTCTCTCTGTGTGTGTGTGTGTATGTGTCTTTCGTTCGTGTTGCGAGTAAGCTAATAGACCCAGGGCCACGAAATTTGGTACATAGGTGTATCTACACAAGAGCCAGTGCACCTTGAAGCGATTTTTTCGAAATTCGAATTAGAATTTTTTTATTTTATGTTTTGTGACCAAATCGCGTCATTTTGAGACATAATGGGCTATAGGAAAACGAGATTTCACTCTATACATTTCATTTTTACATCGTCGTGAAGCGTAGACACTTAGCTATTTTACGAACTTAAAATAAATTTCGTATTTTAATAAATCGATTAAATACGAATTTATTTAGGAAGGTGAGCTTAACACCTTTTC
>KK113859.1:275748-287160 GCA_000611955.2 Stegodyphus mimosarum
GATAATTAATGTATTAAGGGATATTGCTTATTTCGTTGTGTGCTTTTTATATGTAATGCATTTTTAACTGGATTTTTTCCGTTGTTGTTTGTTTCTTTTTTGATAAAATTGTTCTGCAGAGTAAAATTCTGTGCAGTTTTCAAATTTAATGTTTGGTGTTCTCTTTAGGCATTTTTCTGGTGCACTTAAAAGCCAGACGAAGGCTGGCCACGCAGCGGCTAGTAATAATAATAAAAGAAAGAAAGCCCGAAAGAATCAAGATTTTAACTTTCGCACTGGACGTTTGTTAAGATTTCTTATGTTCTCACTGAACATCGCAAGTTACTAATCTGCTTTTGGACTCAATTATGCTAAGACAATTCTTTTTTTTTTGTCTCTTTAGCTTTATTTTTGACCATCGCTTTTTCCGTAAATCAAATTCAAGAAAAAAATCAAAAATATATTTAAAAACAGCATGTCTTAAAATTCCCTATAGACTGTTAGGGGTCTCTATACCTTTTTTTATATTCGCTGTATTATTTCTTTGAAAGCTAGCCGCTCGAAAGACCAGCCGAGCCGCTTTTATAAAGAAGCTGACAGTTACCTTAAAGAAGAAAAAAGTATATAATTATTAAAAGTTATTTTAATGAGTCCAGCGAGTGTCATTTCATAAAAATATTTAATATTTCTGTTTAGATATCTCATCATTTAAATGCACTTTTATTCAAATCAATCAGATTAAAACGTAAGAAAAATATTTTTAAGAACTGCGTTTACTGCTTTTCAATTATTTGGGTTACTATTTAATAACACAAAGATTAAATACAAATGCTCAATATCTAACGCTTTACTGAATCGCAACACGCTGGTGAGTGGAGATATTAAATATACTATTCAAGTCAGTGCAAGACACTGCTTTCAAATAGCCGAATTAGCCGAATATCTGAATAAAACTTAAAGTTAAATATCTTATATTTTGCCTAATGGCAACAGTCTGACTAGAGATAAAAATGTTTTATTTCGAACAGTATTTCCATTTCTTGCTTTGAAACCGCTGAGTTTGTTAAATCAAAATTCGTACTAAATATGAAGTAAATCAAAAACAAATTCGAAATTCAAATTTCGGGCTTCGAGGTGCGCATGTTCGAGTGGAGGACTATGTGTGTTAAAATTTCAGTGGCTCTAGGTGCTATCGTTTCCCACAATGCAGGAACATAAATACAGACAGTAAACCTCCTTTAACACAAACTCACTTAAGGCAAAACCTCGGTTAAAATGAAAAACATTTCTGTCCCCGCAGCGATGTACATGATCTCATAGGAAGTTTCATCGGTTATAGCGAATTTCGATTATCATAAATTGTTATTCAGCTTCTTCCATTGCGTCATTAGATGCTTTTAATTTAACACGAAAAGTTATTTATATTTTATCCTGTTATTTTTCTGCTAGGGCTGCGTTCCGTTATGTTCTGTCCCGTTCCGATAGGTTCTGTCCGTTTAATTTGAAATTGACAGAATACACTATATTCTTTAAAACACAGCCAGAGAGAATAACATTGCTCAACAATCGCGATCATCGCGTTAACAGTAAGCTTCAATCTAAAAGGAAATTCTGTGTTCAAATGTTCTTTATTATTCTTTAAAAGTTGCCTAGTGTATAATAAAATGAATGTCTTAGTAAAATTTTAAATATGAATTTCATTTATCCCTTGAATTTTAATGCCGCATTTTAAATTTTCAACCCAAATAACTTCTACCCTTTCTTCTTAATCAATCTTAATTAGCGGTTAGAGAAAAATTTATGTTTTGAAGCAAATTCATAATTTTCAGGTAAATTGCTGTGGAAAACATTCCTACACAAAAGCGAGATTAATCTAATACTCATCAACTAATATTTACGAATTATTAAAACAGAGGAAATTCGAGATGAGGAACGTTTCATTATTTTCAACCTTTATGAATAAAGAAAGCACGCAAACAAAACTTTTGTTAGGAATAGTTCTTATAGAACTGAATTTAATTTGACTACGACATGTTAGATTAAAATCAGTATTACTTTAAATCTCGTGCTGAGGCAGCAAATTGGATTTCAGGCATACATCACAAGTCTATCTTCTTCATTTTAATTAAAGGAACAACACGCAAACTGCCTGTAGAACACGCACAGACGATATAGAGTACCGCACAATCAAAATAGTTTACTTCCATTGCATTGTTTCATGCAAAACGTTCGTTAGTTAACCAAAACAATCTGTGAAAAAAGATTTTTAATAATTTTAATTTTTAAACATTTGAACATGTTTTAGTATCATAATAGCATCAAATTATACTGCTAATAATAATAAAAAATAACATAATAATAACAGGAAATAATGTAAAGAATTAATAACAACAGGAAAAATAATTATCCTCCTAAATGTTGAGAAAAACTACCAGAAGCATAATCTACTCATATAAAATGTATCAGTAATAATAACACAGTTCCATTCAAGTTTTAACAAAACAGACTCCAGGGAAAGAATGCGAAGGATTTGCCCCCTTCTTATCCTACCACCAAACTATTCGAGAGAATTTTTGGCTTTTCGGTATTTTAAATACTAATATTGCACAGATATTATACACTTACAAATATCTATGCCTCACCGGATTCGAGCCCGGTTGCTACGATGTTCCACCAACGTCGCTAACCATCATACCGATCGGACGGCATAAAAACGTCCATAACTACACATATAAAGTAAATAATGATCAAAGGTCCCCAATGTGATTCTGATTATTGACACAAGTATATTCGCATGCTATTGTATGCACGGCGTCCGCCGAAAAACATCGCGGAAAAAACATCGCTGACGAAAACGTTGCGGAGAAAACAACGCAATGCGAAAACTTCCTTGTACAAAGCATCGTGGAAGAAAAGAAAGCAAAGAGAAAACATTGCAGTTCTAAAACATCGTGGTCGAACATAAAGCGGTGCAAAAACTTCGCAGTTGGAAAACATCGTCGTCGAAAATATTGTGGTAAAAAATAAAGTACCTACAAATCATCGTGTGACGTAATAACGCACATATGCATTTCTGAGGTTTTAAAAGTTGTAAATGCCTGTTTGCATAATGATTTGGGAGCGCAAGAAGGAAAGAGGGATTCTTTTAATTCTATATTTCATATTTTTGAATGAAATAATAAATGTTTGCTGAAAAAATAAGAAGGAAATTTAAGCATTTAAAAATTGAAAATGAGTAGAAAGTTAATGCAACTTATAGAACTTAACAGAATTTTAAATTTACATAGTTAATTAACAAGGGTCATTAATAAATTAAGCTTTTTTTATAAAGTGTCACTGATAATTTTTTTTATGAAGAATACAATCTAAACATGCTTAAGGAAGACAAATAACTGCATGAAGACACCTCTAAAAATTGCTTAGTTAATTAACGAATTATGTTTCTTCATATTTGTTAATCTGATATTGTTTTAATGAAAATATTTTGCTTTTTTTTCTGTTTACTCGTAAAGTGTCGTTAACATTTTCGTGTATAGCGAGCACTCAATGTTTTGGATCTCGATTTGTTAGTTATTACGAAAGTCAGTTATATAATATGTCAGTATGGGATTTGAAAGACGCATGTGTGCGATGTCAAGTTTTTCTCCCACGATGTCTTGTGCCACGACGTTTTCGCCTTGCGTTGTTCGGATGTAACCGTATGCATTCACTTTCTATGCTAAAGTGTTTCATTTTGTAAAATTTCTATTCTGTCTGTAACTTTCTATTTAATTAATTTAGACTGAATTTACGTGATTTTTGATGCATAGAAATAGTTTTTTAAGCAATCGTTTAACAAATATACAGTATTTTTTACTATGCAAATAATCAATACTTTTACTACTGGATATATTGTTCTCAGTAGAACAGAGGAGGGGCCATAACCAGTTTTAATATTAGTATATTATTGATAATACTAAAATATCAGTATTATGGATAATAATATTACAGATATATGTGAAAATATTAGTATTTTATTGCTCTTCGACTATAAAATCGATTCCTCTTCATGTTTGTGTTAGCTTTATTATACTATCTCGTAGATATATGATAATAGGCTCAGAAATCTGAAAAAACGGTAACACTATCTGTTGATTTGCGTTGCTTAGAAAATAACAACGTGTGCAAAATTATCATCAAAATTCAACAAGTGCAGAGGTACAAATTTAAATCAAAGGAGAGGTGAAAATCAAAGCAGAATGAAACAGGATAAAAGAAAGAAGAAAAGTCCAAAAATTACTTAATAAATTAAGGAAATTTGTCTTTTTCAGCCTTCAGAGAAAATTTTTTATATGATGCTTCTTTTTCGAATTCTCATTTTTTCTGTCCAATTTCAAAAACGGCACTTTCATGAACTCTGGAAGAGACTTTCATTTGCATTTCAAAATTCCGAACTGAATACGTCTGAAAGATGTCTAAATGGAAATAAACTTGTTTGAAAATTCTTCCTGAAATTTACATTACATGAAAAGTAAGTAATGGCTGAATGCATTACTTTCTTCAATACAATTTATTTGCCGAATATTTTTAGATGGCAATAAAATGTTCAAAAATAGAATGCTTAAATTTACACACTGATGGAAAATGAATTTCCAGCATCAAGAAAAATCCGTTTAGATGAATGAAAGGTAGGCGAAGCATTTTCTAGATAGCATATTCACCTGATAAATATTTCAACATAAAAGCTTAAAGTATGTTAGAGAAGAGCCCTTCCAAATACGAAATGGTGGGGCATTAACAATCAATATAGTTGCCACGATGTTGAAAGCAAGCATGCACACGAGCATTTCGTATGTCGTACAGATGCTGTACGTCATTTTGTGGGTTGGAGTTCTATGCCTTTTGCACTTAGTAATTCAAATCAATAGCAGTTCGTGCTGACTGTGAACGACGTTGGATTTATTGTCAATTATTTTCCATACGTGCTGAATAGTAGGAAGGGTGATTTCGCAAGGCAAGGCATGTAGACACTTTGTAGACCACGTTGGGTGATAGCAGCGGTATGAAGACCAGCTAACCCTCTTGGAAAATGCCCCTTGAGATACTTCTAAGAATGGCAGCACAACCGAAGAAATCGCCAGTCTGACGAATAAATTTGCTGGCAATGTGTATGGGATAACGGCGTGGCTGCTTCGATATCATAGCAAACTTACCCAATCAAAACAAAACCCAGACCAAAACTCCAAGTGTAGGTCCAACGTATCCAGGGTGCTGATAGCATGGTTCCAAAAGCTCATCTGATCTCCTTCTGAAAAAACATACGGACATCAATGGCATCAAGACAGAAGCGGCTCTCATTTGAGAAAAAATTTCTGCTCCGCCCTCCAATGTCAAGCTAGAATAGTTTAGTCAGAGATGACATTGATTTCGAGTTTATGGTATGCCCGCTAAAGGGCATCTTGGCTTGGAGTTGTCCTTTAAGTAATCGATTTGTTGCAGTTTGCTGTGTTTTTTGGTAACAAATAAAGCTCAGATGCGTATTGCAGATGCAGTGAGATGCGCCGCACGCTTGCGACGAATACGACGGTCTTCCCTTCGGTTGGGAACAAGTGTGCAGTCGGACCACGGCTTAAAGGTATTATTTATTCAAAAGTCGCCAACAACTCTCAGACCAAAAAATAAATAAAACGCATGAAGCTAAGATCTCGTTTTTAAAATAATCATGTTATGCATGTTCATAATGGAGCTGCTACCACCACACTTATTCATCTGGAGCGAAATTTGAAAAGGTGTCATTTTTACAAATTACAAACCTGCTCCCCAAATTCCATTTATCTATACCTCATTATTCTATCTTAAATCTTTCTTGGTGTTTTCCAGCAGTGCAAAAATTAAGATCAGGTCAATAAAATGAAAAGGAAAATTAATTAAGTGAAAAGTTCTTTAGTGGAAATAATAAAGACTTTTAATTATACAAAAAACACTGATACAATATTTTATGTTGATTAAAAAGTATGTAATAAATGGCTGTAATAATCCAGCAGAGATTATATTAAAATTTTAATGAGTCACCTACCAAGATATATTTAGCGTACCCACATTAAACTAAGAACCATTAATATTCGACAGAATCTGAATTTGTAAATGGTAATAAACTTACATTTTATTGCCTCTAACTCCGGAAAATATTAGTGTAGTCAATTAACTCTTGCACGGCACATTCTACGACCCTGAAACTTCAATCACGAAGCTTGATTGTTAGGGTTTTTATGTATTATAAATATTGGTAGAGTATTAAGGGCGTGGTAACTGAGGAAAATGCAATCGTGGACGTAATAATATCGCCTGGGCTAAACTTTCAGTTCATCTTATAAAAGTATGAGCAAAGTGGAGCTATTCTGAAAATAATTAGTTATAAAAATGACATTTCATTTTGTTGCATCTAATTTTGAAAGCTCTTTAAGAATACTGTTCTTTGCATTTAATTCTGAAATTAGCATGCGTAACTTTTATCCTTTATTTATATCCCAAGCATAATTTTACCTCAGAATCCATTCCTCTGTCCTAATCAGCATTTTGAATTACAGGTAATAGTAACAGTAATTAATAGTATTTCGTAATCATAGTAGACAGTCAATAGTAAATAGTATTCTGGGAGCAGGTATTGTAACGTTAGTGTTGCTTCGTTCATACTTACTGAACTGTCCTCTCAAACCTCTGCACAATGTTACTTTCAATGCTTTTTAAGTTACAGATTATTATCCTACAACCATGACTAAATTTGGTTTATTGATTTTGAAAATAAAAATTTCTTAAATTACTCTGAATTTAAAAAATTAAATTTCAGTATTTCATTGTTCTTTCTAAATTGTAATGAATAACAAATTTATTTTCCATATTTAGCTTCGTTTTCTTGACGGAATAATGATAAACATATGATCGCGAAAATGCTTATGACAAACCCACGAGGTATCGTTGTCTCTAACGGATGAGAACATCTTAACATTTCGACAACTATTACTGCGAATTAATTCATCGATTCACAGCTTGCGAGCTCAGCATCAGTAAAAGCACTACAGACAAAATTGTCGTGAAACATCTTCAAACTAGGAAACATTTGTTCTTATTTTCTCCTTCGCGCATTGGCTGTATAAGGTATTTCTCCCGCCTTCTTAGCATGCCTTCGTGGTGTAATGGTCAATACAGTCGGCGCGTATTCGAGAGGTTCGAGTACCGGCGAGGGCATTACTCATTCTTCATGTCTCTCAGCATAAAAAATCCTAATGTCTCTACAGTGACGCCCGAACTAAAAAGGTGGTGGATGATGATTCTCCCCCACCAGGATTTGGCGATTGGATCCTCTAACCCCCATTCACTCTTTAAAAGTGGGAGTATATAAGGTATTAAACCGGGGGTACTGCGACAAGCTGACCACTTGTCCGGGGCATATGCTCACGCATCCCAGGGCCCATGGTTTAGAAAGCAGATAACATGGCACTGCCGGCCTTGGCTTTCTAAGGGTCGTTGTGCCGCTGAGTTTAGTTTAGTTTTATATAAGCTATTTTCCCCGCATTCTCAGCATGTCTTCATGGTGTAATGATCAGCACGCTAGGCGCGTGTTTGAGAGGTCCGAGGTTCGAGTCCTGGTGAGGGCATTGCTCATTTTTCACGTTTCTCAGCATCAAAAATCCTAATGTCTCTACAACTGTACCATAAAAAGAGAATTCAATTTATACATGTCGTAATCTGATTCAAATGGTAAACATTAACACTGATTTTTTGAAACAAAATAATGAGGCGAAGCTTTGCTAAAGATCTTGCCACAAAACGGCTGTCATCTCCTTCGGTTGGAGAAAGTTCATCACGGCTGTAAATACTTTTGTCTCAGAAATCTCGAGTAAAGATAATATTGATGATCTTTGTTAATCAGAAATGGATAATGCACAAGAAAATATTTCCTAGGAGACAGACAGGGAACTCCACAATTTATGCAGATGCAATGGGAAACACTTCTGAATAGAATTCAGCGTGTAAAGCTTGGATGACTCGTTTCTAGTGTACGACATTAGGCAGTCGCATAATTCCATTATCAGAAATTATTTCCAATCAAAGAAATATGTCACAATATTTGTTGACTCCTCTTATTCCTCAGAAATGAAATTTATGAGAAGATAATGGTGAAGATTACTTTTGCTTATCTCAAGTGAAATGCCCTCTTAAAAATCGTTATTTTAATCGCACTGAAGAGATTTAGAAAACCTTAGCCAAAGACATGGCTAGTATTCCAAAAGATAAATTCTGGGAAGGAATAAAGTATGAACGTGCCAAGGTAAAGTAAGAACGTGGTATGAACGTGCCAAGTGTTGAATAAGTTCTATGAGGGATAATGACAAAATAACCTTAAAGGAATCAAAATCACGTAAATCCTTGTCGGTTATTACCACGTACGTTATGCCTTATATCTTGAGGTAAAAGTGAGCGAGGTGTTGCTGATTTTATGTAAAATATAATGCCAACGAGATATGCGAATTTGTGCATAAGCGGCAGCTAAGATGGGCGATGTGTTGAAAGTAAACACAAAGAACAGCAGAAATGCTGTTCTCTGATTTTGGGATAACGAAGAGGAGAATGTAGCGAAATGATAAAAATGCCGTACTTGGGAACTGTTATGGGGTGATCTTCAGCACGTTTATCAATGGTTATCTCAAGGAGTCACTTGCTGGTAAAAGTTTAGTATAAGGAAAAGAGACGACAGTCGCAGGTATGCAAGCTGTCCTGATCACTTTTGTTGATCTAGGTTTTACTGCAGTTTTAATACACTTTCATTAAGTATGGGAAAACTATATTAAACATAATGAAATATTATGAAAATGTCAAAATTATCATTCTCATGTGTTTCATGCACAAATTTAAAAAAAAGAATTTATCATTTTTGTTGTAAGATTTCCTATATCTCTATTCACTGACTGCTAAGTAACTATTTTTTCACTTTGATTTCTGAAGCGTTTTTCCTCCTGATGAAATGCTTTTCAAACCTTATCGTGAAAGAATGATGATTATACATCGAAGATTCTGTTTGACTTTACTTATTTATGTTGCTGCAATTAACGTTCTTTTATTTAAACAGAAATGGTAATTAGGTTGTCAAAGAAGGGCATTCATTTGATTTAGAAAACCATCTCAGCTGTCATTTTGGTTTATAAAAAGAGAAACCGGTTTACATTTTTACCTTATTTCAGAAAACAAAAGCAACTTATATCATTGCCAAAATCAAAAAGCGAATAAAATGTTTAATCATTCTACCTTTAATAATGAAGCCACTTACTGAAGAATAAAAATAATCTGAATGAAATTTAAAGCATTTTGTTTTGCTTTTCACCACCAACTGTTGTTGAATCTTGAAGCATTTTAGTAATAATTTAGGCGTTTTTTTAAAAGTAGAAAATTCGTTTAAATCATTTCATAACTGTGCAAATAGTTTGTCAAATATCATATCTTTGTTCAAAATACAATTTACCCTGAAACAATAAGAAATAATTTTGTATTTTATATTTCTTCACATTCACAAGTTTTTGATGGCAACATTAAGGTTACCTATCGTAATTTTAAATTATTATGCCTGTTGTTATGAGTACTCATATTACTTTACATAAGATTAACATTTTTAGATGTAGAGATATCTCGATAGAAAGATGCAAAATATTTTTTGCGCTTATACATGTCAGACTTATGATATTAAAATATTAATAATAAATATACTATAAATATTAAACTATACAATACAGTTTCATGTTTAATAGCTTTAATTAAAGGTATTAAAATCATTTATGCATGCAATGAATTCCACGAAATATATGCAATCTGTATATGGAATATAATGATGAATCTGATGAATATATGTCTGCGATCTGTATAAATAATAAGGCTTTGTTTGTTCTGCTACTATATTAAAACCTGTAGCATTGAAATATGTTATAGATTCATACAAATACATATTTGGATATACATAAAACAGTAATATGTAAAATATCTCAAAAATCATTATTATATATATTAATATGAAGGAAATAAGTGGAGACTAATTATTAAATAATATGATGTTTTTTTCACTGAAAAATGTAATGCTTTAAGAACTTTTTTTCCCCATTCTACTCCTTTCTTCAGAGTATAATTAAGAGTAGTTGCCACTAAGAAAACTGTACAGTGGCCTGTAGAACTGTACATTGCAGATCACTGAATAGTTTCCAATCTAAAGCCTAAAATTGTTGGAGTGAAACGATTGAATAAATTAGTTAAAAGCTATATTTTTGATTTGTTTTAAAATCACTAAAACTCACTTTTATGAAGTTATGCTAAAAAATGTTATGCCCAAAAATTAGGCCAACTGAATCATTATTTTACTACTACATATTTAAATCATTATTATATATATATTCGTTTTTTAAAAAATAATCATTTAGGTGATTGTACATACAAGGGGATATTCTTCTTAAAAGTGAAAGGCTACAATTATATGTATTCTCCTGCAGAAATTCGGAATTAAGAAATGTGACTTGATCATGCAGAACTAGAAAGTGTGCATCAGATACAAGTTAATACTTCGTGATTGCAATCAATTGTCATTATTTAAGTATCAATAAAGTCGGAAATAATATTTCTGACTAAATTATGCTAATGAAAAGCAGCACTATTCAAATGGTTTTATGATTTCTGGTCTATAAGTCACAGCATGAATCATTATAAACCTTTTGCCTATTTAGTTAGCCTTGCCCAGAAGGGTTACCATTTTGTGCCGTCCATTAAAAAAAGGGGTTTCACTTTTCAAATTGTTGCCACCAAATATTTGAGCCCTGAATTATATTTAATGAAATTAAATAATGAAGAATCTGTATGAATGTATATATGTTTCTCACACAGTGAAAAAACGAAGGTTATTTAGAGACATTAAAATTTGAATAATGTAGTTTTTCACTCGAATATAGTCTTCTGGAAACACAAATTTTGAATTTCGAGTTTGTTTTATTATCTATTTTATAATTTTTAAAGCTTTAACGAATTTTTGATAAACAAATTCAACAGTTTCAAAGCGAGCAATGGCAACATTATTAAAAAAATTATCTCCAGCGCACGAGAATGTGTATCGGATATTCTATTGATGAATATTTTATGATATTGCTGTTCACTTGAATTTTATAATGGTTTAATTGCGAAGAACATGATATTAAATAAAAAAAAACTAAAAAATCTGAAAGGTTTCAGATTTTAAATTACGTCCAAAGGCGCGTTTTTCTAAAGTTTCGTGTGCTACCTTTTTTTATTAAATATCATGTACTACGTATTCAAACCATAAAATTCAGTTCAAAATCAATATCGCAAAATCATTTTAAAATGAACATATCTTTAGAATTTCCGCAAGTCTCGTGCGCTGGAGATAAAAATGTTTTTTTTTTCTTC
>KK113859.1:288545-308702 GCA_000611955.2 Stegodyphus mimosarum
TCTCAATAATTCCGGCAAGAGTTGGAAGATAGACTTTGTCTATAGATGTAGTAAGTGTTTCAGGCTACATGGTGTATGACGTTTTTGAAGCTCTTTTCACAAACCTGTCTAATATTCTGAAGTGGGCTCTTTTCCATTCGTATGCACACCGCAGCTATTGGCCCAATCAATGTTAATTTCACAAAAATAATCATTAATGGCATTAGAAATGGCCTTCCCTGTTCTTCTTTCCATGAAATGATTGATCATTAGATGTTTCCTTCAAAGCAATAACAAGGAAGATCCAAAGGTTCAATATATCGGTGCTTTTGCCAGCCTTTGTGAAACAAAATGGCCCTTTTTTTCTCAATTAATATCGATTCAAAGTAATCAAGTATTTTCTTTCTATCCCAGAAGTTATATTGCTTGGGAAGGAAATATATTTAATTTTTCTACAAACATACATTTAACAACGTCTTTAGCATAAAAAGCCATTAAAGTTCCAGTAATATTATGAAGTTTACTATTTTTAGAAATGCGATAAATTATTCTTTAGAATACTTCAACAGAATTTTTCTTATTTGTGTCACATAAGATTTGATATTAGGACCTTTAGACAGTTACTAAAAACATTTATTCATTTTTTTTTTGTAACTGGGATATTTGATTTCCGATTGTCGTAATAATAACGAGGATTTCATACTTCCATTTGTTAAAACGTTTCCACGTAAATTGCGTAGAGAACACTGGAGCTGTTCTCCTCTGTTGTAAATAAGAATTCAGTTTTGAATAACCATCAGAATATTTTCTTTTTCTCCGAGGTAGACAGCTATTTGGAATTTTAAATTTGGATCAGCCCAATTCTTACTACTCTGACAACATCAATCCAGTCCTCAACTACTAACAACATCCTGCCGATTCCTTGGAACTGCTTGGTGCAGACTCCAAATCAGAGATAATGTTCCTGATAGTTGCACTTCTGTACGAAAATCTATTATTTAACCTTTTATCCATTTTTATAGAAACAATACTTTGCATTTAAAAACACTCAAAAAAAAAAAAACTCCACACTCGGACAAATTCGAATCCCTTAACTGTAAAATAAAATAAAATAAAATAAAATATAAAAAACTCTGAAAGGTTTCGTCCAAAGGGGCATTTTTTAACGTTTGGTGTGTTACCTTTATTTATTAAATATCATATTCTTCGCACTTAAACCATAAAATTGAGTTCAAGAGCAATATCGCAAAATAATTTTAAAATGAGCATATCTTTAGAATTTCCGATAGAATTTCCGAGCACTAGAGATAAAAATATTTTTTCTGTACAACGCTGCCATCGCTCGTTTTGAAATCCTTGAGTTTCTTCATCAAAAGTTTTACAAAATATGAAATGGATAATAAAACAAATTCCAAATTTGGGCTTCCATATGCCCATATTCGGGTGGAAACGTACGTTATTCAAAATTGGATGACTCTAGGTACCGTTGTTTTATTACAATGCGAGGAACATACATATTTTTATGCCCATTCTTCATTATTTAATTTCTTTAAATATAATACAGGGCGATAATGTTTAATGGCAACAATTTGAAAAGTGAATCGGACATTTTTTTTAGTGAATCAACGCAAAATACCAAAAGAAAAACGATAGTCCTTCAGAGACAAAGCCCCTAGATTTTATGTTACGCCTGAAGGGGCGTAACATAAACGTTTTGTGTTTGTGATGACGTTTTGTGTGTTACCTTTGTTTAATTAATATCATGTTCTTCGCATTCTTTGCACTTCAACCGCATAATATTCAATTCAACAGCAAAATCACAAAATATTTAAGAACAGTGTATCCTTAGAATTTCGGATAGACAGTCTCGCGTTTTGGAGCTAAAAATGTTTCTTTCCGTACAGTGTTGCCATTGCTCGCTTTAAAATTGTTATGTCTCTTGATCAAAAATTCGTTAAAGTATTACAAAATATGAAAAAGATAATAAAACAAATTCGAAATTTGGAGCAATACCCTCGCCGGGACTCAAACCACGGACCTCTCGAATACGTGCCGAGCGTGTTGACCACTACACTACGAGGGCATGCTAAGAACGTGGAGAAATGCCTTATGTACTTACCCTTTTAAAGGGCGACTGGGGATTAGAGGACCCAATCGCCAAATCCTGGTGGTGGAGAATCATCATTCACCACCTTTTTTAGTTCTGACGCCACTGTTGAGAAATTAGGTATTTTTTGATGCAGGAGTTACAAAAAATGAGCAACGCCCTCGCCGGAACTCGAACCACGAACCTCTCGAATACACACCGAGCAAGCTGAACACTACACCCTGAAGGGATACTAAGAAGGCGGGAGAAATACCTTATAGTACGTTAACGTATATGTCACATATTAATATCAAATGTTTTAAAGCCAATAGGTTAAATATTTCTATTGTTATAGTTAACTATCCTTGCCGCTCTCTATTGCCTTCTCTTCATCTGCATTATTTCGTGGTAATATAACTGAAGCTGTATTTTCACATAAAGGATCTCGTATTATATAAAAAATGGTAAGCTATTACTCTAACTATGCTATATTTAGGAATGCGACTTTCCTATAATACTTTTTCTGCTGGATTTAACTTAAGATAAATTCTATGCAAATATTTAAGTATATATAATGCGCAACATATTAGATAGCGATTTATAATACAGTTTTTCCCAAAGCTAACTATTAAATACAGCATATTTACTCTAATTCATTCTCCTACATAAATAGGTTAACTTTAAAAATCCCGTGTCATTTCCGAAGCTGCTTCGTAAACAAGACAGAATTATAACATGCTATTACGCTAAAAACGTGTACTTAAATTTTAACAAAAATGTCAAAAAGTATTAGTTAAAGGTGCAAATTTATTCGAATATTTATGTAATCATTCTGTACTTGAAGAGCGAGCAAACTGATAAGTGTATTTATAAATCCATTGGGAAATTTTATTTCCGCCCTCCATTCACATCTTTAAAACTGAATCAACAAAACTCGAATAAAACCAATTTATTTTAGGAATAAAAAGACGAATTCTACTTGAGAAAGTCTTTGAAACTTTTTTCTGAAATATAAATTATTCTCTTTCCTGAATTTAGACTTTTTCGTCTTCCACCTTTGATTTTCTTAATGATGTTAAGATTTCATTTTTTTAGGGCAAAATGCTAGACATTTGCAACGTAATGCATTCATCAGAAATGGCCAAAAGTATTTAATATTTAAAATCTCAATACCTACAATTTTAATGAATTGGACGGCCGATATTGCAAGCTTGAAAAAGGAGGAAGACATCCCCAAACACGTAAGTCTCAAGCGGGATGTGAATCCACACTCTGCGTTTTGGACTGGCAGTCAAACCATAAACGCCCAAAATACTTACTTGTTTAAGAATGGGAATATATATATATACCCAATTCCACACTGAAACACTGTAACAAGTGATAGCATTTGCAGGGTAAATTGGTTGATTTTGTGTGGTAGAAACCCAATATGACTAGTTCCAAAAATTAACAAAAATATTTCATACATTTGAACGATGTGATTTCATTCATCAGGTATGGAATGTATAACATTCCATAAAAGGGTGCATGTAAATTATTAAATTATTACGAATTAATTATTACGAATAAATCCAAAATTACACTGCCTCTTTTAAAAAATACTTTCAATAGCTCGATAGCCTGTAAGCATTTCAAACACCATTTGCCCTACCCAAGTTTTTTCATAGCAACAGAGACGTTCACAAAACGTGCTAAGAAATTTCTGTAAAAGTTTCTAATAAGTTCATTCGCTGTATAAAGACAGCAAGAATAAATGAAATATGTAATACTGATACCACAATGCCATCCCATTTCCAGATACGCGTTTTTCAATGTTAACTCATACATTTGGACAAATTATAAATCTACCTACTTGAATTTAAACACAAATTATTTGCATTAATAAAGCACAAACGTATTTTAACATAATGGTTTAATTATGTACATAAGTTAATTTTACATAAGTTACATAAGTTAATTAAGTTACATAAGTTACATAAGTTAATTAAGTTACATAAGTTAATTAAGTTACATAAGTTTAATTTTAATTTAATTTTTAATACAATTCATAAAACGTGAATAACTCCTACTTTTTTAAGTAGCCCGAACTTGCTTTATTATCTAAAACTTTAACGAATTTTTTATTAAGAAAATCAAAGATTTTAAAGCGAGCAATGCCAACACTGTATGAAAACAAAAACATTTTTATTTCCACCACGTGAGACTATCCAGCCAAAATTCTAAAGATGCGCTGTTTTTAAATATTTTGTATTATTTTCACAGCATGAAGCAGTTTCTTATCTGATAAAAAAGTAATATCACGGTAAATATCACAATATTCAGAAGGATAACAAAGAAATAACAAACTAACTTGGATAACAAACTAATGTTAAAGAATAATTACGTAGAATAGTGTACATTATAAATGAAGCTTTCTGGAACATCTATACATATTATACAATAAAGCTGATAAGTAAAATTGTAGAGAATTAGTTTTTTTTAAAGCAGGAATCCTGAAAAATGAGCAGTGTCGTCGCCGGGATTCGAACCTCGGACCTCTCGAATACACGTCGAGCGTGCTCAACACTACACCACGAAAGCATGCTAAGAAGGCGGGAGAAATACCTTATATACGCCCCCTTTTAAAGGGCGACTGGGGATTAGGGAATCTAGTCGACAAATCCTGGTGGTGAAGAATCATCGTCCACCACCTGTTTTAGTTCGGGCGCCACTGTAGAGATATTACGTATTTTTTTTTTTTGAAGCAGAAAGATGAAAAATGAGCAATTTCCTCGCCGGGGCTCGAAACACGGACCTCTCGAATGCGTGCCGATTGTGCTGATCACTACACCATGATGGCATGCTAAGAAGGCGGGAGAAATACCTTATAAAATACAGAAAATTATGTGATAGTTTTAGTCTTATTTACGGGGATCCTTCAGGCGGGAGCCGTCTAGAAGCAGTGCATTCATTATTAGTATGTCTAGCGGATCTCAGGGGACGTGAGAACTTCTAATGACATACATATTTACTTATTAAGATATTTACTATTCGGCACTTATCATAAATATTTTACGGATAATAAAGATTTTACCTCCAATGACTTCCATTCAAGCTTTTTCTCAGTATTTATTATCAACCCCAGTGAATCTACAAAAATGTTGAATAAATTTATATTATTTGGATACATAAAGCAATCGTATTAGTTTCAGTCTCTTCTAAATATCCAGTTTTTTCCTTCACATATTATGTTCAGACAAACCTTTCTTCCTACAATTTAATATTACCACAAAGCGGTTTCATGTTGATATAACTGACAGAAATAACAGTGACCTGCAAAAATCCAACCCTGATTTCTACAAGAAGATTTCCTTACAACATGGTTTCGTTTTTAAATTGATCACAGAACAGAACTACCAGTTAAAAGTTTAAATTAAAATCTAATGCATGTAAAATATCAGAGAAAATCCAAATTAATATAATGATTAAAATGAAGTACATTTTAATATATTTAATAATATGTATTCATTTTGACTCTGGACTAGAAGAAAAAAGATTAATAAGTAGATTTAGTGAAAATGATATCTAAATAAAAGTAAGTTAATGCAGATGTCGACAGTATAGCTAAAACTTTCGAAATTTGACACGCTACGCTAGAAAGCGTTTAATGAAGCATAAACTTTATCAAGCAACTGGCGTTCTGTTTTTCAAATGCTATGAAAGATATAAGAAATTCACTTTAGTTGAATGATAAAAAAAGTCGTTGATTTATCCTCCACTAACAGATGCGTAAAATTCCGGAAAGAACTTCGCTAATATCATGAAATTTATAGAGGTAATTCAAGAAACTACAAGCTAAAGAAAAACTATATTTCTTTTTGAGAGAGCAGAGTATGGAGTTTAAGATACTGAGAAGACAGTTCAGGAGATAAGGAGATCTTGTCTCCGAAAAAGATTTCCTTCAATAAAATTTAGTTGTGATAAAAAAGAAAAGTAAGGGAATTATTTAAGACCGATTAATTTGATAAATCATTATATTCGTAGTAAACATACATCTATAAAAGCTTATTTGTTATATACTATTTCTTTTTGTCTCAAACACAAATTCGCAAAAATGTAATTTATTTTAGGAAATTGATCGTTCGTTTTCAGAAGTTTTACTTGTTCGTAACATTTTCGTGAATGAAACATTGGATTCTAGAGATGTCAGAAAACCGAAGACATTTCCAGTGCAATCGCAGGGATTCGAATTCCGGACCTCCCGAATACACGTTGAACGTGCTTCCAGTTACGCCACGAAGGCATGCACAAAGGAGGGAGAAAGTATCTTATATACCTAGTGGTGACGAATAATCATCTGGCACCTTTTTAGTTCGCCCGCCACTTGTAGAGTAATAGAATCAGCGAACTGAAAAAAATCCGCTACGCCCTCTCCGGGTTTCGAATTCCATACCTCCCGAAAACGCATCAAACGTACTTCCAGTTACATCACGAAGACATCAGGAATAGAGGGAGAAAATACATCATAGAGTACTTCAAAGCTTGAGGGTTACTATTGTTCCGTAAATAGATTCTCATATAATTTTGTATCATAACACATAATACATGAAATGGGAAACAATTGATAATCAACTTCCTTTCAGTTACATAATTTGTATATGAAAGATTATCTACAACTTATTTCACCACAGTAAATTTCTAACTCACTGAAACGAACAACGCTTTATCTTGCTAATTTGAACTTTCTAATTAAAGAAAATTTGTGTATTTTACTTTAATTTACATTTCAGACACCTAACCCCCCCAAACCGTTTTAAAATAACCTTAAAGGTATAGGATATCACAGATTTTATATGTATGGTAAGTAAAAATACTCAGATGGTAACTAAAAATATTGAAAATCTTATGTTATTTATCTTATGGATGACAAAAGATAAATAAAAAATAAATTCAAAACAGCATTCGTAAGCATTGTAGTACTGACTAATTACAATTTAGGTAAACTAAAAACGTATATTTCAGCGTATTTGCAGTGTATTTTTATGTTTGCTCGATTTAAATCTTCTTAAAGCAATTAAAAACTAATATATATATCACAATAATATAATTTTTTCTTTATTATATTAGTACATATCACATTTTTAACATTCAAAAAATAATGTTAGGAATACCTTCTTTTTCCTGTCGGGAATATAAGATTATAATTCAAAAACATATTTTACACAATAAGTTAGAAATGTGCACAATAAATCTTTAGCGAGACATCTGGAAGTAATCTGTACGGAATACGAAGGATTAAGTTTTTTTATTTCCTAAAGAGATTTATGTTCTGTTTCAAACTAAAATATTATCTTATAGTAAAAAAATGAATGTAAAAATGTATGGATAAGTGTTTTTTTTCTCTCCTCTAGATTTATTTATAGACCTTAAATCTTGTCCTTCCGGAAGAACCATTCTACTTGAAATTTCCTTTACACAGAATAAATAATGTACTTCAGTAAATTAATCACAATAAATCTGCTCCATAATTTTAATTTTAGCTACTCCATAATACTAATTCTTAAATTAAAAATTTACTCCATAATTTTAATTCTTAAATTAAAAATATGTAGTTTTAAAAAGGTTGCATAAATTATTAACATTAAAAAAAGCGTAAAATATGAAATTATGGAGGGAGTTATCGGGTAAATAGGTTTTTTTTAAATGTTTCATGTGTTATAACTTGCTAGAAAACTTTCAGTAACTTTGACAACAAATAACACTTTTATACCAAATAAGGCATATTTTCAAGAGAAATTCTAGAGAAAGTTTAGTAAACTACTCACATGAATAATAAAATTTCAGCACATTCGATTTTTCAGGATACATTGCTAAATTTATGCGCATACATATAAATCTTGATAAAAAAGAAGTAACAATTAAATTATGAAAATATTTTGCATATTCTTATGTGAAAAGCAAAGACATTTTTTTTAACTTTCTTCTTAAAATTGAGACGTAACAAATAAAAATATAAAAAAATGCGTAAGGCATTCAATTTTTAATTTTTTAAATATATATGTCAGTACTGAAAATCATTTATATTGCAAAGCTGCTAAATGTAGAGTTCATAAACTTTTGAAAATTTTCGAAATATTAGATAAGATTAAAATCTCGGGAAAATATCTGCGAAAACTTTGTCCTTCATTCGCATTATTAAATATGTTGCATTCAAATGTTTATTTATCACAATTAATTAAACTTAAGCATACATTCAACTTTAAAAATAAATGTAGCATCATTCAAAATAATGTGTACTAATAAAATGCAAAATATTAAAATTATTTATAATAAAAGAAACACTATTTAATTAATTCTACTTAATATCAACGGAAATATACTGCAGAGTAAAATTTGTACATCAATTCAAAATACTTAATTTGCTCCACTTGAAGAGATGGCATCAGAAAAGAAATCCTTTTCGTTTCGAATCGTGTTCATTTTTTTTATGTTCCCTTCTACCACGAACACTGCCAAGTTCTACCCCTTCAGGGCCAAGAATGGCGGAGTTTTTCAGATTGGAGTTTTCTTACCTGGTCGGGAGAGCGCGAGATGACGTCACAATGTCTCCAAGGCAACGCCGGGATGGGAACGCCATCGGATGCCGAGGGTTGTTGCAGATGCTTGGATGCGCATGCGTTAGAGCTCCTCTCGTGAAACCGCGAGTTGCTCTCTCTCTGTTTCTCAGATGATGACAAAGATGGCTTCCTGCTGGCTGAGGTGCTCGCTGTATCACTTCTCACAATGAGGGTAATAGTTCCCTCTCCGCCCTTGTACCGGGGGAAGGTCGTCAGCCAATCACGTGTATCGCCCCCTCGTCTCCCTAGGAGGTGAGGGCATCTCCTCTAGATGACAGAAAGATTGACCACTTCATTCCACGGTCCAGAGTTCAGACTGTTGCTTCCGCCAGCCACTGCTTAGTGCGTTGTTGGACGTGTAGCGCCATCAGCGCTTCCGCTTTTTGTTGTTGTGTATGCAATTCCCTCACTCGCTTGCGCGCTACGGGATTCCTCAACGCGCAACAAGTCACGCGAACGAACACCATGGATGCGAACATTATAGAAAAGATGCGTCGATGCCCATGCCGTGCTGCGAAGGTAAACATTGCCACGACGGCCTGTTGCTGACTCGAGTGCGATGTGTTTGTGCTCGTTGGTGACATTCGGCGTCATATGGCAAAAAACGCGCACTCGTTGGCGCGGTTCCAACAACGTGCTTTTGCGTTTAGGATCCAGTTCCGCGACTGACAATTGAATTAGTTTCTAAAACTCAAGAACTTAAAACAAAATACCATGGCTTCGGTGGCTGCGTGGTTGCCTTTTGCTAGGGCTGCAGCCATCGGATGGGTTCCCATTGCAAACAATCCCCTGCCGGCGCCCCCTATCACTAAAGAACAGCGAAAAAAAGAAGATGAAAAATTTGTAATTAATGTAAGCGGTCGGAGATTTGAGACATGGCGCAACACGGTAGAGAAGTACCCAGACACTCTGTTAGGTTCAAATGAGCGTGAATTCTTCTACGACGAAGAATCCAAGGAATATTTCTTTGACAGGGATCCGGACATTTTTCGACACATTCTCAATTACTACAGAACGGGGAAACTTCACTACCCGAAGCATGAGTGCCTCTTGTCTTACGATGATGAACTGGCTTTCTTTGGCATCATACCGGATGTGATCGGAGACTGTTGTTATGAGGACTACCGCGACCGAAAACGCGAAAATGCTGAGCGCCTCATGGACGACCGCATGTCTGAAGTGGACAACCAGCTGGATCTGAGTCACTGCTCTATGCGGATGAAAATGTGGCGAGCATTCGAAAACCCTCATACGGGAACGGCCGCCTTGGTTTTCTATTATGTTACAGGTTTCTTCATCGCAGTGTCGGTCATGGCAAACGTGGTGGAAACGTTACCCTGCGCGATGGACCTCGCGACTGGCGAACGTCGGTCTTGCGGCTCCAACTACAAGGTGGCCTTTTTCTGCCTGGACACTGCTTGCGTCATGATCTTCACAGCGGAATACCTATTAAGGCTATATGCGGCACCTGACCGCTGGAAATTTATGCGGAGCGTGATGTGCATCATTGATGTGGTTGCCATTCTTCCCTACTATATAGGACTTGGTATCAAAGACAACGATGATGTCTCGGGAGCGTTCGTTACGCTTCGAGTGTTCCGTGTCTTCCGCATATTCAAATTTTCGCGCCACTCTCAGGGGCTCAGGATTCTGGGGTATACCCTGAAGAGTTGTGCTTCTGAACTTGGTTTTCTGGTGTTTTCTCTGGCTATGGCCATCATCATCTTTGCCACGGTCATGTTCTATGCAGAAAAAAATGTCGAGGGAACAACTTTTACCTCTATTCCTGCAGCCTTCTGGTACACTATTGTCACAATGACCACACTGGGGTAAGTTACCTTATGAATTTTAGTCACCTCACTTTTGTTTTACAACTGAGGATAAAACCAGTATTATACAGTTTTAATACAATGTATGCATTGTTTGGTTTTACTTTCATTATAATTCTTGATAATTTACTTTTTCTCGTAGGTTTAATTTAATATTTACTTTAAATGTTTACTCTCTAATAATGTTTACTTGATATTCCTTATTGTGTACTATAGTGATAAAATTATCAATCTCACTTCGTTAATATCATATAGAATGTGCACAAGATCTCTTATTATTTCAATGTGAAGTTTATAATTTCTGTGTTTTGCTTGTCGTGATGTAACTAATCTTTACTTTCCTCCACATCCTTTTTTGAAATTTTTAGAACTAAAAGTGTTGAAGAAGCAACTATTACTTCAGTTTTACCAGATTTCTATTGTACTAGTATCGAAATGATCTCCTATTTATCACAGTTTCAGACAAAAAAGGAGAATTTAATGAACAGTTATGAAACAGTATTAAGAAATTGCCTGTAATCTTACCTACACCCAGCATTTCGTTTCCTTAATATTTGCAGCTGAAACTACTATTTATACACACACATACTAGAAAGTTTGGCTCATATAGTTTTCTGATGTCTTATCGAACAAAACGCAGCATTTTTTTAAGATTTATGTGAATCAGTAGCACACATAATATTTAGTTTCATGACAAATGTGTCTTATAATTGTTCATTAAAGAAATACAGATCTTAATATTCGAAGTAAGACTTACAGGGCTAAAAACACTCTTTTTTAGTGTTCTGCAAGTATTTTTATCAAATAAGATAAGTATAAATATATTTATGAGAGATTATTTAGTTAGTACTTTAGTGAAAAACCATTTAATTAAACAATGAACTTTTTAAAAATAACTTTTCAACAGTAAATTAAATTTAAGAAAAGCAAATAAAACATTTCTTAAAAAATAAAATTAATTCATCATGTGCGTTTTTTTCTTTGCACTAGTTTCAAACATATAATCTAAAATACTTCTTTTACGTTACTAATTTTATGTTGTCCATCATCAGATATCTTGTGGTTTTTGGAATTGTTTTTTGTTATCCAGAATTGGTCCTCAGTCCCTTCTAGTGCGTTTAGAAATACTGATCGCAAGAAAGGACATCCAAGATGTTGGAATGGTCCTAAATTTTAATTTCCTAGTTTAATTTTTAACATTTAATTTCGAATATGCTGATCTAATAAAATATTTATAAAGCAATGTATGTGCTTGTCTAAGGACTCTTATTTTTATCGAAATACTGCTTTGTATTGTTTGTTAATTTTGATCAAAACGCTTTCTTAAATTCCATGTCTGCTTCCGACTACTTGAATTGCAGAGAATATATTTAAAAGCTGAGGCTTTTTATCTTTACATTTATAATGCTATACAAGCTTCTAAAAGATAGTAAATTCAGAATTTGCAAGATACCCCATCTGTAATTAATTTTTTAGGGATATCAAATGCTTCTTAATGTCTCTTTTATATTTTCAAAAACCTTACGCAAGAAAATTCAGTATACATTCACTTAAAGTTTAAAGATGTATGTTATGTATCTGCTTTAATTACTTATTCATATAATCTCTAACGCGAAACTGTGATAACTTTGTATTTAACTAGTCAGATTCGGTCCGATAGGCTGCAAGAAATAATTTTCATAAACAGTTTTAATTTTATCCTTTATTTGCAACAATATTAATAATTCACATCAGTGATTAAGTTTATGTAAAAGAAAATTATTAATCACGTCATGATTAATAATTTTCATTTACGTAAAACGTCACGAACTTTACTGGAAATAATTTCAGATATGTATAAGATACATATGATATTCCTTGGATAAAGAGTGATAGTTAGGACTTGGGATCCATACTGGCTACCTATAACCGGCTGATGATGATATCAGATTTATAATTCTCTGTGTATCCAGTTCGTCTTAAAATAAATGGTATACAATATAACTAATAAATACTCACACATGAAATTAACGTCGGGTGTTCTAGTGTAAAGTGAAAAGAAATTCTGCTATAAATATATTCTTAGAAAAAAGGGAGTGGGCATATTATTTATTGCTTGATGCTACCTGAGCTTGGAGTTCTATGAAACACTAATAATGGTCATAAAAATTAGATTATAACCTGATTAAAATACAAAATACGAAGTAAGTTTTGTAAAAAAGCTTGAAATAATCACGTAATCATACTTTTAGTGAAACGAAGTAACAATAACAAAGCATACAAATAAATTTGGATGTGCAATGGAGTATCTGTAGGGATGTATACATTATACATTATACACGTTGCAAATATTATATATATATATAGCAGATATCATCCTCTTTGAGGTAATGAATTACAATGCTAAAAATGTTCGTATAATTTCCCGAAAGAATAATTTAATGTTTCATAAACCCGTTTATAAGTGAGAACACGAGAGAGTATTACAAACATTTATCAAAGAACAATGTTGCGATGACAGAAACAGTTTTTCTATGACTGTCGTCTTTTTTATCCAAGAAATAAGTTAAGGTAATAGTTTTCTTGAGTATTTTTCTCAATATTTGATTTTACTATCCTGGTTATTAGGTACCTGGGCACGGGGCCGTACTCTAAATCGAAAACAATGTTTCTTGTGAATTATTATAGTTCGACCATCTCAAACGCAACCCTGGCTGGCATTCTGCCAAAACACATAGACTTGTCCAAAAGGGGTGTGTTACTACTTGCTGCGACGTGAAAGGTCACGTGAAAGTCTTCTCTTCTCCGGAACGAGATATGTTGGAAGGAAAGAAATTCCCCAGCCTTCCACCCCTCGGTCCGAATGGCGCATGCGTGTTTGAGCTCATGATCGCGGATAAAGCGGTCGAACTATACCGACTAAATTCTTTAGTATGCAAATCGTTAAATTAAAATAAGGAGAAACATATGTAATACAGAAAACCGAGTGCTATCAAATATTACCTGCAGGTTATTAAAATAGGAAAGATTGAAAATGCAAAAAAAGTACAACGGGTTTTGCACTTTTCTACAAATTCAGAACAAAATGTGCAGAGGCTTTCGAAAAGCGTTTATTACATAATCAGAATAAAATATTAAGAATATCGCCTTCCTATTGGTTTATATTTTCCCTCATTAAGCAAGTATTTGTTTTAGATGGTGAATTTTCTACGATCTGGTTAAGACTACTAATGATAATATAAAACTAGATAGCAGCTATTAACTTTTTTAAAATTTATTAAAACAATAAATAAAATTTTCAAAATTTCATGCAAAGTAAGAAGTGCTTTACTACATACTTTAATATCATAACAAATGAAACCGGTGGTGGACAGTGCTAGTGAAGAATCTAGGAAATTTCTCGAGACGCCGTTGCCTTTGCTTTTTTGAATAAAAAATGCTTTAAAAAAGATGCAAATTTAATCATAACTTCAGAATTCAGGCAGCAAAAGGTGACAAATTCACAGGAAGAAAAAGATTTAATGACATTCTGCAAAAATCGTAAGATAAAATAAAGCTAAGCGAATCAAAGTCAACGTTCTTAACCTCGTCACCATTCGCTTATCTCAAATTCAAAATTATTGCATCTGATTCTTTACTCCTTTGCATAAAAGCAAGGAATTTTAATGTTCCGTCACTAGATGATTTCATAAAATGTTATAAAGATGCCGAAACCCTAATGCAATTAGGCAGCTGTTCGTCAAGTCATATGGGTGTCCTGGCAGCCTTGATGAGGATTGCTTTCTTCATGATACCGATTTTCATAATGGTACCGGCACATTTGTGCCATTATGGTAGAATACCCGTAGTCCTAGCAAATGATTATGAACAAGGGGCCGACACCTTTACGTAAATTTGCGACTATTCACCTTCAAATCTTCTCGCCAACCTTAATGGGGTTCCTTTCATCATGGTAACGAACTTCATAATCGTGCTGGCACGTTTTTGTCTTTATGTAGGGACACCCTAGCGTCTTGAGGAGCGATTGCAACTCAGAAAGGCATCTCTACCTTTCTGCAAATTCGTAATTGTTTGCCAAGATTGAAACCTTCAGTTAGGAGTCTCTGCAACTTTGATGAGGGTTACTTTTCTCACGCCACTGAACTTCTTAATAGTGCTAGCATCTTTGTACCGTTATGGCAAGTATCCCTTTCGCCTTGGGGGGTGAAATGCAAATTAGGAAATTGTATTGGAAGTTTTCCCAAATTGCCCGCGCTATTTAGACCAGATAACCCATCTTCCCCTGAATGAAACATCTTCTTCTCTAGGCTTATATGTCACTATCAAATATTTTTAATGTTTGAAAATATTTCGAATTTCATCCTCAATTGTGTTTAAAACTAAATTTGATAGGAAATGCAGTAAAACAAAATGTGCTCCTTTGTCACGCCAAATACATTATAAATTAATGACGCGCGTTCACAGTCAGCAAATTTATGCTTTGAAAAGATCAGAATAATTTATTTCTTCCTCTGTTATTTAAGCAAAATGATAAATTATATCTAATTATATTCATAATTCAAGATCTAGATAAATCTTTAAGATACTTCCAGATCTTGGAAAGTTTTATTTCAAAAGCTGGAACTATTTATTATTTTTCGAAAGCTGGAACGCTGGGGTTGCAAACGCTCCGCTTTTTATTTTTCGAACGATTTTTTTTTCAAAATTAAATGCCTCAAGTATTAAAATATAATTTAAAACATAATTACATTTTTTGTGGGCATATTTTGCTTCATCATCGAATGCAAAATGTACTTATTCCATGTTTAGAGTGTAAATATTTTTCTCACCTTAAGTTATGTTTCTAAAATTGATGAAAACAGTTTTTTAAATTTTATTTCACTTTTATGCAGTAGAAGAGAAGACCCTACATATTTTTTTAACTTTATGTAACCGCCTGTAATGAAATAACAGTAAAATAATTTTATTATAATTAAAGTAGATATTATGTGACTATAATGTAAAAGTATGATTTATAAATCGGTGGCAAAATTTAATAGATAAGGTATGTATAGTATTCTTGATCCATAAAATGCGCATTGTTTAGATTATCCCTTAAAATATTGTAAAATATCATTTCTCTTTATATTTCTGAAATGTTATGTATACTGATGAGAATGTGTCGTACGTTAAATTGAGTAACAGACAGCTTTATTTATGTTATACTTGTTTTTAAGTCAGCCTGTGTTTGTGTATAATATGCAAAATATATTTTCCCTGTTTCTCATTTTAACTAAATTTCGTTTTAATATACCCTGAATAAACTTGCCATTTTATCTGCATGATAACTGTTTTCGAAAATTAACATAATTGCAAAAACAATTTTTCGTGTTACTCAACTTTAAATTCGTTTTTTAAGTAATGTCTCATTCTGTTATTTTATTGATATACACACTTTGTATGCATAAATTCCAAGCATTTATTTAAGAAAAGGGGTACTTTGTTTTTTAGCCGAATGAAGCAATTTTTTTCCTCTACTAAAAGATTTCTCTTGTGTTCACCGAAACTGAAAAAAATTTTATTAATTATATTTCACATTGAACAATGTTATAGAAGTTAAAATACACTTCTATTCATATAGATGTAATTTGTTTGTATATAATTCAACGAATAGAAGTTTATCAACTTCTATTGCATAAATGAATATCCTACAAGAGCATGCACGCACGATATCGATATTTTGCCCCAAATATATTCGCTAAGAATTTATCTGAAATCAATAAGTCTCTCTTTCTTATATCACATATAAATATTTCTTGTGAGTTTTTATCGTGGTATCTTATGTCATGCATATTTTATTGTAAGTATAATCTCCTGGTATATGTTTTTTTTTACCATTCTTTGTGTTTGCGTTACTGCATTTTGTTCACTTGGATTGATACGATGTATAGATTCAGATACAATGTAAGGATTCGTTTATTTTTATTTTCAGTAAATATAATATATTTGAGATATACATCAGTTCTCGAACAACTGGGGCAATATCTATATGTACAAAAACGCACGTTTCTTAATCTGTTAACGTCAGAAACATTTCTCAAACTGATATTTTGTTTTTAGTTACGTATAAATGCAAACATCTTGTTCTTCAACAACGGCCACTGAGATTTATGTTCCAACTTTAAAATAAAATATCTCGGCCAATTTTTATTGCACTGGTGTTAGTTTTTTTGTATTTTATTTATTATAATTAATATTAAATTTTTATAAATGTAAATGCAGAGATAGATGGAGCATTTAAAAAGTTAGGTTTCGTAGCGTTTATAAAATTGATCATTTAAAATTTTAAACTATCAAACATGAATATTTGCCTCATTTGAAACATTTCTGTAACTATCAAACATCCACGACCATGACCATGACCAACGGTAGAGAAAATACAGACCGAATAAGGACTTTTGGAGCCAACTTATATATTAAATATTTTAAGACAGCTATTTGCGAATACTGATTTCTCAAACTCTAGCAATGCTGAATGAAAAATGTTTTCTTGGCGGTCTATTTTTAAAGCATATCAGGAAACCTGAAAAAGGGGGAGCGACTTCGCCAAAAATTTGGGAAAGTTTTAATAATTTACCACTGTTTGGAAGAGTCTGCATTTCGAAACCTAGTTTGAAACATAATAATCTAAGTTTAAAAATCACCATCCGGAAGAATAATGCCAGTTTTGCACAGTATATAATAAAATAATAAATATATAATAACTATACTAAGTCTGATACCAATAATATTTGTGTTACAATAACAAATATACAATAATAAGCATAAATGTATAATAAATAAGCAATATTAATACATACACAAAGGAAATATTAATTATGCATGATGCAATAAATGTAGAATGATGATAATAATAAAGTATGAAACAATAATAATAACAGTAATGGTATATTTTCTAAAAAATTCTTTAACGTTTGTTTGTATTATGTAATTAATACCATAATTACCATTAAATACATAATTAAAAGTATTGATTTTTAGAGAAGGGTAAAACTGAATTTTTTTCTTGTTTTCCTTTGCTTAACACTGTTTAAAATTGATTTGAACGTAAAAATAATCTACTAACTGCCTACTAAATTTCAAACTAATATAAGAAAATATTTGAAACACGTGAATCTATTTAATAGCTGCAAAAACCCAGAAAATCCTCTAAAATTCGCAAAAATATTCACAATGTGGTCACTTATTATATTTCTGTCTTATTCAGAAATAAGTGAGTATAAGTTAATTGCAAAAAGAAAATATTATGGAACATTCATTCTGCCGAGTGAGGTACTTGATCCAGGCATTGATAAATGGAGCAAAAAGAATTGAAATATGTTAAATTTAAATGTTAATGTGAAAGTGGTAACTATGGGTTCTCAATTTTAGGATTGGCTTCATGACTTAAAATCTATCTGCACATGTCTGTCAGCATTGTTGTCTTTGGATTTCTGTGAAATGGTATTTATTTAGTATTTAAAGCGTATATTGAACATATGAATATAAATACGAATCAGAAATGAAATTATATACTAACGCTTATTTAAGAATATAGCAAAAAATGTATTTTGCTGTATGTCTTTAAGCCATTTCCAGGTTCTTTCTTTAACGTAGCTCAGTCAAATAATAAGTTGCATTCAGGAAATTGTGCCAGGAAAAAGATAATTTCATAAATGTGTTTAGCAATGACGCCCATAATTTATTTAAACATTTAAAATAACTTTCTCATTCAGAAAATTAGAAAGTGGCTATTAATTTCTGTGAAAATATCGCACCTTCAGAAAGTGTTGACCAGATTGAAAGTGACCGCAGTGATTCGTTTTCTGTGAACAAGAAGGTGTGCCCCTATGAGGATCACTGCCATCTAGTATGGTGATTAAGTCATTTCACGCCAAGCAATTGTAAAAAGGTGTGCATTGCTTGAGAATGGATGTACAGGCATTGACAACAATTATATGGACAGTAAAGTGCGTCAATTTAAATGATCAGGAAGTATGCTGAAAATGTTAATGAAACGATTGACGACAAGTAATTCATAATATATGAAATCGCAGTTGAATTGATTATTACATTTGGAAGCATACATGACATTATCCCAGACTATATAAATTTCATCAAAAGTGAGCTCAAGGGTATTTCAACTATTGACAGACAAACAATAATGTTACCAAATAGCTCTTGCATTTTTGGGTCACCTACTATAACCTTCGCTGTTCTCAATAGCCCAGATCTCACATTATGCACACACAATACAGTTTCCATGAATTTAATGCTTAATGCATTTAAGCATCCATGCATTTAAGCTTGAGAATGAAGGAATTGAGAAATCATTTTGGTGAGGAAAGCAAAATTACAAACCAAAGAGTTCTTATTCAAAACAGAACGGGAATTCTTCACACACGATGTAGGAGAACTCATTGCCACCTCCAGATAAATGCTTAAATCAACTTATTAATTATATCAAAACGTAGTCTGAGTTGTATTCGTTCAAGCAAATAAACGAGATACGATGAATGACTTTTAAATTATTTCTTTCACGTGAGTACAATTGAATATTTGATTGAACCTCGTATAAAGCAGTTGTAGAAAAGTAAATCTGGTAAAAATCACTTATGTACGTATAGACAATACCTAACGGTTTTTTAAAATAAAGATCCTATAATAGCGTTTATTAGGAATTTTCTACACTCTCTTTTAATTTTGATGAAAGAAAAACTGTCAAAGATTTTGCCTACGCAAGGATACGAATCCACTGTTAAGAGGCCTTCAGGTTTTTAAACAACAGCTGTTAAGATAGAAAAAATAGGAAAAAGAAGCTGAAGCACTGAAAACATAAAACTTACCCCAGAAATGCATGAGGATAAATAGTTAAGCTCTATGATATGAAGAATCGCTAAGAGTATTAAAGAACTAACAGTATGTTAATCTCTGAAGAAAAATCTTGTAGATTTTACAAAAGTAACTCCTGTACATTCGTTTTCACACTTAGAATACTTGTTAGACAGGAAAGCAATATTTACTTTATTAGGCAAATTGAAATATGTTTTTGATAAATTCTTATTTAAAAGCAGCTCTTTCGAACTTCATTTTTTCGATACGCATCATTTTTAAAATTGTTGCCACCAAATTTTATCACTATGTATTATTTTTAAAGCAATTAAATAATGTAGAATGCTATCTATAAATATGTATGCTCCTCACATGGGAAAAGGACTGTACCAAATTTCGAATACACGTAGTCCTCCACCAGAGCATGTGCAACTCAAAGCCCAAATTTTAAATTTCGAATATGTTTTTTTATTTATTTCATTTTTTATAGAAATTGAATTAACTGATGGTGTACAAATTCAAAGATCTGAAATCCAGCAGTGACACGATGTTCGAAATAAAACACTTTTATCGCTAGCGTACCAGGCTGTTGCTATTCGGCAAAATATAAGATATTCATTTTCAATTTTACTCAAAGCACTTGATAATTTGAAAGCAATATGTTACCACTGCCTGAAATAAAACACTTTTATCTTGCGCGCTCTAGCGTGTTGGTATTCAGTAAATTCAGAGATATCTAATTTTTATTGAGTACCAAAAAATATTTAACACTTTAAGGATTCTAAAGACGTGCTAATAATTATTTTGTGATTTTCTGTTGAACTATATGCAGTGAAAG
>KK113859.1:308794-352082 GCA_000611955.2 Stegodyphus mimosarum
AACCTACTAAAAATATGGCCACGTATATATCACAAGAAATAATGAATGCAAAAAATATATTTTACTTGCGTGTTTTATATTATATATTTAAAGAGAACTTTCTTTGCTTAATTTCAAACCACACGTATAATATTAAACGCAAGTATAGAAGAATAATGTTGACAAGAAAAATCGTTAGACGTTGATAATAAATTTCCGCTTTCGGTTTTATTTATGTTATTATTTTATTTTATTTTCTGGAATAAACTAAGAAATTTCTATTTAAGAATTTCGACAACCTTTTTAAATATTTAAATATGTATTTTAAATATAGTTTTCTTCTTTCGTAAAATTAATTTCCTTACCTCTTAAATTCGTAATGTGATAGAAGTTCCATTTCTGATATATGTTCCTTAAAAAAGTAAAAACCACTTTTTGTGCAAAATATGATATGGCTTGGTGAGAGATGACAACTTGTCAAATGATATGACACAGCATGAAAACATTTGATTCATTTTGTTTACTTAAAGCCGATTCATCGCAGAAATTGTGCTTGCACACTTAATTGATAAATGCTTACATGTTTCCGTGTATGTGGTCTTTATGAATGTGAGCATCAGTACCAGAAGTGTGTTTTATAATTGACAGTCATTATAAATTGAAGCAGTGAACGTATAATAAATTTCGACTGTTTTAAAATCACTGCAAAAAAACTGCTCTATTTGTGTTTTTATTTAAATATGTGGTTTTATTTTATTTACCGGTTTAAGTATTTAGTGCTGCCTTATAATAACTGTAAGTAGTTTTATGTAAGCATGGTGTCTATAAAGGTTTAGGACTGAATTCATAAAAATTACGATTTAAATAACGTAAATTTGTTGTCTGAACTTTTGTACATATATTATTTTTAACTTTTTTAATATTATTTTTAACTTTTTAACTGTATTAATTTTTGGAAAGCTGCTGTATATCTTGTAGCGACATTGGGTTATTCCGGAAGCAGAAGCGAAAGGAGAAACGAGAAACGCCTCTGCCAAGAATCGAACCACGTACCTCTCTGTTACTCGTCGAGATTGCTGACCACTACACCACGAAGGCATGGGAAGAAGGCGGGAGAAATACCTTATATACTCCCCCTTTTTAAAACGCGACTGGGGTTTTTGGGACCCCAATCATCAAATCCCGGTGGTGGAGAATCATCATCCACCACCTTTTTTACTTCGGGCGCCAGTGTAGAGACATTAGGTTATTTCGAAGCAGGAGACATGAAAAATGAGTAACGCCTTCGCCGAGAATCGAACCACGGACCTCTCGATTAAGCATCGAGATTGCTGACACCACTACACCACGAAGGCATGGGAAGAGGGCGGGAGAAATACATTATAAGCTTTATAGGAGAAAAGTATAAGAATATAGTCAAATTTCCTCACTTCTTTTCTCTGAATTTATGAGATGATGTTCTTTATCATGAATTTTACTTAGGATAAAAGTTAGCATTTCTCAAGTACCAAAGCGCGAAAGGCAAATGATAAAGAACAAATGTAAAACTTCCTTTTTTATCTATATCAGGGCTGAATAACGATAGCTTATATAGAAGAACAATATTTACTATTCAACAGAACCCAGCTATTTGTTTGAGCCGCTTCTTATCAGACGTTCATTCTTTCTAGAATTAGAACTACTGTTTTTTAATGCAGAAAATGTAGTTTAGTGTATGTCTTTGGGATAAACTTGAATTTACGACTTACTTTTAGTCAATAAAAGATCACCAAAATGGTCTTTTATTTAGACTTCTATGGTTGAGAAAATTTTTACCTTCTCAACGCAAGTTGTAGGGGTTTTATTATTTTAATTAACCAGTTATTAAGATTTGACCTTTACTGTCACTTCTTCCTTCCGTTTCTACCCCAGAATGTAAATTAGTTAGTGTGTCTTTAAACTGAGGTTTTTAGATAATACGAGAGCACTTTTCTGCATCTCTAGGCTATGTTGCTAGGTTGCTAGCTTAGATCAGATGTGTAATCTTTGGCGTTGCATTATAATTGCTGATATTTGAATATATACGCCGCTGATGCTTTATATCACATATAAAGCATCAGATTTCTTCACTATTTCGATTTCTTTAAATTAGAAGAAAGGTGTAAATTTTTTTTAAATCAAAACTCTCTTCCTTCTCGTTGTTCAGTTGGGATCAAAACAGAAAATATCAACTGCATAAAACGAAATAAAATTACAAATTTAAAAATTTCCTTCGTAAATAGATTACACTTCAAAAGGAGAAAGTGATATATTTTAGTGATCATTGCCACTGTTTTTACTGCCAATAGTATTGCCAGTAACTTTCTAACTTCTCTGAGACTGTTAATTTAGAAGTCAACTAACAAAAATCAGCGTTATATTTGCACACTTTCAGAGGACTAGTTTCGATGGTTTTACGAAACCATCATCTTCAGCTGCCAAAGTGCAAATGAACGAGATAAGATATAGTGGTAAGATAAGATAAGAATGACTGGACAGAAGTTAAGCTACTGGCGTTATCTATTAATAGCATCTTATTTTGTTACATTATATCTGATCTCCTTCATTTGCCGGTAAATGTAAGTTTTAAAATAAAATAAACATTAATCAAACTTAAGATCTTTAAATATTTATGTATAGTTTTATTTATTTGTATTTAGAAATTTCGCATTGATTTATTAACATTTATAAATACCAATGTACACATATTATTCGTGTTTGCAGATATATATATAGGCTTATTAATTTAATTTGGATTACTTTTATATTGAATTTATATTCAAACCAATAGCAGCTTTTAGCGCTATTTTAATAACACCCTCTGTGTATTATCTCCAAAAAACTTTACAGTTTTTTCGCCAATTTAACCTAAACTTTCTTAAATAAAAAACTACATATTACGACAACCCTTCCATCACTTAATACTTGCTTTCCAGTCATTTGGTTTTAAACTTTGGCAGGCAAGACAGTTAATTTTTGCTTACTAGTTTGATTTTTAAATTTCTTATTTTCTACAAGTTTTTAGCTTTACATTTTACGGATTATTTCATTTTTAGTCTTCTTATGATTTTTAAAATTTGTTCTTGAATTTCTACTTTTGTTTTTACTTTTGTATTTGAAATGAAAAGAGAGTGTAGGGGATATGTCTTTTAAAGTAAGCATCTCGTTCAGTTTAATTGTATTCTTAGTGGGAAACTTTAAAGAATATTTGTTTTTTAATAGGATTCTTTCGGTTTAAGAGGACTAATATCTTTATTTTGAAAGTTGTCAATTATGATTTGAATCTAGCAAATAATTTGATGCTTACTTGGAAGTAAGATGAAACACTATCTTTGTTTTAGTTGTTGTTAATTGATGGTGGATTGGTTTATTCTCCTTGATAAGTCGGTGAATCTGCTATCAATGACAATAACTGGTTTTTCAATGCTTAAATAAGTTTTACTTTTGATTTTGGCATTTTTGCGATTTAAGTTTTTCCTTTACTATTTTTGAAGCAAAGGAGGACTAAAAAATTCTATTTTTAAATTCTTATTAAAATTCTAACAAATACCTTTTTGAGTGATGGTTTTAAATTGAATTTTTGTTCCTTGGAGATGATGTGTGGAAGGTTTTCTTATTATAATTTATTATAAATTATTGGTTTATATATATATATAATGGACACAAAGGATGCTGACGCAGAAGTGCATATTTCATTGCAGACAGAAAAAGAAAGAAGTTTCCTAGCTGCAGATATTTTTAGCAAAGAATTTATGAGCATGACTATTGGTATTCAGTTGTGATTCTGTTAAGTAATTCGGTCTTCGCTCTGCTTTATCCTTTGAAAGAATCGAGAATATTTTTATCTAAAGCTGTCGCTGGAAAAGATGGAGTTCTAGTATCAGATGGATTCTTTCGGTTCGGAGGAAACAGGAAATTACCATACCCCTTTTAGCTCTTCCTATCTCTATTTCGAAATTTTAGATCGATTTCCGTAGCGTATTTGAAGTTCCACATTATATATCATATTAACGTTCTGTTCTACGTTTCCAGAATTCCTTTCCAGTTCGAAATGCGAGCTTCAAACCTAAATGCATCTGCTAGTGTGAAATAATTTTTTTTCTTTAGCGCTTCCGTGCATTTCGAAATGCAAGTATTAAGTGCATTGGATCTGGTTATGTTAGCTTTTATTTTCAGAATAAACTATCTAAAAGCGTGATTTGGATATACATATTTCAGTATTAGATGGTTTGGTGTTATATAAAGAAACATTCTAAAGACGTGTTCGATGTTACTTATAGAAAGAATTTAAACCCTCATTAGTAACAAAGAATCATCCGTCATTTTGGGAAAAAGGAAAAATTCAATCGAACTTTTAGTCATTTAATTAGCATTTAATTAGTAATATTAACAAAAAAAATGAAATAAAAATATAGGTATATTGGATTTTAAACTAAAATAGTTGATTATTTTTTATTTTAAGTTTATAATTCTATGAAAAGTTTTTTACTTATAGTTTGCTTATAAGCTAAAACAAACTAAAAATTATTTCAAGAATGCTCATTTTAAAATTGTTTTGCGATATTGCTCTTGAGCTGAATTTTATGGTTTAAGTACGAAGAACATGATATTTAATAAATAATTTAAGGGAAATCTGAAACCTTTCAGATTTTTTTTTCCTATTGAAATCACTTTAACTTGAAACTAAATCAGCCATTTTTTATCTTTCAACATAGATTGATTTAATTGAACTGAAATCAAAGATTTTGCTTTAGTAAACATGTGTAATTTAGTAAACATGTGTGTGTGTGTAACATGTGTAATTTATCAAACAAAATCATTTAAAATAATTTTCTAGTACACAAATTTCAACTTTATATTGTGTTATATTTCGTAAATATATTTTTAATATCGTAAAATATCTTTTGTCTTTCAACATACTGTGGGGTTCCACCCTTTTATTTCACAGTTCAATGTGAGGGACCTTGTACACTGATAAGCGAATAATCGCTTGAGTGTGTGAATAGAGACATAAGACTCAAGAAGGGCTAACTACCCTTTATTTCTCGAAATAAGGATGAACACAGTCTGCTCCTATCTCAGAGCGTACAGCAAAGCCCCCACTTGGGCTTTAACTCAAATTATTAAGAATTAAAACTTAACTAAACTAAAAGGTATAGCCGAAGCTATCAGGATTCTAAGTAGTTGGCCCCTAAATCTCAATTAAGTAGGCGAAGCTATCGACGGCCTACAGTACGGCCGAGCGTAGTAATAGCTTAGAGAGAGACGTAGCCCACGTTCTGGTAGGAAATTGTAAGCTGAAGCTAGAAGAGATAGGAAAGGTGCATAAACTTAAAATAATTGTTATAAAATAAGATAAACCTTACAATACATTGATTTAATTAAGCAGAAATCAAAGATTTTTGCTTTAGATTTCGACAATAATAATCACCGTAATATTTGTAAATTTGCAGAACTAGTTTCGATAGTTTAAACATTGAAATTCCTTCTTAAGCTGCAGTAGTCTTTTGTATTTCTGCAGTTAGAGAAGAAGATTCTATGCTTAAACCTTCGAAACTCATTCTGAAAACTTACGGATATTTCACTGATTCCTATTACTTTATCAAGTTCCTCTAACACCTCCATTAATCGTTATTCGGTGTGTTATTTTAACTCAGATCTTTAGAAATGTTTTAGGAGATATACATAAGATTCGGACGAGATTAACTATTTATTTGGGCATACACGTTCCATAAGACATTTAAGTCGATACTACGCGGCCAATCCAACAACAGAACCAGCCCAGGGGTTCAATGCCTGTCCTTGGAGAGGACCTTTGACCTTGGAAAGGATTGACGACACTGGTCGTCAAATTTGCCACTTGCCAATCACACGGGCTGCCTGTCCCCCAAAGACATTAACCCAGCAAACCCGGAACGTCATTCCCCAAGCAGCTTTCCGGAACGCCACCATGGGCTTACAAGAACCTTAAGGTCTAAGACCTGCCAGACCCACCGGACGATCGATAAATGAATCTTTCTGGGGGTCTTTAGATCCACCAGTTTCGTTATTTGTTTACCCCAGTGGATAAGCCTACCTAGGTATAGCTCCGAGACTGTTTCTTTGCAGAGTTCTCTATGTCAACACCCCCTCCCGGAGGAAGACCGTACGAGATTAAGATTAATCTAACATTGAAATTTGCTCAACACCTGCACCTTGCAAACTATTATCATGAATAAAAATTTTTAAAAAATTATTTATTTCACAACATTTTAATTGTGTAGCTGAGATCAAATCTATAGTTTGCATATCTATTGTTCACATAGAGCTCTGTTATGATACAAACGTTGTGTTAGGCCTACTTTGGAAGTCTGTTAGAATTCTTTCAGTGGATACATGCAACTGAATGTTAATATTTATATTAAAACTGTGGTCTGAAAAGAAATTTGTCGCTTTTTACTAAATGTGTATACTTACTCATTTACACATGTTAGATTCATTGTTTGCTAAAACAAAACTTATATACTAGCTGTTTCAAGCTCGGAAAAGGAAGCCATTTTTTTTTCGGAGCGATTGTATATATAATGGATTTCGCAAAATAAAAAAAGCTATGATAGGAAACTTTAACATTAGCCCGGTATTCATTCTATGTTGCCTGCTGTCAGGTAATACAAATGGCTTTTGAAATCGAATAGGCATTTCAAATGACATAAATTCGGGGTTTAATTAGTTTACTAAATCGAATAGCAAAATTGAATTTTTTTCTGAAATAAAGGCTATTGTTGCAGTAATTTAGCTCGAAGTTGTATTTAATTTCATGGAACTAACTAACTGGGTACAAATAAATGATTAATTTTTTACCCATCTTTCCGACTGTTTTATTTGCAACAGTTTTTATACCAAACGACATTAGGAGAGAAAGGCTATTAGTCTAAAGACGACATTTTGCGTCTAATCACTTTAAACCTGCGAATCACTTTTCATATTGTTGCCACCAACTATTATCGCCCTGCATTATATTTAAAGACACTAAATAATGAAGAATCTATATGAATATATGTATGTTTCTCTCACTATGAGAAAACAGCGGTACCTAGAGTCATCAAAGTTTGAATAACATAGTCGTCCACCAGAACATGGGAACCTGGAAGCCAGAATTTCGAATTTATTTTATAGTTAGCCCAAAGGGTCAGTAGCCCAAACGGCTATTAGTCTCGAAACGACATTTTGTGGCTTTTTACTATAAACAGCGAATCACTTTTTAAATTATTGCCATCAATGTTATCGCCCTGTTTTATATTAAAAAAATAAATAATGAAAAGTCTGCATGAATGTACGTATGTTAACGTAATATTCCATCCGAACATGGGCACCCGGGCAAACAAAATTTGAATTTGTTTTATTATCTTTTTCACATTTTATAACTTTTAACGAATTTTTAATAAACAAATTCAACGATTTCAATCTGAGCAGTGGGAAAACTGTACGGAAAAAAAACATTTTTATCTCCATTGAGTGAGACTGTCTATCGGGAATTCTAAAGATATGGTATTTTTTAATATTTCATGATATTGCTGCCGAATTAAATTTTATGTGGTTTAAGTGCGAAGAACATGGTATTTAATAAATAAAGGTAACCCACAAAACGTTAGAAAACTCTTATTTGTACGTAATATATAATCTAAACCATTCAGATGTTTTCTATTTGATATTTTGTAAAACTTAATTTTATATTAAATATCTCAACAGTTTCAAAGTGAGCAAAGGGAACACTGTAGGGAGTGAAACATTTTTATTTCCAGGTGCAGAAGACTTTCTATTGGAGATTCCAAAGATATATTTTTTTTAAATATTATAGTTAGCACAATGTGGCGTTATCCCAAATTCTCTCGAAACATGTATGTGTCTTTAAATAAAAAACTCCCGTTTGGGCGTAATATAAAATCTTAAAGATTTCAGATTTTCTTTTTTTCTTTTGTTTTCTTCTCTTCTTTTTGCGAGAACTTTTCCTAAACAATCAAAGTTTAATTAGTAAAATTCGTAGCAAAGACTAGACTTCATAAAGAATATAAGCTCTTTTCTGACATATTGCTATTAAAAGCAACATGTCAAAAAGATTATTATCCACAAACTAATTTCTAATATACTCTATTCTAGAATTAATAGCTATCCCTCAAAAATTATTTGTTCCTCGAAAGTACGTGCTTTGCGAGAGCAATTAGTTTCTCGACTTTTTTAGTGTCGTAATTTTTCTCTCTTTCTCCCATATTTCGTTTAACTTAAAAGGCTCATAAATTAATATACTTAAATAAATCGAATGGATGTATTCTTTGGAGAAAGATGTTTGATTAGCTAATTTCCTTCTCAACTTCTATTTTTTTCTCGAGTATTCGAGGAACAATTTGTTTAATCATCCAGAACTATTCGAGTGCATTGAAGCAAAACTTATCCACGGATCAAACATCTTAAAGGACTTTTTTTAATGAAATTTTAATTCACCTCTTTTCCGTCTTGGATGAATCTGTACCTTCTTTAAGGACTTCCAGTCACGCAAGCACGAGTTGAGCTTAAAGGCTCAACACCATTTTTCAGTTTGGATCATCCATCTTGGATTTTGATAATTTCAGTTGCTCGGAGGCTGCCCAAAGGATTCAGTTGCATTTAATAAAGGATACTGCAACAGTGGAACACACGCAGTTCGGTTTGTATTCTCAAGATTCTTCGAATTAAAGTTATTAGGAAACCATACTTAAGATTGCTTCCTTTTATTAAGAAGCATAAACTTAAAAAAAAATAAATCAATGGATTTCATTTCGTATGAAATAGCCCAAACTACTTCAGTTTATTTTAAGTGTTGGAGTAAAAGGATGCTTTAAAGGGATGCATCTAAAACATGTTTTGGGACGTATGTCTTCAATATATTCTGAAGTAAAATTTAAAACAAAAATCTGAAAGCTTTAAGATTTTATATTACGCCTAAAGGGCATTTGTTCACTTACACACCCACGTTCCGAGAGCATTTGAGCTAATGCCTCTTTGGGCTAAAAGTATTTAAAAACAGCAAGCATATCTTTGGAATTTCCGATAGACAGTCTCTCAACCTGGGGATAAAAATAGTGTTGCCACTGGTCGCTTGGAAATCGTTGAGTTTGTAAATCAAAAATTCGTTAAAGTTTTACAAAATGTGAAATAGGTAATAAAATAAATTCGAAATTCAAAATTCGGGCTTCCAGGTGCCCATATTCGGTTGAAGCAGTACGTTATTTAAATATCTGATGGGTATAGGTACCTCTGCTTTTTCACATTACGAGAAACATAAATACACTCATGGCGATTCACCATGATTTAATTTAAGTATAATACAGGACGATAATATTTGGTGGCAACAATCTGAAAAGTGTTTCAACGCTTTTTTTTTGCCCCTCGCTGCAAAATGCTGTTTCGAGGGTAATAGCCCTTCTTGGCTGACATGCTGGCGTCACTTTGGGTTAGAAATAAGCCGAAGTAGCTGTAAAGTTTTAAGAGTAGATTCCAAATACTGTTTGTTCACTGCGTAAGAAGATTCTTCTGTTTGCTTTATTATACGTAATTAATATTTAAACAACCCGTACGCTGTTCTTTAAACTGATAAATATATTTATATTAAACTTCTCAGGTATATAAAGGTGTATAAAAATAGGCATATATAATTTCAGGTATTTAAAAATGTGAACCGTTTTCGATATACATTTGTGCATTCGGTTACGTTTAACGGACATAGGTATTTTTGAAGCAGAAGTATTGGAAAATGAGCAACGCCTTCGCCGGGACTAGAACCACGAACCTCTCCAACACGTGCCGAGCGTGCTGACCACTAAAATACGAAGGCATGCGAAGAAGGTGGGAGAAATACCTTATATACTTCTCCTTTAAAAGGGAGACTGGGCTTCAAGGGACCCAACCGCCAAATCCCGATGGTGGAGAATCCTCATCCACCACCTTTTTAGTTCGGGCGCCAGTGTAGAGACATTAGGTTATTTCGAAGCAGAAGACATGGAAAATGAGCAACGCCTTCGGCGGGACTCGAACGACCTTGGAATGCGCGCCCAGCGTGCTAAAAAGGCATGCGAAGAAGATGGGAGAAATGCCTTATAAATTAACGAACGTTTCTAGTAAGAAATAAAGAGAAAATAATAAATTCGTTCTTATAAAAAGATCCTTTTGTTTTTGAAACACTGCTTAATACAGGGATGGCCAACCCGAGGCACGCGTGCCACAGTGTCGCACGACGAAGGTATAATAGTGCCATACGAAGATTTGAAAAAAATAATAATATCCGCTCTAGCAACTCCGTTGATAGATGCACACAGTAATATATTAATATCAATATAATAATTCAGTTTCACTGTAAGACGTCAATTGTTACCCAACTAAAATCCAGATCGAAATTATTGACCTACTGCAGCATACTACATTGCAAAGCAAATATAAGGAACTTATTTCAACTGCAAGTGATCCAAATTATATTGAATTTCGGAAATACATTGTTGTAGGTTTGGATCCGCATACTTTAGTAAGCAAGTGTTTTCTATTTTGAACATAATAAAATCAAAATATCGTTTAAGATTAACAGTTATGCACCTAAAACAGCTAATTTTGTTAGCATCATCAAGAACGAATCCTAATATAGATGACTTGGTGAAAAATGTACATATTCAAAAAACACATTAGTTGAGTACCGACTGTTTAGTGGTTATTTAGAATTAAATGTTTCACTTTAATACATAACCTAACTGACTGAACCTTTAGATATGTTTATTAGAAATAAAACCCTAATTTGTACCTTTTCTTATTGTATTACTTTTAAATGTCCACTACCCATCTGCTAGTTTCGTAAAAATCCCATAATCAGCTTATAAATAAAATATTTTTCATCTTTTTATATTTTTTAGCATGCTGGTAAAGTTCTAAGTACGCATAACCTTTTCAAGAGAGTAGCACTCTTCTAAAAAATGTTGGCCACCCGTGGTTTAATACTAAAATACAAATACACTGGATGAAGAATGAACGGTACATAAATGAAGCTTTGTACATGGTATTGTACGTTAATATTTTTCTGCTATACAGATCAAAAGCAATTTTTTACCAAGCTCTAATGTCTCTGATCTCTGTTTCGCAATGGATTTCATCCTCTTCGCAACATTAGCTGATTTAACAGCGTCTTTGTTATTAACAATCGTAGACGCCATCGCACTCGATGTACTGTGATCCTAACAATTTTCTTCGTTGATTTTTCTTATTAACTTTCCTATCACACATTGTTTACGAATTTGCGAAATACGTCCGCCAAAACACAACACAAAATCACTTGAAAATTCACAGTTATAGCGCACGGTGCTTACTGAATTGCAGCAACAGGTGTACTGACGCTAATGGACAGTTGTAGCATTGTCTCGAAAAGAGATGAACAAGTGTAGTGAACGCATCGAAATCGAGTGGTATTCGAAGTAAATATCGTATACCAAACAAGAATCTTTGGGTCCAAACAGGATGTATAGTAACCTGGACATATTTCAGAGAGGACGTATACCAATGTACTACTGTTTTTCTTATTAGCTTCTTTACTCAAAATAAAAATTACAACGCGCTCCTCATACAAATTAGATATGTCAATTACCTTGCGAAATTACTTCTTCACTGACTATAGGATCTATTACTGTATTGTATTGCTCTCGTTTTTTTACTCATGATAGTTAATCTTTTATATCATAAAACAAATTGTTAACGGATATTTTTGCTTGGCAACATATGGTCCTGTCCCTGTATAATTGTAACGGATATTTTTGCTTGACAACATTTGGTCCTGTCCCTGTATAACTGTAACGGATATTTTAATTGAATAACTGTAACTGATTCCTGTATTAACGGTAACCGTATCCGGCACTTATTTACCTTCCAGTAATTTCGAGAAGGTGAAAGTACCAGGGATTTCTCGGCGGTCGGGGGAAAACTATATAAAATCTGAGATAGCATATGTTTCTCAATAATTGTGAGTTCAGATCTGAAGGAGATATTCGAGAGATACGTGCTTTGCATTGCGTTGTGTTTAACGCTCTTAGTAATTTAAAGTGTAACTGCTGATTGTGCTCTGTGATATTGTGAACAGGAGTACGACTATTTTTGTGGAAAATTCCAGAACAGTAAAGTGTTTCTTTTTTGAAAATAATTTTTATCCAAACTATCATCCGTTCTATGTGCATTCAATCTATTACGAACCCGTACGAACGCAACAATATTATAACATTACATATTAATCACAGAAACATGCTGCATGGTTTAAATAAAATTTAAAAAATCTGATGTGTACATCACATCATTTCCTTGCACGGAATATTAAATTATACGCGTTTTTTGCTGCCTTTCATTTAAACTTATTTCTGGAATTCCATTAGAGATATATCTCTCATTCAATTAATTCAGTTCTCACTTCGCGACAAGGCAAAAGTACATAAAAGCTCAAAATACCTATACTAAAAATTGAAAGCTATAGAAAAACATAAAACACCAAATACAGATAAGACAACTTTAAAAAATTTTACAATTAAAATTACAGTTTGTACGCAGAAACAGGCAATTCGACCAGCGGGCGAGAAGGCAGATTTTTCGGTGCACAAAATTGAAAGTTTACTTTTGGTCTAATTCGGCAAAAAGACACTGAAGGTTTAGAAACAGACTTAATTTGTTGTGGACGCTATGCTAAGTCAATATATGAGATAATTTAATAACTTAAATGATAATTCCAGAATGGATTAAGCATACTTTGATTCGCAATAATGAAAAAAGACGTTACTTTGTTGTTGCGAAGTTTAGTTTCTCTAGATTGGCAACAAATTCTGTATTACGCTAAGTTTCAAATGTAAAGAAATATTGCTGCTATGGCAAAAAATACGCTTAGCCGCACTTAAACAACTTTTAAATTGCTGATAATTCTACAAATATAACATGCAGGTTAACTAAAGGCATAAAAACCTTAACCGGCAGATAAGAACAACATAATTCAATCATTTTTGAAGGAAAAAATTCAAAATTTATAAACATATAAGAATAAAGAAACTTAGCTCACTGAGCCCAGTATCAGAGTGGATATATACGTCATAATTTTGAAGACGGGCACAGGAATGACGAAGCTTGACAATCAAGTCACATCAGACTCCGGCCGTTGTTTGGTCGAGGGAAATGCAGCAAAAATGACGACACAGAAGAATTTAAAACTCCATATATTTATTCAATTAAAACGGCAGATCATTTTTCTTTTAGACGAAATTTTCCAAATTACATATCTAATAACGATTTAAATAGAAATAAGATTAAATTTAGGCTTTTAACGTCATAAATATTATAACAAAGGGAAGAAAGATGCAAAAGACAGCAGCAGATCGTGTAAATGGCGCGACTCGGTATATATACTAGTCGTTATATAACATGCCGGAATGTTCTCGAACGTACTGGTCTAAAGGGAAGATCCTGAAATTGCGGAAGGTTAATTAGAGGTTACTGCTCGCGTAGAACAAAGCCATCGTATTTTTTATATTTTACATATGTATGCATGTATTTATATACCGATTGTAACCAAAATATGAGGTGTACATCCATCTGTTACAGCAGCCCTATATACAAAATTTCAAAGTTCTGAGGCTACTCGTTTTTGAGTTATGCGAAATACATACATACATACGTATGTACGTACGTATGCACAAAAGCCACAAAAAAATCTCTTCAGAATCCATTTTAAATCAGTTTTATAATTTTTTGGAGAAAAGAGTCCTTTATTCTGTCCTTACGTACAGATATCACGCAAAAGCATCGTTAAATTGCATTCGATAGCGGTCAAAATGGATATTTTCGTTGAAATATGATACCCGAAATTTTTCGCGATTACAATACTTCCTTTTTACTTCGTACAAGGAAGTAAAACGTATATTAAACAGAGTGAAGAATAAACAGCAGGCAATACAAGAAAAATAACTATAGTTTTTGTCTTTTGAATAGCTGCTGTTTTTGCTTTGCCACACGCAAAACTGTAAACAAGCTCGTTTATTAGATAACAAAGACGGCGGTCTTCTTCTTTACAATGATCTTAAATTTTGTGACAAGATGAATTTCATAGCCTCTTAGTTATTAATAACAAATATTAGATAACCACGCATAAAAACGTTATTCAAAAACAATAACTCATTCTGCTTTACTATAAATATCTCTTCTTAGCTAACCTCCCTGTTTGTCATCGATCACCACCATCAAAATTGTCGAAAAAGTGAATGAAACTTAATCTTCCACATGACATATTAGCAATAAAGTATTTTTTATTTTCTCTCTTCGACAAGTGTCCCGCAGTGATCCATCTATCATGCACATATCCTTGTAAGAATCATGTTTAAGGGTAAATGAGACTCATATTTTTTTAACAAATGCGCTGTTAAACAAATGCGCTGTTAACAAATGCGCTGTTAAACACACCCTTCATTTTGATGTTAATAAAGATTAGACTTTGAGAAGAATCTTGAACGAGAGATAGAAAGAAAAGCGTCCTTAAAGATGCTATATGTAATAGGTATTTTCTTTAACCATAAGAAACAAAGAATAAATTCTATTTGAATTATAAGTAATTCTCTAACAAAGATCTTTCTGTACGTAAACGTTTTAAAGCAAAGTTTCTCAAATTTCCTCTAAAACACTCTAGAATGCATATTGAGAAAACTTTGGAAATACTCTCTTGTTAAAGTAAAACTCTTGTTTTATTTACTATATCAGGTATTATAGTGAAATTATTTGCGACAACTACATGTATTTTGTACAAGACGCGTGAAAAAATTGACCACTTTTGCTGGTTGATGTCAATAACCACCGCCCACAGAACACATCCCTACAAATCAGTCTCTATGGTACTCATGGAAAGATATTGTCTTTTTCAAGCAGAGTGCACCTTCGCATGTTCTGCATTCTCACATTGTTCTTACAGGCTTTTTCTTGGTGCTGCAGAATGCACATCGTCGAGATGTTGTCTTCGATGGCTGATGCTTATTTTCTTGAAGACGAATTCCTGCATCAAGTACTGGCTTATGTTTCTTGATTGCCATCTAGTGAGCTACAAGGGAACTTTAGAAATGGTCAGTCTTGAAAACCACTCACACGAGTGAGTAAGACGTTCAGTAGAAAGATGATTACTGTAGGTAACCACCGCCCTTCAAGAGAGTTAATGGATGTCACCTTTGGGTTTCCCTTTTTTATATGCTTTCTTTTAATTTGGTTTCTCTGTCTGTTTCTTTGCTTGTTGGATTATTTGCTTATTTAGATTAAATCTTGGAATTGTTCTTCGACTCATTTCTACCCACGTGATGCTCTTGAAATTTTTCATGATCCAAGGATCCAAGGATTAATTATTACGGAGTGCCTAGGGTAAAGAACCCTCTACCTCCACATCATAGTTAATAAAAGGGAGCAGAAATAGGAAAAAATACATGAAAGACGTTAAGGAAAAATAAAAAGGAAGTCAACATAGCTTGAGAAAAATTACAGAGACAAAGAGAAGAACTTATAAAAATATTATAATTTCGGAAAAATTAAGCAGCGATTAGCGAGACTCAATCAATTTTTCATGCTTACGTATTTACAGTGAAAATGAAATACCCAAAAGGAAAGCTGATGTGGACATTTTTTATTTAGTGTTGACGCTTTTCATATAACATATCTTAATTTAACGATCAAAATATTCATTGCAAAACTTAGGTTTAGACATCATTGGCTAGAACAAAATGTGATTTTCTAAAAATTATCTTTAGAAAATTAATTTAATTTACAGAATATTGGTGTTTCGACTCTTTTAGGTACATGCAGCTGTTAGTAATAATAGATCTTTAGATTAGCATATTCCTTTCTTTAAATTTAGAAATCACATAACATTTAAGTCTTCGGGAGGTTAAATTTTTTTAACTCAAACTGAACTCTAAATAAAACCGAATGTAAATTTCTGCCAACAAATGGATCGAAAAACTTTAAAAAAGCGATGGCACCATGCATGCTTTATTATTACGTAAATCAGGAGGAATAATTTTCTTACGTTTAAAGGTAGTAATTTTTATTTATTACTCGTCCTTATTTTATAGACTAAAATATTTTACAAAATATACAAGAATACTCTTTGCTGTCATTTCTTTTAATATTCTTGGTTAAAAGTGATTAAAAAATTTAAATCGTAAAGCACATTTGTAAGAACAGTTTTGGTTTGGTATTGACAACGCATTTTCTTCCATGGCCATTGATAAAGCCGTTAAAAATTTTTCCTCTTGCCATCAAAGACATTCCGCTGTTAGAAATGTATTAATAACCTAGTTATCACTCCAATTCATCCTTCTAGCAGTTATAAATTTGCACAGATTCTTCGGAAATTCAACTTTCAGATCTCGCTCTTACTTATCAACAATTTAACTGTTCGATTCTTAAAGATTTCTTCTATGTGTTTAATTCTTGAAGAATTTATATCATAAATTCTCAGTGTGGTTTAAGATACATCAGTCAAATTAAAAAGTTAAAATTTCTCCTCAAGTAACATGAATCTCGTGTCCGAAAAGGAGAAATAATTACATTTTCGATAGTAAATTTTCGTTGGAAATTTGATCACAATTTTGACTGATGAAATGAATGAATGAAGCGAAAATTATCCGTAAAGCTTTTTCATTTGAATTGGATTTCATAGAAGACATTTTTTCATTTCGACTGAGTTCCCAGAACCCCAGTCACCCTTTAAAAGGGAGAGTATATAAGGTATTTCTCCCGGCTTCTTCGCATGCCTTCGTGGTGTAGTGGTCAGCACGCTCGACGCGTAACCAAGAGGTCCGTGGTTCGATTCCGGACGAAGGCGTTGCTCATTTTTCAAAAAATCTCCTGCTTCTAAAACTCGTAATGATTCTACAAAGTGAAGTGAGTATTTAAACAGGTAATTCGCTGGCTGAGTTTATTCAGAGCGTATTTTCGCTAGCCAGCGCACATTTCGTTGCTATTTCGCTGTTACGCTAGTAAGCCTCTTGGCTATTTCGGAATGTCGTCACGACTGTTAGGCTTTTGTGAGCCAATCTGTTAGGTGTAATTTAATGTCCTAATCCAGCACTATTTTATTTTAGGTTCAACTTAAATTATATTCTACGTTTTTAAGTTTCACCGCAAGTTGACGGTGTTTTTGTAGCGCACGAAGATTGTGCCTTTCTGTTAAATTTTGAATTAATAAAGTGTTACTTTTCACACTTCTTCTGTGCTGGTAATTCATTTACGCCTGTACAAGAATTCGCCAGGTTCACTGTAGGATCTATTTTTAGTTTATGTGGAATAACAGAGACAGATCTTACAACGTGTACGGCCAGTTGTCCTTAGAAAGTTCTCCATCTGGGCATCCCTACCCTTAAGCAGATAGATTCTCAACTATTGCATGCAGATTAACTAAAGGCATAAAAATCTTAACCCGAACAAAAGAACAACGTAAGTCAGCCACTTTTGAAGAAAGAATGCACAATTTTCCTACATATAAGAGTGAAAAAATTCGAAATCACCTAGCCGAGTAAGAGAATAGGTTTATATATATATATATATATAATTGCATAAATATACTCAAATGCACGGATATATAATTTATGCAGCTGTTGTAAAATTAAATATAAACCACAGGATAAACTGAAAAATAGTAAAAAAAGTATTCCTGGGATTGGCCAAAATTATTAAATGAGGTGTGGTAAAGTCATTGCAAAATAAAGCTACTAATGAAACTAAGGAAAACGTTTCATGGAATTATGTTCCATCCAGTCCATCCAGTATCAATCGGATGCGCAAATAGAATTATAATCACACTTAAGCAAGGCACTTATAATTTAATGGAAGTTAAGTAAAATTATTATAGCACAAAAAAAATGTTTAAATCTAAATGTCGCAGAATATATCATTCGCTAAAATGCTAACAAAAATATATAAGTATATACTTCCACATAACCCTTTAAGTCTTATGTTACTAACCTAATCCTCAAAGAAATCCCATACTGCAATAAGATACGACATTGATCCCTTCTCGAGTAGGGAATTAGTCATCTTAGTTCTTTATTCTCTAAAGCCAATGAAATAAGTTTCCTTTCCATATGGAGCTAAAAAGGAACTATTAGTCTACAAGGAAAATTTTGTATGTAAAAATGATTTTTTAACTCATTTAGAAATAAAGTTAATCAAAGACAAACCCCAAAAGCATTTTAGTAATTTTTCATGTAAAAAACTCCGTTCAGATTCGTTGTAAAAAACACTTGCAAGCAATTTTAATTTTTCAGCTAAAAAAACGTATTCGCAGTATTATTACTTTTCGAATTGAACGCTTTTAATATTCTAGGTATAGAGGGTATACATTCTTCTATTGTTTCAATAATAAGCATGTGATAAATTTCATAAAACCAGAATGAAAAATGGCATGTTTTTAAATCGCTTTAGTTGAATAATGTAAATTTCTAAGCTAAAAATTTTAATAATTCTTCTTTTACTCTTTAAATATTTGTATAATAGGCTCTCTTGTACATTGGGAAATAATAATTTTGGTCTTGAAAAAGAAGTAAAAATAACTTTTATTAATTCAAAGGGAGCTAATAATTTTATTGGAAAAGAACGTGAGCAATAATTTGTATGGGTTTTAGTTTAATTTTCTAATAGTTATTTTTATTTTTAAATACGCTTTTCTTTAATTTCTTATTTCGCATCTACAATTTCCTGCTAGAATGAATTTTCAGGATCTCGTTTTATGTAAATGAGATAGAACCAGTATTTAAGTTGAAATGTCCGTCACTTTAGTAGAAGAGCATAGAAGTTCTTAGTAGAGCGTGTTCTGCCTAATGGACATGTCGTTGCTTTAAGCTAATCTTACTGTGTTCAGCCGTATTGTTACGTGCTTGTTAGTATTCGTCGGTGAATTTGAATAAGGGGCAACTCTGTTAGTTACTTCTGTGCAGCTTCAGTTGGTTCTTAATTTAGTTAGAATTAGATTAGTTTCTTATCAAGTCCAAGTGTAGGCTTATTAGTTAAGCCCAAGTGGAGGCTTGCTGTAAGCCTAAAAGGAGTGGTTTGTGAATATTTTGAGTTGAATAGAAAGGGTAATTTAACCCTTTTTTGGACTTGTTATTTAAGCAATAGAATTAAGAAATTAGCCGCTAACAGTTCTTAAGGAGTTTAGCGGCTAAAGACTACCAATTTATTTTTTGATGAAAATGTACATCTTCATCACTTATAACTCTGACTTACATTTCTGTTGCCTGTTTATGTGATTGGTTATATGACTGAGCCATATTATGAATATGCATAAAAGAGAAATAGATTTTAGAAGCTAGATTTTAGAAGCTTCCGAAATTACAATTGCTTGCATTATAAAAATATGGTTTGGTGGCCTGCTGCTTCGGTTATGACCCAGTTCCAACGACCATAGCAAACGTTTGTGAGTTTAGGTAACCGAAATGTTTACTAATTTAGGTATGTAAAAGATGAAAGCTCGCTTTGGCTTTCATCTGTTAGATACATAAATTACAAACAAAACTAAGAAATTGAAAACCATTCAAATAAAATAAACTATTAGTAGGCTAACTGCGCAGGTTTAAATATTTGCGCAGAACTAAAAACGTTAAACACGTAATACAAATGCAGTTGAACTTGCTTTTATACAAGTATTAGAAAGTTTCCAATTCACAAAAATAAATTCGAAACTCAAATTGCATTTAAGATTCAAAATTAACAATCATAGCCGAAACAATTGAGAATATCTGACTTCAAATAATTATCGTGTACTTTAAGCATGTTTTGGTGTTCTAAATTTTCTGGAGGTAAAAATCTTCTATATTTTTTCTCAAATTACTTATATTACATCTCTTTTGATAAGATAAAGTAAGTTTAAATATTTATTTTGGCCCACCAGCAACAGAGCGGTAAAATCCACTGAACACTGGTAATCCGGTCCAGCTTTCAAGTCCCGACGAACGTTCTAGCTGTCCTCATGTGTAATGTTGATACGATCCAGTTTCCCTTAAAAACACCTCCAGGGACATCCCTCTTTCCATACAGCGCAAAAGGAACGCATTTATGTTTGAGCAATACTTAATTTTTATAGCTACGTTTTGATTAGATAGATTTTGCAAATAAATTCTGAAAATAATTATACTTAATATATTTTATATGTATGTAATTAGAAAAGTTATAAGGTATTTCTGCCGCTTTCCTCGCATGCCTTCGTGGTGTAGTGGTCTGCATGCTCGACGCGTAACCGAGAGGTCCGTGGTTTGATTCCCGGAGAAGGCGTTGCTCATTTTTCATGTCTCCTGCACCCAAATAACCTAATGTCTCTACAAAGTGTCAAAATTAAACAATTAGATAAAGGAGTTGCAATTATGTTGACAGGTAATGCTGTAAAGGCTCTACTTCTTAATTACTTCGATTATTCCTAATTCTTTAAATAACATAAGTAACTAAAGTATTTCCAAAACTATGTATTGTTCTGAATCCTATTAGATGTGATCTTCGATTGTTACACTGAGTGTGAGTTTCTTTAATCATACATAGTATAAAATTTTTATGAATACTGCCTCTTTTCCAAACGATCAGAACTAAAAATAAATGAATCTTTTATGTTTAAAGTAGCCAAAGTACAAAACATACACGAATTAAACATTGAAATGCTATTTCCGAAAACGCACTTTTATAATTTCGAATAGAAAGGCTAGTTATTTGCGGAAAGATCTATTTCAGTACATGTATGCTATGTGGATCTGAGAACCACTTTCACTTTGTTTTTCCTTACGTATTCGTCGACTGTTCGGAAATATTCTGACAGCTGAGAAATTCGTGAAATACTTTCTGTGTTTTTTGAGATATACTTTCTTTTGTATATCTTCTGAAAACTATAAAATGTTTACTGCATTTTCTCTGGTGTGGACATATCCACATCTGCATCACTAGTTCCCAAAGTATTCTTACGCGCAAGCACATGATAATATTAAGGCGTGTCTTTTTTAAACTCCGGTTAACAGAGTATATTCACCTTGAAAATATTTTCAAAAACTGTTGTAACAAATCTATATTTCGGAGGAAAAGCCCAAATGCACACAATATTATTTCTTCAAAATTCATTGAATTCTATATTTTCAAACCCACTCTTTAAAAGACTTGTTAAAAGAATTTCATATTATTACTTTTCAGTATTCGTCTAATTTTCAGTGATAACGAAGATAAATGTATCCATGCGCGAATATCAAAAGAATTTTTATGGCTGTGCAATATGATTAAGTATGAGTTACTTGTCTTTATCCCTTTTCTTGAAATCAATTATTATTTTTCAGCGTACTTAAAACTAGATTTTTAATTCTATTTCTGTATTTAACAGCCTTAGAAATATTTTATTATTGCATATTCATCAATAGGTTTCAAAACATCAAAAAAATATGAAAAACATTCCTAACAGAGGTTTCTATTTTCACTAGATCATTTCCCTTCAGTTTAAAACATATGCTTCACTCTTAAAATAATTTTCAAATCATTATAGAACATGTACAATAACTATGTCGTCATTACGTTTAACCATTAGATAAATTGTTGTCAAACTAGTATAAATTTTCTGTGTTTTTCTTCATTCTAATCTAGACATTCTAGTCATCTAAATAACAGTTCCTAAGCTCTTAAGCGACATGCTCTTAAACAATCCGTTGTCGATGATCCATATCTATATATACACTGGTGCGCAAAAATTAAGGACAAAGTCGAAAAATTAGCATATCAGCTGAACGAAGAGGCAGAGCGAACCGAAAGACCAATCAGGAGATTAAGTAAGGTGATGTACCGTAGCACATGCGCAGATATGCAGGTAGACGTAATGGGGGAGTGTCTGAGTAGTATAAAGCATGTTGTCGGTGTAAGATCAGTATTTCTGGCAAGGAGATTGCACGCCGTATAGCAGTTAAAATCACACCGAGATGCTGCCTCAGCGAGAAATGGCGAATAATCAATCTGTTAGACGACATCTGGATGCTTCTACCCGAGGTCGAATCATTGGGAAGTTGGAGGAAGGCCGCAGTGTCACAAGTGTGGCTGCACAGTTCGGAATTGCTCACAGCATCATTTCACGACTTTGGAGACAATTTCAAACTACAGGAAAGCTATCCGAGGGTTTAGTAGTGGTCGTCCACGAGTAACCACACCCGCAGATGACCGGTATATTGCCTTACAGGCCAGAAGAAACAGGCGGCAGACAGCGGGAGAAATCGCTAGACACACGACACAGGCGACTGGACGACCGATATCGCGTTTTACCGTGGCCAGAAGACTGCACGGTGGTGGTCTGTTTGCACGACGCCCTGTACGGTGTGTACCTCTAACGCCTGCCCATCGGAGAAGGCGTTCTCTGTGGTGCCGGGAACACCGAAATTGGAGAGACAATGAATGGGGACGAGTACTCTTTACAGGTGAGAGCAGATTCAGTCTGAGTCTTCTCATCGCATACTCATCTGGAGAGAGCGGGGAAGCCGCAATCATCCCTCGAAGATCATTGAAAGGGACAGGTATGGAGGTGGCGGTGTTCTCGTTTGGGGAAGCATCATGCTTGGTAGTCGTACAGACCTTCACAACTTCGACGCAGGTTCAGTCAACGGGACCCGTTATTGTAACGAGATTCTTCTTCCATATGTGCGTCTTTTTAGAGGCGCTATGGGTCCGCAGTTCCTTTTCATGGACGACAATGCACCATGTCATCGCACAGTAGCTGCCGAACAGCTCTTAGAGAGTGAGGATATTGAACGTATGGATTGGCCGGCACGATCTCCGGATCTCAATCCCATCGAGCATGTATGGGATTTTCTAGGCAGACGCTTGGCAGCTCGTACCTTACCACCAGTAACGATTCCGGAGCTTCGATTGGCGCTGCAAGACGAATGGGCAGCAATGCCTCAACAACTCATTGACACCCTCATTCTCAGCATGGGCAGACGCTGTGAAACCTGCCTAGCAGTCAGGGGAGATCATATCCCCTATTAAAGACCGGATGTTTCTTGCTGGACACCCATCACAGGGATGTTTCGGCCTTCAGTCGCATTGCGCTCCATGCTACTTTTTCAATAAAGCTTCTTTTTATCCCTCTGATTTCTCTTTTAGTAAGTGTTGCTTACATTACTCATGTCCTTACGTATTGGGGATCTTACGGTATTAAATGTGTTGATTTGGAAAGCTTTTGTACAAAGTTATATTGAAAAAACCGTCTCGTCCTTAATTTTTGCACACCAGTGTATAAAGAAGAATGTGTGTGTGTTTGTTCGTGATTAACTCAATCACTGTTATAGCTATCGTCACCAAACGTTCTACAATTCTTTTCTGGGTCCAAGAAAAGGTCGACGTCCACATTTTTTCTAAAAAAAAAAAAAAAACCCTAAAATCAGAGATTTTAATTAACAATTCTAAAAACGCTGATTTTCGACTTCATTTTTTCCGAGTGGCAACAGTCTCGCACGCTGGAGCTAAAAATCTGCTTTACTTCGAGAAGTGTTGCCACTGCTGGCTTTCAAATCTTAGAGTTTGTTAATCAAAAATTTGTAAATTTTACAAAATCTATATGTATAAAGAAGAATGCCTGTGTGTGTTTGCTTGTTTGTTCACATTATTTATTTCCGATCAATTATAAAAAAAAATTGCCACATTTAATCGAATAAAACTGAATTTAGGTGAAATATTGGATGGAACTTGAGTTTTCACGACCATTTGATTAGAAAGACGAAAATCATTAGAAACTTAGTGCCATTGTTGCTGACATAATGAGAGAGAATTAGCTTATTTTTCTATCGAAATTTTTTCTGTGGGTTCCATATCGCAGCAGACTGAAAAATGTATCATTATGAATTGTGGTTTTTGCATCGTTATTAGAGAATTACAGCGGTATCGTTCTATCTGTTGTTAGATACATTACTCTCATTCTAACTTAACTGGCATCGGGGACTTCGGCTAGTATAAAATAAAATGATATTCTGAAGAATAGTAAAGTAAAGAATGCCTCGGAGATTTATTTAGTTTCTCACTCTTTTATTAGCTTTCGCTTAATACCTTTTGGATTATTTTAAATATGCAGGAAAATTCTATTTGGTAATTTTTTTCTGAATTATTGCTTTACAGGATCTATAAAATATTTTTGGCCATTTTGTAATTTTGTTTTCAATTTAAACAAGAGATACTTTCTAATGTGTGCTGCAGTGTGAAACAAGACAGCTGTTGAAAGTTGCTAAATATCGCATTTTGCGATTTGTTGCGGGATGAGAAGGGTTTTATTTTTTTGATATCACTATGAGAAATTTCAGTTGAGAAATCCAATTTAATTTAAAGGTATATTCGTATAAAAAAAAAGATGACTCTTCCTTGTTTTGGTAGCGTTCCCTAATGTTATTTAAATTTTATATTTGGTTGGAGCTTTTCGAACTATTTTTTTTTTTGCCAGCACAGCATGGTGAGAAAAATCTGCTTACAGGAAATACACAGTTTAAAATAATTTTAAAATTAAAGCATCATAAAGCACATATATAATGAGTATATTAATATTAACAATGGACTACCGATGACATGTATATGCAGTCCGTTGCCATTGTAACTCCAAGCTTTAAATATAAGGGATTTCCTTAACTAATTTGCCATTTTCAGCTTATTGGGTATTTTGATTTAGCAATTTATTACACTTAGTGTAGATTTTATTTCGCTTATTTACAAAATAATATTCCAGACTGAGCTAAGGAAAATCAGCATACATTGATTAGGAAATCTTGTTTATAGTGTTCACCCAAATTTATCTTTGACAAAACAATTAACTAGTAGGTAGAGACAAATTGATGGAAACAAACAATATATGGCCGTTTACTTTGAAGCCAGAAGAATAGCACTGTCTAATTTTTTCCATCAAACCGTTCGTTGCAAATCAAATTAATTCTTTCAGATCAAACGTTCTAGAAAACTATTCACTAAGAAAACAAACTTTAGTTCCACTTGAGACTGCCAGGCGACTTGTCCTGTCTTAGTACAGCAACGACAAACGCAGAAGAAGGTTTAATGAACCTTCTTCTTCTTTCGAAAGTATCTTCGATACTTTCGAAATTAAGCTAACGTAAAATGTAACTTAAAGCAATTAACTCACAAAACCTCTAGCAAGCTTTGGCCGAAACATTTCTAAAATGCACGGGCTAACTCGGCTAGTGAAATTCTAATGGCAGTTCTTGATTCTTGAGCGGGGTGAGGAAACAGTACGGAGATCAGTTTCGAAGGGTTAGCTGTCTCAGCTTTTCTTCTACCTTTATTCATTGTACACACGTAGTTTATTGGCATCTGGTGCGAGCTGACGAAAGTAGAAGCGATAGTACAAACAAAAAAGAAAGTTAATGGGTTAATTAACTTAAATCTTATGCATTTCTATTGCTAAGCTTTCAACTCAGTACTTCGGCAATGTGGAATTCCAGATGCTTGTAATGTACTTATAAATGAGCTTAAATTTGGTTAAATAACTAAGCATAAATTTCTATAGAATAACTATACTTCAGTTTCAGTTAAATAATGCCCTACATAAAATCTATGTGACAGCTGGCAAGCAGAGTAGATGAATGTGAACAAGGCCACCGTGCAAGCTACTAGATCGTACAAATAGACGACAAGCAAGAGGACATCAATTCCCTGAAATTGACCAGTTTTATTACAGGATATAGTCCCTTTTCTGAATATTTTAATAGACGGCGTCAGCAACCCTGTTTTCTGTGTCTATGTAGAAATTGCTACCCCAGACCATTATTTGCGCACTTACCAGAGAACACCACCTTAAAATCCCCAGTAACAACGCACGAATCTTCTGCAAGTTCATGGTAAAACAACGTCATCTGGTGGCAAGGAACACCCAGATTATCGACAAGCTTGCAGAACTCGGAGCTGACTTTGTAGGGGTTTCCTTATTTTGCATAGCAAATTACTTTACGTTTTCTACCTTTCCTGAGCTCCCCAACTTCCCTTCGCATTTCCTCGCCAGGATGTAAATTTAGGGTTTTTTGCTTATTATTTAGGGTTTTTGCGTTTAGTTGCTTATTTCGCTGTTACACTAGTACGCATTTGGCCCTTTCGAATAATCGTAACGCCTGTTAGGTTTGTGAGTCAACCTAAGTTAGCCATACTTTAGCGTGCTAATCTAGCACTAATCTAATTTCACTTTGAATTGATTTATATTCTACAATTAAGTTTCACCGCAAGTTGACGGTGCTTTTGTAAATTACGAAGATCGTGTCTTTCAGTTATTAGTTGGAATTAATAAAGGGTTGTTTTCACTCTTCTTCTGTGCCGGTATTTCATTCACGCCTCTGCAAGAATTCGCCAGATTCTCTTTAGGACCTAGTTTAGTTTATGTGGAATAGTAAAGACAGATCTTGCAGCTTATGGCTCATTACATAATATTGTAAAAAGTTTATTTGACTTTTTGGGAGGCGGAGGAGTTAATAGGAACAGTGCCTAGAGTAAGATCCTAATATTCTCTCAATTTGTGTCTTGGAAGTTTAACTCTTTGTATTACTATAGTATCTAGATATCATGCAATGTATGTTGGTAAATTTCTGTCAAGTCTGTAAAGTTTGTTTGTAATGTGTGTTATAGTAAGTGTATGTTTTGCTGTAAAGTGATTTCAGTGTCTGTGATAATGTATAATTATGTAAATTAAGTAATTTTTGTCCTGAACCCTAAACAGCCATAACACCTAACCTCTTGGTGGAAAGATGCTGTCTCCATCTCTCGTCAACTATCAACTATTTATCTATGTATATATCTGTAGAACAACTATCATGTACTTGGAAACAATGGGCAGGAAAAGCAATCACATGTAAAAAAGATGGTTATCATCTTTATGACGTGCTTATGGTCCAAACTACAATAACTTCACTGTGAATCATAACAAAGTGTTTTTGAAACGATGGAGAATACTGACCTTTTAATATCTTTTGATACTATTCCGAACTTAAAGGCAGTTCACGAAAATACTCTTAAAGATATTTATTTTATTTCGATCGGTGATGTTTTACATTCATAACACTGAAACATATTCTTTTGGAGACCGATGCTTTTATTACTTACCCAGTAGTCGCTAAAAGGTAAAAATAAAAAGCGATGCTAGATGAAGCGTTGGAGGAAAAAAATTGCTCCGGTGATGAATTGATGATCTCCGGTCGCAGATGGCGGCGGAATCTCGTTGTGCTGTTCCACCAGCTTGAAAAGGAGGAGGGAAAAAAAACAAGAATTCCGTTCTAAATTCCGTACATTTCTAGCTTCACAAACTATATGAAGGTCACTCGCCTTTAGGTGTATTTTAATGCAGACCGACGATGCCTCATTTTCAGAGCTCTGAAATTCTGGGATTACCATACGCATTGAATATTTTAAAATAGAATGCACCACCTTTTGATTTCTAGTGGTCTCTTATGAAAGGAACAAACATCTGCATTTGGATAAGAATTTCAGTATTCCCAAATATTGAAAATGTCTCGTTCTTTTTGCTGTAAAGCGAATACTTCTCATCTTGGAATATTTTCGACGGTTAGATGGTGAAATAAAATTTTTCAACCGTGCCACTAAGCTAAACCAAAGTCAGTCTTTCTTATAGAGAATAAATAATCGATTTCGTAAATACAAGATAAAGATGCACTTGGATCGATGTTATTTCTATCCGTATTGTAGGAAGAAATTTATTTGGGTTAAATATTAGATGAGAAATACTTTGAATATTTGAAAAATACTTGAATATTAAAGATCATAGAACGAATTCGAAACTCAAAACAATAATTGTTAGACCTGAGAATTAATATTTTAATAAATGTTCTGTCGCTTTTCTTAACAAATGCATACAGTATCTTACAGGTAACCCATTTTTGAAAACCTGATCAATAGTGTACAATAGTGTACAGTATTACAATCGCTATTTCCCTCATTTACAATCGTTATTATTGAAACGTTGCCATGTACAAGACATCCTAATCTTCTGAAACGTGTTGTGCAGAATATTGACTTTTGTGCTTTACGTTTTCTAAACAATTTGTTTATTTACATTTCTTGTTGTATTTAGTACAATAATTTTTTTTCTTAGAAAGATATGAGAAGTATGTTATAATCTTACATCAAAAAATTTTGTTTTGATGAAAAGCAAACCGTAATTTTTACATTACTTTATTTTTTACTTGAAATTATAAAATAACTGTTGTTTTCATCATATTGTAACAGTTATGTAAACGAGATGATAAATACCCTGACCAAAAAACGAAACAGGCACTGTACCTCTTCCGTGGGCATCAACTGTAAAAAATCGTGAGAAGGCCCACCAGCGGCCGAGCGGAAAAGTCACGGAAACTGGTAGTTCGGTCCGAGGTTATAATCCCGGTGAACGGGCTGGCTGCATTAGCGTTTTCGTGATTTCTTCCATACGTTACTTGTGTACGAGCCAGTTTCCATTAGGAAGTCCTCTACAAAGGCATCCCTCTTCTTAAGGCAGATAGCTTTCAAGCGCTTTGCTTTAATCAAACAATACAAACAAAACCAAGCTAATTATGATAATTTTCAATAACATTCTTAGAGAAAACTTCAGTCTAGACAAATAGGAAGAATAAAAGAAAAATATTTGAATACCTTTCTAAAATCCTCTCTACGGGCAAGAGCACTCTGTTATAGACTTCCGTTTAAAAGTTAGGCATAACTGCTTTGTCAAATACCTCAATAGATTTAAAATCTGCTCATCTTCAAATTATGCTAAATGTGGAATATATAGTGAAATGGATGCTTCAGAATATAACGGCTGTTAGATATTAATCTGCCTCATATATAGTAGATACTGGCTGAAGGCAAAATTTCAGTATCCTCAGGACAATGAAACTCCAATAACAAAATCACTTCATATCTTTATTGCTATTTAACAACAATCCCAAAATCCTCAAGCTCGATAAAACTCCAATCACAGAATCGTTGTATATATCTATTTTTATTATCGTGATTATCTAGAAGTATTTGTAGGAGCATCAAGCACATGTTAGTGAATGATATTCTTATTTATCTATGCTGTAGAAACCATGCTGTAGAAAACTGTATTATTTGTCGAACATCTCCAATTCAATAACCAGTTAGATATGCAAAGAAATACAATGTTATGCCAAAACTATTCTCCCACATTTGCCTGTGATGATTGAAAATAGAATTATTTGACAAGTGAGACTATAATAATTATAGTTTCCTGTTCTTAATATAAATATAACAGCAAAATATCAACTGCAGTACTTTTCAAACATAAAACTAAAGATGAATGCTAAAGAACATTAAATAGAAGATGACTTTTATTCAGTTGAGCCACATTGAATGTTTTCATCAATCACAAAATGTCTAATTATTTCAAGATAATCCAGTCCCAATTTTCTCTTTAGAAGAAGAGAAAGAAGATCAAAGTGGCACAAATTAAATGTACTGAAATTTGCCTAATGAGGCATTGTTAGTGATTAGAAACACGAAACCTCAATGGATCACGAATTGGTGATGCGATTTCTTTTTTATACATCAAACTTTATAATGTTTTCCTAAATTTTGAAAATTTTATTAATTGAGGAATGCTGGTTTCGAGCTGGAAGATTATAGTTAAAATATTCCACGGTTATTATATTATAAGTCGAACAACAAAAATCAGCGTTATATTTGCAAATTTTCCAGAACTAGTTTCGATGGTTTAACCACCCAACTACTGACTACTGACCCCACTTAAACTTCTGTCCAGCCATTCGTCTCTTACCTTGTCACCATATCTTATCTCTTTCATATGCATTTTGGTAGCTGAGGAAGATGGTTCGGTAGCTAAATCATCGAAACTAGTCCTGGAAAATTTGCAATGTATTCTAAAATAATCGTTGTTACGCGCGTTATTTAAACCTAAATTATGTTTCATGGTGGTAAAAAATACCAAATGCATACATCAACGAAATATATTTGCCCAGTAAATATAAAAGGAAAATTAATTAAAAAAAGTACGTGATTATTCCAGTTTCACTAATAAGATCACTATTTAGTGATGCTTTCAACTAGTTAATGAAAAAATAGTAATTTATTTATACGTGAAAATCACATGAAAGCAATAAATAAAATATAACCAATACGATAGAATAAATAAAATACTGAAATTTGTGAGATATGCGCAGACGACAAATGGCAGAAAAAAATTAATGGTTAGATTTGGAAATATGAATTATATTTTAGCCTAGCAGATGACCAACTGCAGTTAGTTTAGCGTAGAATAAATTTTAGGCAGAAGAAAAATGAAGTTGACGCGAGAACATTATCGCGCTATGATTATCTATCATTTTAAAATGGGATTAAATGGAAAAGAATACATTCAAGGTCTACCATTGGAAATGAAGGTTCATCTCGTGCTACTATATCCAAGTGGTTTACAGAATTTCACAGAGGTCGGAACTCTTTTCAGGATGAAGAACATATAGGAAGACCTTTATCAACATTAATCCCGGATAATATGTCTGCTATAAACGTTAATCGATGATAATTGCTGCACCCACCAAATGATACAGAAGGAACTTAACATTAGATTCGCCAACATTAATAAATTATTCATGAAGAATTGCATATAAAAAATGATTTGCCATTGTGTTACCCATAATTCAACTGAGCACCAAAAAAGGAACGTGTTAAAATCAGTAAAGAAACCCTTAAATTACTCAAAGATGGTGGCCGCTGCATTATTTCTAAAATCGTAACAAATGGTGAAACGTGCATACCTTTTTTTGACGTTTCAGTTCGTCAAGAAAGTAAAGTATGGGTCTCTGAAGACGATTCTAAGCCTACAAGGTAAAAAGACAACGTACCACGATAAAGGTAATGTATGCCGTTTTCTTCAGAAGTACAGGACTGGTCAGAGTCATCAAGCTGGAAGGACAGAATACAGTCACAACTAAATGGTACACAACTAAGTGTCTTCCAAAAATTCTTCAAAAGGTGAATGTTAGAGGATTCATGTTCCACCAAGACAATGCGTCTTCTCATTCACCAAGATTGAGAGTTAAGTTTCTTGAATAAAAGCATATCAAAGTATTAGAACATCCACCCCATTCACCCGATTTATTTATGTGTGACGTTTGGTTATTTTTTAATCTAAAAAAAGAACTTACGAGGAAGTCATTTTTATTCTGAAGATAACATTGTCATGGATACAAATGCACTTTTCTCATCAATTCCATGAGGTAAATGGTCTGAGGAATTAAATTTTTGGAAAATTCGCTTACAAAACTAATTGATGCAGGGATACTACTTTGAACACTCCTAAATTTCATAACTATAATTTAAAAACCTATATGTAACTCACTAATTTCAGAGTGATCCTCGTATTAACCTTAATAATATGTAACGTGATATTATTTATAAGCGTTTGTAATGCCAGACACAGCATCTGCACTTCTTATAATAAAGATATAATACATACTTACTATAAAAATATAAATACATAACCTAAGTAACATCTTTTAACCAATTTTACTAATGGTATATGTATATATATTACTACTCTAGGGACTTGAAAAATTATCCAAAAATTGGATCTGATAGGAAAGGATTAGAAGAAGCAGATAGGACACCAAAATTTCACCAAATGTCTTCACAGCTGAGTTTAAATGTCCAGGCCAAAAATACATTAATTTGTTGTTTGTAAAGCATATTAATTTTGTTAACACTACAATCCAAAGAGCCGTTCTTACTCTTTTTAAAAAGAACATTAAAGAAGAGTAGCTAATACCTCATTTTACGAAATCGACTACCTCGTATTAAATTTTAGAAGAGACTTGTTGAGAGTAAAAGTTTGAAAACTTTCTGTCCGTTATAAGTCAGTAACGCATATCTATAGCAGAAAGTTCTTTCATAACATATTAGATAAAATGCTTCCAAGGAGCAGACAAGCTGTTGCGAAAATGCCTAGTGTCTTTGTTATCAAACTACGGAAACGATCTAAAAGCAGTCAATTAAGATAGAGAATACGATGTCGTATCGATTTAACATATTGCACTTTAATTGAATGCACTTTAATTACGTCTATAAGGCCACTGTGCAGTATGCACGAAGAGCATTGGAATAATTTGTAATTAATGATATTGTGAATTGTATTGTGATATGGTACGGAATTGTTCGTGCAATTGTATTGTTAATTATAATGTTGTTAATTATAATTTCAAAGTACATTACGGTTTTAAGCTGATAAGGATTGCAGTCTTCTGTATGCATTTATTCTAATACAGCTTATCGTATGCATATATATTTTTTATTAGCCCGAAAGGGCGCTAGCCCAGAAGGGTTATTAGTCTCGAAATGGCATTTTGCATCGAATCACTTAAATGTGTTGTATCACTTTTCAAATTGTTGCCACCAAATATTATCTCCCTCTGTTATATTTAAAGGCACTAAATGAGGAAGAATCTGCATAAATGTATATGTGTTTTTCTCATTGTGAAAAACCAGCGGTATCTAAAGTCATCAAATTTTGAATAACATAGTCCTCCACACGAAAATGGTTATTTTGAAGTCTGAATTTGGAATTTGTTGTATTCTCTATTGCATATATATTTAAATTTTAACGAATATTTGATTAAAAACTTAACAATTTCAAGGCGAGCAATGACAACACTGTAGGAAATAAAATATTTTTATCTCTGGTGCGTGAGACTGTCTATCGGAAATTTTAAAGATATGCTGTTTTTAAATCTTTTTGCCCAAAGTGGCGTCAGCGTAAATGATCTTGAGGCGTATATGTGCCTGTAAATTTAAAAAACACCCGTGTGGGTTTAATCTGAAATCTGAATTCTTTTACGTTTTTAATTTTTAATATTTAAAAATGTATCTGCTCCAAAGTTTTCGAATTTAAAAAAAAATGTTTTCTTTGCCTTATATTTTTCCTTTCTTTTATTGTTTATGTGCTTATTTTTATTTTGTTTGAGTTTTTTTATTGCATGGCAAATAATTTTAATACAAGTCTGAACTCGCTTGCTAAAACAAATAAAACCAATACCGCTTCATTGTACACTCCTTTAACAGTTCTTGTCTCCTTGCCAACGCCGTCTTCATTGAGAACATAACCCCTCTTTCAGTTCCATTTTCTTGAGTTTCATAGTAACTAGGAATACTCCTACGTGCATAGATATATCCTATCGATAAGATATTTAGGCTGATATGCATGACTAGTTGAATAGCTAGCTGCCTAATCAACGGTGAAAAGAAATAGGTAAGCTTTAGAAATGTCTTTCGTTCCCCTTTGAGCACAGAATAAATATTACGCTGCTATGGAGCCTGAGTTCAGTTACTTTCAGCTGTGATATCATTGAGCATTCCGCTGTATGAATACTACTTTAGATTTCACTTTGAGACTGATTCTAGTGATTTGATGTGCTCCTCATCCATTAAGGAGGATTTTGACTTATCTTTCTGTACTACTTAAGCTATTTATAGATATTTATATTCTCCGTAAAAATTTTTACTCAGGTTGGGAAAAATACTGAGGATTTCAAATAATTTTGCTTATCTGGCTTAGATAATCAAGAAATGGCTAACGTAACAATATTTTGTTTTCATAATTGAAGATTTTAATATAAATCACAGTCACTCAAATAACTCGAAAACACATTATAAAATTAGGACTGTAGTTTTATTTTACAAACCTAGGATTCTTTCAACACTTATGCTACAATGGTGGGAACATGTACTGGATCTTTTCCTTTACTGCACAGCACTACCCTTTAGAGGCATTTTCTACCTTTTGCAGTTCGTAAACCAGGGAGGTAAGACTGAATAATAGTAATGGAATGTAAAGTTATTACAGTCTAGAATTAACAAAAAATGTTATCTGGGTTTAATTCCAAATTAATTTTCGAAAAATCCATCTATGAAGGATTATTCATCTAACATAAAAATACTACCTTGTTACCATATTGTTTTCCCCATTCTTCTGTTAAAATACAATTTGGCGACCCAGAAAACTACTTAATTGCTCATGTTTCGGTTTTATAGCGATGTTACTTACAGGTTTACATAAACTGTGAGTAATTTCCCGTTATCTTAGCAGAACGGGCAGAGTGGGATCTATGTATATTTTGTAGACAGCATATTTGTGAAGGAATGAAAAAAATTGTTTTAATGCTCTAAAAATGATAAAATATTATCAACGTGGTCTGATATAAAAGAGATACTTTCACATTTTCAAAAAATAGCCAGTTTTCCAGGATGAACCGCAAAGAAACTTAAGCTGTGAGAAGAAAACACAAAGAATATGACACTTAAGTTTGCTATACCATGTAATACAATACACCTTAATGGCTTTTCTTTTTCTGTGTGCAAAACATGTATAGTTAAATATAAACATTAAAGAAATAGAAACAGTTTTCTTTCCTTAGCGTGTATTTAAAGTGATTGATCTTGCTGACCTTTAGTTGGTGGTTAACCAGTAGTTTTTACGTTTTAAAACCCAACGATGAACGTGATTTCAGCTACTTGAGATATGGAGAAAAATCATAAGAAAACGACGAGGAAACCTGAAAATTTGTAGACATTTGAGAAGAATATTCATTACTGCTATACAGGCTGTTTCTTAATGAACATTGGGGTTTTAACGCTTTGTAGTATTTATTAAGTAAAACTTAAAATTATAATTAATACGTGAAATGAAAGAGCAACTCAAACAGTTATACCTACAAGCTTACAAGTTTATTTTGACGAATTTATTTATTAGTTCAATACGGTTGAAGTCTGTTGATTATTTATTGGTAGAAGACGAACCAATATTTGATTCGTGTTCTACCAGTTGGGGAAATAACCATAGTTGTAGAGCATCAAAATAGGAAGTACTAGTTACCAAAGAAAAAAGGTCCGTAAACTTTCCGCCGAGATATAGTACAAAAAATATTCAATTTAGAGGAGTCACGTTGCAATTGTACCATCTCGTGAGGATTTTCGGAGTCCCAGATGCACACATTATGAGTGTTCACATGTTATTATCACTTGGGGATCACATCTGAACTTAATCGGGAAGGCACGTTGCACAGTAACTACAGATTCGGTCTTTGCAAACTACAGAATACAAAAAGCTTTCTGTTCACCAATCGCCATTTTTGCTACTAGCACTTTCTGGCGCATGCGCGTACTAACAAACAGAACTGTTTGAGTTGCTCTTTCATTTCATGCATTAATTATGATTTTAAGTTCTACGTACTAAGTACTAACCAAGCGTTAAATCTCCGATATTCATTTAGAAACACCCTGTATTCTGTTCTGAACAACTGTTCTGCCTAGATTCGTTGCCCCAGACGCTAAGTGAAGGGCCTTCGGTCTTCCTCCTAGTTAAATTCTGATATGCTATTTCAACAGTTTATTTAGTGTGTTATGGGTTCTAAATTTTTTAATTGTTTTGCAGGCCTATCTTAAGCAATGTAGTCAAAAGTGATTATATTATAATCACAGATGTCTGTAAAGAGACGATGTAAAGATAGGTTCTTTATACGAAATATGATTTTAATTGAATCTGAGTAGAAGAAATTTTATAACCTATGAGTAAGAAATAGAATTTAAATACAGGATAAAAAGGAAACCGAAGGACTAAAATAAAACACGTATATATGAATATTTACTAGAACTGCAAAGTCTTTATTCCTTTCCAAGAAATAAAATCACAAAGCAGAACAAAACTTATACTCAAATATCGGGAAAGAAGGAGAGAATTCAAAAAGCTTGAGATTTGTCGCTGAACAATAGGTTATTTCTTTAAAATGTCTCAAAATTTATAAGCAAAAAAGCACGTAAAGCCGAGAGATCGAAATGAAAGTATTGGATGGGAGCAAAATATTTAAATATCGCGGACTGGCAAAACATAGGATGTTTGTCACCTTGGACAGACTCAAAACCGGGGAACTTCAGTGAGGCAATTGTACCACGAAAAGATACCGAAGACTGTGAAGGCTGTATCTTTCAGTGTACTTAAAAACATGGATGAGAGTATATATGTAGTTTATAATAATGAAGTATCTTCCACAGGAAAATCACCCTGGCTGAAATACGAGAAATGTCCAGCAATATAGAAGGGTAGTTATAGAAAGTAATATTTTGACGCGCACAGATTTAATATTATAGATTTTTTGGCTTATATTTGTAATTATTTGTAACATCTAAATGTGATTGATTTCTGGATTTATCGATTGGTTTTCTTATTGTACTTCTTACTTTTATTTTTATTCCAATTTCTCATTATTTGCAAAATTTCTTTTTAAATTTACGTAAGCAGCTAATTAATTTGGAAGACTGTTTTAACATAGGAGTATTATTCTAAACTATTGAAGAACAGATTAGGTACAAAAGTTTAAATGAATATACTCTCAAATGGTATAGAATAGGATTCTTAACCTTTTTTGAATCACGCACTCGCGTCACCATTGCAGAAAGGTCATCTTATTTATCTAAATTTAGATGATTTTTCAACAGGTTTTATAAATTAACAGCAAAAAGTGTAGAAGATGTTGACAAACACCAAAACTTGAAAAAAGTAATTTTTTTTTAATATTCATGAGCTAAAACTAAATACTTAACAGATAAATAAAAGGCTGACCTTATTCCCCCCCGCCTGAAACTATGAAATCCCCCCGACTGACAGCCTCTGGTTTATAAGTACAGAAATGTAAATCAGTGTTCCTTAATTATTGCATGATCTAATGAATAAACGCTAATGTGCCCCTGATGATATTAGACTTGCTTTATTAAATCATTAACAATTAATAATTAAATTATTAATTTTTAATTTAACTCTACTTCAGCTTTAGTTTTTACAGAGTATTTTGCCATTAACTTGTAGAATCATTAGGCTTTAAGCAGGAGACGGGGAAAATGTGCAGTGCTCTCGCCCGGACTCGAACCCTGGACCTCTCGAATATCCGTCGAGTATGCTGCCAATTACACCATGAAGGCATGCGGAAAGGAGGGAGAAAATACCTTACATACTTCCCTAAGCTGCATACGAGAACAGTAAATGAAAAGCCGTAGACCTATACAGGTACCCATACTCCTCCTTTGCAAGGACAACTGGACATCGGGGGACCCAAACTCCAAAGCCTGGTGGTGGCAAATTATAGCCCACCACCTTTTAGTTCGGACACCACTTGTAGAGTCATTAGATTTTTTTTTAAGCAGGAAGCGTGAAAAATATGCAGTGGCCTCGCCGGGATTTGAATCCTGGACGTCTCGAATACGCGTCCAATATGCTTCTAATTACACCACGAAGGCATGTGAAAAGAAGGGAGAAAGTAACTTAATTTACAATAGTGATTTCACGCTTTATCATTTACACAAATAATCCGGCTTTAATAAATCTACAATTTAATAAATTGTATATAAATATAGATATAAATATATGTAATAGGATGACTTGGAGAAAGATGCAGCGGATTGAAGATGGTTCTCTGCGTTATAACTTAAAAAGGTTTTACTGCGAAGTTAGAAAGATGACACTCGAAGACAGAGGTAGCCGTAATTCCACTTATAGTTTTATTCCTGGATAATGAATTCTGAGAATACATATTGTTTTTCATTTCACATCATCATTCTGGGTGCGGTATGCAGCCCCCCCCAATTTATATAGATTATATTTTTAGAACAATGGACAGTAGGTGGCAGAGGCTAAGCGAGCGAAGTAGAGCCTTAGCGGCAACAGGGGTATAGTTCGACCGCCTCATCCGCGACCATGAGCGCAAACACGCATGCGCCATTCGGACCGAATTATGCTCTAAATAGGGTGAAAGGATGGGAACCTTCTTTCCCTCCAGCATATCTCTTTCTGAAGAAGCGAAGACTTTCACGTGACCTTTCACGTCGCAGCAAGTGGTAACGCCCCTTTTGGACGAGTCTATGTGCTTTGGCAGAATGCCAGCCAGGGTTGCGTTTGAGACGGTCGAACTATAGAAGCAAAAGGGCGCAATTAATCCAGCATGGAAGTTCACACAGAAAAGGTTTCGGTTTAATATGCTTATTAAGAGAAAAGTTTCAGTTCTCGAAATTTTGACTTCAGGTTTTGAATTAACTACGTCATGAGCAGTAGGCAAGTCATATGAGATAGATTGATTTAGAAATGACACAGGGTAAAAAAAGCTATTACAATTTTTAGAACAGAGAGGGGGAATGAGAGGCTATTACTAGTTTAAATGATTATTTTGAGGTTTACATATTTTTTGTCTCATATATATATATATATTGCATCAGCGTCTATATTATTAAACGTAGTATAAGGAGGGATGCAATTTCTTGATGCATAAAAACTAGTAATCTTTCAGTGCAGCAGGATTCTGTGAAATACTTATTCGTTATAACATTAGCTTTTTTCTTTTCCGTTTGATTTGGAGATTGATTATGAAGTATGATTTGGAGAAAAGATTATAACAATAAAAGTACCTACCATAAACACCAATTATTAATTTTTGAATGATCATGATGGATAAAAATAAAAATTAATCACCAGTTTTTATACTTTTATTGATGGCAGATCAATGGCATATCAGATGTATAAGAATTAGCAACTATTTGTTCCACAAAGCACAAACGAGCAACCTAATTAAAATTTTATTTCAGTGCTGTCCTCCTAACCGAAAAGAGCTGTTTATTTTGCCTGCATATTTTCTCTTTCTGGATTTAGTAAACAATTTCATCGATGTTTTATGAGTGAGAAAAATACTACATTATTTCAATATAATGCAGTTTTGCGCAGAAAAATTATGACCCTAAAATATGGTATTGAGAACAGATAATATCTTTAGATGTACGCACTTGCCAAACATAGTAAAGCTTCCCTTGCAAACATATGAGCACAAAGCAAAGAAACCAGATATCTCATAGCTTTTTAATTGTCTATCTAAGAACTCCATCGATTGAATGTACTGGCTTCAGTGGGATGATCCATTATTCTTTGTATTCATGAGCACCACCCGCACTTTTACAGTAAAGACAGACAAACCGGGATCCTCTTTGCTAAGTGTGTCATATAAATATTCAATAGATTTGACAAGTGAACGCAATAATATCTCGCTTGGGTAAGTGGAAAAGAAAGGCTGCAATTTGACAGATGAAATAATAAACTAGATTGTTTATAGAGTCTCAAAGAAACGTATCACTGAGGGCTTTACTGAACTGGAGTCTCGTTGACAAGCGGAAAATAATTTGCGCTTATTTCATTATAGGATGAAACTTCTGTATGCATTTCCTAAATGAAAGATTCTTTGATAAAAATGTAACGTTATTCCTTTTATATAAGAGAAACAAATTTGAAATGTAGATAATTATAATTTTTCTTTATTATGTTAATAAATATTAATTATTAATAGAATAGTTTTTAAATAGACTTAAGAACTGTAAAATGTAGTGGTATTTCCGTATATGTCATGAATCTAGATCTTAGATTTATACTAAACTAGACGTATAGCAAACGAACGTTTCCAGTACTAAATAAAGGGAAAATAATAATTCTGTTCTCATAAAAAATCATATTGTTGTTATTATAACACAATTTAGTATTAAAGTAAAAATGCAGTGGTTAAAATATAATATACTGTGCTATATATGAATGAAATACTGTGTATAAATGATTTTCTACTATTCAGATCAAAGGCAATTTCTGAAGATGTTCAAATGCCTCCGAGTTTTGTTTGGCAATCGATTTCAACGTTTGCCTTCGAAGCGTTAGCCTATTTAATAAAGTCTTTGTTTTTCAGGATCACAAATTCCCTGGTTTTGGATCACAAATTCCCTGGTTTATTTACACTATTTTCATACTGTATATGCAAATAGTCAAGTTCCGGATACGATGTCATCTTCATATTGTTCAACACTTTAATTTTTAACTCAGTGGTGACGTGATCTTAACTATTTCCTTTGTTGCTTAACTATTCGAATTATCTTTCTTAAAACTCTTAACGAATTTACAAGAAACTTACGCTGAATAACATATGAAAATTCAGAGTTATAGTATGAACTGTGCACTGAATATGAGCAACAGGCTTTCATAGGCAATCGTTGAATTGTCTGAAACGAGGTAAACAAGAGTAGTCCACGTAATCTGGATTCATGGAATTCGAGTCTTATTCCAAACAATACCTTCACATTCAAGCAGGATGGTTATACCATGTACGGCTTTTCAAAGCAGACGTAACCCTAGCTATCACTATACTTCTTTGCATCTAAATATGGAAACTGCTCGAACGGAATTTCAGAAATAAATATTCGAGTGTATTCAGATGTCTATATTAAAAAAGAACTTAAACCATAATAAAGAAACCATAAGAAAAACCTTCTTCGCACTTAAACCATAGAATTCAATTCAACAGCAACATAGCAAAATAATTTTAAATTGAGCGTAGCTTTAGAATTTTCGATACATAGTTTCACGCGCTGGAGATAAAAATGTTTTTTTCTGTACAGCGTTGCCATTGATCGCTTTGAAATCCTTGAGTTTGTTAATCAGAAATTCGTTAAAGTTTTACAAAATATGAAATCGATAATAAAACAAATTGCAAATTCTAAATTTGGGCTTCCAGATGCTCATATTCGCAGAAGGATTACATGATTCAAAATTGGATGGCTCTAGGTACCGTAGTTTATCACAATGCGAGAAACATATACGCATTTATACAGATTCTTCAGTATTTAATTTTTTAAAATATAATACAGGGCGATAATATTTGATGGCAACAATTTTAAAAGTGAGACAGCGATTCAGAGTGATTTGACGCAAAATCGTAAAGCAAAAACAATTGTGCATCAAGGACAAAGCCCCTTTGGACTAATAACAGAACGGAATATCACGATAGTTGAGCTTTCTAACTCGACTGTCTTCATAGAACTTAATATTATCAATTACAATGGATGACCATCTTAATAAAGCTTGCCTATAATGTAAGCTATATCTTAGACAATTCGGCCTAGTCTGTGAACCAATAACCGGACTTAGGAAACGTGATATTTGCTGAACACCTGAAGAGATTACGTTCAATGTTATTAGTAAGGTAAGGTAGGTACCACCAACAATCTTAGAGATCTCAGTATCGACAACATTCGTCGGTGAAATTGTTAATGATATCAATAAAAATACTCCTGCTTGGAACAGCAACGATTTCCGCCAGTTCTCTTGCAATCTATGCATTTGAGTAGCAAGGGCAAAATGCACTTATAAACGCGCAGTAAAATTATCCGACAGTGGACATAGGAATACGTTAAGACAGCGAGCACTTCCTTTTATTTCCCAATGAAATAAATGAAGATTTTAATTAACTTTTTCCATACAGCGCTGATCCACTTTGTACATGCCAGATTGGGAGCGGTGGGTTTTCGTAATTTTCCTCATCTTTGTTCTTATTTACTGTTCGTACATCATATCAGAGATTGAAGATACTACCCTAAGTTTGCAACCAAATTTGTTAATTTTCATAAAATTTTAATTTTGATATCTCTATTTCTACACGTGCGCAATTTTTTTAAAAAATTAAAACCATATAATAAAACAACATTTTGTAATTTAGAATGTAGCAGCATTAAATACAAAAATTCAAAACAAAAATACTCATATATACAAAACAAAAATGCACAACAATATATAAATGTAAAACAAATGCAATTTAGCTCCCATATTGTATTATCTTTATGTTCCAAAAAATGCCACTGATGTAGGAATTCATATTACAGGATACAGTACACTGAGAAAAATGATTAAATATCAGAGGTTACTGAAATTATTATGTGTTTTTCTTATGACTAATATAAACAGGTTTATTAAACTTATGAATAACTGAGCAATATTGTTATCCATTAATATGAAACAGAATGCCTTCCTGTTGTTTCGTTATCATTAATAAAAGTGCCATTAAACGAGAACGTTTTCCTTCTTGCAAAATATTCTTATTTTCGTCCGCAGAATCCTGCTTTTTATGTTCTGCTTTTTCTAAAAGGTCTATTTTCCTTTCTTTACGTTTTCTTGACAGATTTTTATAAATTGTTCACTGTGCAGCCAAGCTTGCGAAGAAATGTCTTGAATCATGTGTTTGTATCTTTATTTAGAATAGAGAAAACCTGTTCTTCGACAACGTTTATGTTTTCCTATATGCATTTTTTGGATGAAATATTGAACTTCCGAGTTTTTAGTATTGTTCTTTGCACGTATTTGGTATAGTTTCATGCGTCATTTCCAGGCAAGTGGTTTAAAAAAAAATAAAATTATTTACCATGCCACTGTATTTATTCAGCTACATAGTAAGTCATTTTTTCATTCTAAAATAAATTTATATACTTACTCTACGTTCAGGACGCTTGCGAGGAAGATATAAGGCAATTATATTTTAAATGTAAAACATTATTATCTAGTTATCTTCAAAGTAATATCAGCAAAACAAAAGCATTAGCTTCAGCTCTTCAACTTGACGAACGAACCAGCTGCATGGCATTTATATTTCGCTGTTTCTCCTGTGTGTAAGATGAGTAAAACTATCTCTTTAAAAGTCCTCCACGAAGGCATTCGTTTTTTAAATAGCTAGCCCTCGCGTGATTTGCCGTAATCCAAATAATTCAAGCGAACGAACCAGCTGCATTGCATGTTAAATTTCACTGTTTCCCCTGTGTGTAGCATGAGTAGAACTATTTCTTTAAAAGGTCTTCCACGAAGGCGTTCGTTTGTGCACTGCTTACCCTCGCATGATTTGCCGTAATCCAAATAACTCAAACTTCCAATCTAGTATGCCTATCATTCTTAAGACTATCATTTGCTGTCCGTCTAAAACTGGCAGTTTCAGCATTCATTTAGTGTCTGTCTAAAACTGGAAATCACAACATTTTAGATAGCATAAACTGTCAGAAATTTTGACACTTAGAACAGTGTTTGTTGATGAGAAAGAACAATGCAAGTAGAAGTTGACAAATCTGTCAGTTAGGGGGGTTATGGTATGACAAGGATCTGTTTTGCGTCTTAAGAAACTCAGGTTTCCTTACTAAAAGCTTATTGTTGTTGTTGATATGACTTATTTTAGTTGTCTGACAGTAACATCAAAACAAGCATACAAAATTCATCGGGGCAAGGAGTGCAAGATTTCGCTTGTGGTTGGCAACAGCCTTGAGCACCATACAGGTGACGGTACGACTTTTCTCAATTCCTCCCCCAATTTTGATGAAAAGCACTGTGGGAGGGCAGATCTTAGAGTCT
>KK113859.1:352099-365224 GCA_000611955.2 Stegodyphus mimosarum
CGCATAAAAGTGCCTCCTTGTCGCACGGACACTATACATTTACAAACATCCATGGATAACGTTGCTTCGTGCATGTCTTCGATAGAAAGTGCTTTAAAAGCTTTTAAACTAACGCTTTTAAAAATAAAATTCAAGTACTGCAAGTTACAGGAACATGATGTTACTGCCGAACATTTTGGGTAGAGGAAATAAATAATCACTAAGCGTTAACAGTTTTTTCAACCTCAAAATGCTCTTTAAGTCAGTGACGTAAATCTGGGGAACCAATTCTTTTGAAAAGATACTTTCTTTACTAACGTTTCAGACATATCCACTTTATCATTGCTTTCTATCGCTAGCAAAGCATCGCATTTCATATTTTTGAGTAGAAGTTTTGAGATTCAGATTTTGTTTTTTCAAGTTACTTTTTCTGTTTTAAAATAAGAGCTGTGAAAATTGTTCTTCATTATTCTTAGCACGTAGTGCTATACTGTTTCCTACTAGAGAGATTTTAAGGAGACTGACTGAAGTTACCACGCTTATTTTCTCAGTAATAATGGGCATCACGAACTGTGAAATCAGAAAATATTTTTTTCTCTAAATCCTTCTATTTTTTCTCTTTCTAAGTTTCTGAATCTTCTATCGGTTTGGTGTTCACTTCATTCTTTGCTTCATTGAAAAAGCAAAAACTATTTAGAGCATGCTTTATTTATTTATTTTTTTAAGATTCCTTTTTCATTTGTTTATTTATTTTTTAAGGGAAGAAACAGAAAATGCAAATCAATATTTCTAAAGCTGGAAAGAGGTATGAGGCATTCAATTCTTTTAAAAATTGTAGTACAGAAGATCATGAGAAGTCTTCAGCTATATATGAACTTCTAACAGCTTATCTACTCAATTAACCGAAATGAAATTTCACATATTATTATGTGAAGGCAAGTGCACGAGATTGTGATGATTTAAAACAATAATTCTCTCACGGTTAGGGATGCTGAGAAACAATTTCGGAGTTCTTCAAATGGCAACACCCACTTTTTTCATTCCACTTCCACTGCAGCGTATTAAAAAACCATAAATGGCGTTTGAAAGATACACGTAGGATGAAAATTGTCGGGTTAAATGCAAAGAGGAGCATTGTAAATGACCAATAACAACACGGGAGAGGAGAGAGAGAAAACTAATTTTATTGGAATTACAAGTTCGCAAAATACACACCTTTGCACACGATAAGGCATTCTATGAGGTAGCTTGTTGACAACAATGACGAACATCGCAGAAGAATCTATATAACTTCACGTTTTATGGCATCTTTCAGTTTTGACAAATCTCGCTAGTATGATGTGTACACCTTAGATTTCACATAACCCCCAAACCCAGAAATCCATTGGAGTGAGGTCGGGGTATCGCAGTGGCCACTATACTAAAAAGTTACGGGAGATGACCCTATCTTGAAACGTTATAAAATTAAAACTTGCAATTACAATGAAATATTTTCTGTCCTTTCTTCTTTTGTGTTGTTATAGGTCCTTTACAACGCAAAATTAATGTCATAGGTCCTTTGCAAATGCTTCACGTCAGCAGTTTCGTTATATGTGTGTCGTTCCAACGCCATTTACGGTTTCGAAATTTTTTCCCTGTTACCATAACCGTGAGAGCTTTATTGTTTTAAATCATCACAATCCCAAGTGCATAACTTTAAAAAACAGTATCTGAAATTTCAATCGATTTGTCGAGCGGATAGGAGGCTAGGGGTTCATAGATCCGGGATGTTTTTTACTACCATCCTTTATATAAACATCCATGCTAAATTACCGTGAATGTGAAAGACATACGTACTTAAGAGTTGAAATTAGTTACAATTGTATTGACAATACTAACTAATTTCAAAATTTCAACAATTTGTTTCAAATTTTTGCAAACTTTTACGAAGTTATTATTTATGAAACTTTACCTAAACTTATAGAAGGCTCAGAATCTTGTTGGTCACAATCCATTCTCAGATCTTTTCGGGTTATGTGAATTCATAGAATGATTTTTAAACCATTCCTTAAAGCAGAGCACTGATGTTCCAAGCTAATAAAGAATTACTGAGCATGAAAGAAGACAAGCATTTAGAATGCCCATTTTAAGTCTAAGCATTTGAAATATATATGAATTTCGATATTGTTAAATCGGAATTTCTAAATTCAATTATTGGTTTCGTAATTTTTCTTTTTCAGCGCAATAATGGAGGGCAATGTATATAAAACCCCTTTATTTTTGCATAAAAAGTTACGGATATACGTGGGATGTTTCCAAAGTTCTAGAAAATGGAGTCTTGTTTAATTCCTAGAACTTATTGGCCATGCTATTAGCCAGAGACAAATCTCGACATGTGTATTACAGTATGTATACATTACAATATTGTTTGATCAGATTCAACTGTTTCATTAATACAAGCCTGTTTTTTCAGCATTATATTTGCAACCACATACTATGCAAACGGCAATCATTAGCTCTTTGGGGAAAGAGGGTGTAAAAACTTTAAAAATTATTCAACGTCTGAGAGGAGTATTTTTTCCCACATCTGAAAAACCTTTATGGAGTGATCGATTTTAGAGCTTAAGCGTGCCATAATTAGAAGATTGAGGAAACTCCGCGAAAGTTCTTTAAGGGCTGCTCAAAAAACAGTTTTTCGTTGGGTATCCCAACGAAAGCATACGGAGTAGGGGGGTTACATACAGGGAGCAATATGTTGAAAATTTGCATTGTATCATTAGTGAAAATTGACGAAATAAAATAATCATAACTAAATTCCTAGAATTTTGGAAACATTCTAGGTATATGAAAAATCTATTTCTAGTATAAATGCATTATTTTTCCAAAGATATTTTGTAACTGATCTCGTGTTTTGAACAACAGATAATATCATTATCGATAGAAAGACAAGACGCTGAAAAATGATAAAACTGCCCCAGCTTAGTTTATCGAGGGAAAATAGTTTCATATATTTTCTGACTAAAAAAAAGTTTTTGTAGTTAGTCCTAGATTCTACTAACCTCTCCCCACAATAAAGAGAAATGAACGAATCCTTGACTCTCGACTTCTTACATTCCTTCCAAAAGTCTCCTTAAATCCTTTCCTACTTTCCTTAATCGATCAAAATGAAAGGTTTGCAGAGTAAACATTTCAATTATGTATAAACCAGAAACCATCTTCTCGACATTTTATTTGCCTAATAACTTTGCTTTCCAGCTCAGTTAAACGGAAAAGAGTTTAAGTATGATTTACGTTTAATGGCATAGTAAATGCACATGCCTTCCAATAATTAAAGTATTTTCACTTCTTTTTTAACTCTTCACAAAGAACTATTAATCTTGCTTTTGACTGCAACAGTGCACGACATTCTTTCTCTTTCATGTTTCTGTTGTTTTAAAGATAAGATAAATATTTCTTTAATTTTGTTTCCGTTTTAAAGTTGAAAAAAATACGTCTCTAGTTTAATTTAGTTTATTTCCCCATTCTATCCTAAAAATAGTTACATAATTATAATGAGCATCTCAATTGCGTCATTTCTGGATTTATCCTTGTAATTTGATTCTTATATAACACTCTTGACGAGTTTACTTCATGGTATTTTAGCCAATAAAAATATTAATTTTAGCAAACCAAAACTTTAACTAATCAGCAAGCATAAAATAAAACAGTACATGTATTTTTTAAATCTACCCTTCATTTGTAAATTACGTATTAACTCTTATCTTCTGTATCCCGGTAAATTGCTGTTGCTTTACCGTTGACAAAACATCACTAAATAAAAGATGTGTTCAACCGACTGCAGCTACATATTTTTTTTGCACCAGGTATAGCATATCTTGCGTAATTTATATCAAAGGTTTTATTATATATACATACACACACACACACATATATATATATATATATTAATTTTTTATTAAATATACATATATGCGTGTGCTATTTGCAGTCGATGGACATTGGAAATGATGAACGAAGATCTCTAGATCACATATCCAATAATTATTTAAATAGAAATAATAATAAATTAAGAACCTTGACGTCATAAATATTTTTAACAAAGGGAAGACGAAGAGACACAGCTAAACGTTCGTATGGCAAGCAATGGCAGGAAGCATCTGATAAAAAATGGCGCATACAGCTATTTATAGTAGCGGTTACATAACAGGCCAGAGAGTTCTTGAAAGTGCAGGTCTAAGGTGAAGATCCTGAAATTGCGGAAAGTTAATTAGAGGTTGCTCTTCTCGTAGAGCAAAACCATCGTAAATTTTTACATTTTACATACATACATATATTAATAAAGAATTTTAATAAACATATATAAAAAAAATAAACATATATATATATTTATATATACATATTACATATTTTCAATCTCAATTATTTACGTTTGCCGAAACGCGTTGATGGTATTAGCTGGATTCGAATTTTGACACGCTTTTTCCTTGATAAGTCCGTGTTAAGCCTCGAATTGGGCTAATTTACCATTTACTGCCATTCTTTGATGTTTTCCGTGTCCTTGAATTGTTTTTGGTTTTTAACGTGCAACTTTTAAATTTTTCTTTTTAATTAGTTAATTTTTATCATCGGTTTCGGTTTTTAAATTTTGTCACGTTTCGTATTTTTAAATTAAGTTTTTTTAGTTTACTTTTACTTTTTGTATTGTTTATTCATAGTGAAAATTTTTTTTTACTCTAGTTTATTCATGTGAAAATTTTTTTTTACTCTGGAACTAAAGTATCAAATGTACTTTTAAGCAATAACTTTTAGAAATTTCCTCTTCTTTACAAATATATATATATATATATATTTATATTTAATAAAAACTTTTAATAAACATATATATTATTGCGTGCGTACTGGTTCGCAATAGATTGAATGCCCAAGTCCGATGATAGGCTAATAAAATTTATTCTTATCAAAAGAAATATATCAAGACTGGAATGTCTGGAAATATATCAAGACTCTGGAATCTCTGGAAATATATCAGACTTCCTGAGATATATTCGTACAAGTGTTCACATTATCACGCAGTATAACCAGTTCTTATACTTCAAACTACAAAAAAACGTTATATTACAACGCAATCCAAAGCTTATATCTAAAGCGAAAGCTTACTCCGATTTATCCAACGGTAACTAAACAACAAGCTAAATAACTGAAGTGAGATGTTTTCGCTTTGGATTTTCATAGCTTTCAAACGGTAGCGAGAAATTTCTAGTAATTTCTGCTTCTCGAGATTTCTGGAAAATAATAAGAGGATGTAATTACGGTTACAGATCACACAGCAGTTAACTACATTTATTAAATTTCAATACAAATTACCGCGATATCCATTGAGCGTACTCCTGTATTTTTAGGCTTCCCGCGTAGCCTTCTCTTAAAATTTGTCTTGCACTCCGTTGCAAGGGGAAATATAACAATTTTAAATATAATTTTAGTAAAATTAGCTATCTAAATACTAAGTTCGTAACAATATACATTCTTTTTTACTTGATTTGGTTTTGGGTTTTCTTGTGATGGTTTATTTAAATTTTTCTTTTACCATTTACAGAATTATAATTCTACATTTATAGGATTTTTAAAATTTATTTTTTTCAAATTTTATATCCACGCATATGTTATATATATACACGTGTGCGTGTGTGTAATGGGATGATTTAGGAATAGTTGTGATGAGCTGGCGATTGTTCTTTGCGTTGTAATAACTAGGACAGGCTTTACTGCATAGTTAGAAGGATGAAACTTGAAGATTGTAATTTCCACACATAGTTTTATTCCTTGATAATTAATTCTTAGACACATGGTGTTTCCCATTACACATCATCATTATGCACCCACGCTTTGCACCCACAATTTCGTACCACTTACATTTTCAGAACAATAGAGAATAGCTAACAGAGGCTAAGTGACACATCAAGAAACAGGAAAGAGAAGTAGAAAAAAAAAGGGTTGTGCAGTAGTAATAGCGGTATTTATAGACTTGGTTCTTTTGTTTAAATTGTGTTCTGATTGGATGAGAACCGTCCACGTTGCAGCATGATTATATAAGAAGCATGAAAGGGAATAATTTGGAATGACGCTGTCCAGAAAGTTATTAAAATAATATCATAATAATTTTCTACTGTTAGGATAGAAAGGGGAGATAGCCAAATTAAAATGAGGAATACTTAGGAATATTGCCAGATTAAAGTTAATAAGTTTCTTCCATATCTTATATCTTGCATACATGTAATTAAGAAGAAAGCCTAACATCATGGAAGTATTTGCTGTGCTTAGTAAAATCTCACTTTTAAACAAGAAACAATGTTCTCATTACAGTAGAACTCTGAATACCTGCACTAACTTGGATTACAACTCATGCTGGAAAGATTTGGATAGTTAGTTTTTCTTCTTCAAACTAGAAACTTAAGTACTGGAATACTAAAAAATTGTATTTTTTTATTTTTTCCTTTATCTTATTTTAATATATTGTTTGCTTAAAATATGAACTATTTCTTTTTTCATAATACATTTTTCGATTAAGTTAAATTGGCTGACTGAAAAGTTTAGAAACTTAATTTTTTATTTAGAATCAAATAATTCTTTAAACCTTATATTCTTCTCTTCTACAAAGCAGAATTCTTTGACATTAAATTATCAATTTTACACAGCTTTATGAGTAATTAGAAGCTATAAAATAAATAATTTAGAAACAAGTGATTAAATGTAATGACAATTTAGCAAAACTGTTAATAAAATGTAATAAAAAATTTTCGAAACGCTCTTGTTTCAAACATTTAGAACGTCAATTGATTTTAAAGGGATAATTTTACATTGCTGTTTAATAAATGATTCCATTTAATTTTAAAAGGGAATTTTATTTAGATTTAGCATGACTACAGCTGTATCCCATGTAAAATCACATGACTAGAATTTGAGCTACAGATCTGATGCTATTGCACTGACATTTAAACCATAAACTTCCAGTTATAAACGCAGAACTAATCAAATCATATTTTAGATAATAAAATATAATATGTTTGATATGTTTTACAAATCGAGTGACATGTTTTATAAATCGTCCTTCTGTATGAGTGTAGAGAACTAAAAATGCAGGTGTTTTCTGAAAATATGAATGACAACATGCATGATTTGCGTATCTTAGAATGAACTCAAGAGCTGTGAAATAGGAAATAAAAGCAACGAAATTTCAAACTAACTTGACCTAACGTATCATTCTGTTTCATGGATGTTTACATTAAAGTCTATTTTAGCTGATTTAAAGTGTTGGAATTTTATGTTCTTCTTCATTTCAATTCCTTCTTTTTTGGGGGTTTAGGGGAATCACATTACCCATTCTAGAAATAAACACACTACAGTAATATAAAAGAAGAGTTATAGATTTATTAAATTTATAACAGTTATAAGTCGTTTATAACAGTTATTTTCATCTACCTGCTGTAACTAACAGTTACTTTCATCTACCTGTAATTTCTTGGTGTAATACGATAAATACATACTAGTACTATATAAAATGTTAAATATTATTGTTAAATCCCATTTCTCTGTACAATGTTGAAACCGTTTTCAGAAAATTGTGTATCTGATTTTAAGAAATATTTACGATACAAAGTATTTTACATACTTCAATATTTTACATATACTTACATCTTATTAAGCTCATTACTAACTTCTTCGGACAATTCGTACATTTGTGAAATAACGTAGCTTTTACATTTGCCGTTGTCTTTGAATTAATTTTCAGTTGCCACAAGTTTTCCATAAATGTTAGTCATTACAATCCAGAAACGTCTTTTTACTAGTGTAACATAACCACATTAAATCTTCTGTATTAAAATATGCTAGAAAAGAAAATTAAAACCCACTTGCTATTTAAAGGGATTAACACTCAAATAACATCAAATAAAACTTCTTCGAAATACTTCTTTTCTGCCTAATGGATTTCCCTATTTGCACCAAAATAGTTCCATTACAAGAGATCACGTTTCAATAAATTTTAATACGAAAATCTATTGATAGATTGAATGTCTCATAAATGACATCTTTTGCTTTGGCTGCGGAGAAGAATTAAGAAAGGCTAAAAGAGAGAGAAAGAAAAAACGAGTTAAAAAGCTTCTTGTTTATTTTTGGCATCACTCGGGAAAGGAAATTAAGGATTTTGCTTTTGATATTCTCCTCGCATCGAATCGTCACAGCCAATAGGATTTTGGAAAATGAGATTTCAACGAGGAAGAAGCCCTCGCCGATTATGTTCAAGATGGATTTTTCGCAAGAGAAGTATATTTATTCCAAAGAAATCCAAAGAGAGGTTGTGGCGGATACTTGTGTCATCTCTAAATTGCATTTGGCTAGAAAACCGTAAAGGAATGAAATATGAAGATTGCTAGGAAATATTTTATCATTTTTGGTGCTCATTTCTGTGGTGCATTCCTTTACACTCTTTGCTTCTTTTTTAAATATTAATACAACAGGTTTGAGTAGAATTTGCATTTCTTTTATTGTTTTTGTGCACTGCTCTTTCTGAAAAATGTAAAAACTTCATATCTCATTCTGTCGATGAGTTCAGATTTTTAAAATGCCTGACAACATACAAGAATAATTTGCATCTTAAATTTGATATAAAAATAATGTTTTCCCTGAAAATGTAAACATTAAATCCCAAGGCAAAACCTGTTATGTCACCAATAATTTTTCATTTAGAAATATTTTTGCATCTGTAGAATCTCACCTTCTTGGAAAGCACACACCAAGTCGAGACTCAAGATCGATCTAAGCGACTGATTGCAATGTCCAGCAAGAAAACAGAAACGTAAGAATGGTGCAAAAAAACCTTTTATTAAGCACTCAAATAGTTTAACAAAAGGCACTTCTCGTGCTTACAAAAACAGCCAGTATTTATGGCGTAACTCAAAAATAAAGAACTGCAAATTAAAACTAAGTCGTACATTAGTCAAAAGCTATACAGAAAAGAATAAACGCACAGGTTGGCTCAAACATATACCGGCGTGACAAGCGCTATTGGCAAGAAAAAAACACCGCAAACAGATTGCTATGGCATAATTTCAACTACTAACGGGGTCAGCAGCAGGCGGAACATGCTCTGATTAAACAATTTAGAAGTTCTTTTTAAATACTATCTCTTTCTACCTCATTTGAATACGTGCGAGGTAAAATTAGCATTCTGGCAGGGAAACGGAAAGGAAGAATAACAGTAAAGATACTGAACATAAAATAACTGCTTGGATAAAATAAATTAATACTTTACACGTCTTTATATTAAAGCATCACTGAACCGTCGAGGGGATGCTTATATTTCGCTTAGCTGTGCATTAGGATCATTTAGTATAGTCCTTGATACATGATTAAAAAATGGTATACATAGCTTGATACATAAAAAAAAAGTTACGATTTTTTTTTTAATTTCAGAAAACGTTTTCGGTTCATATATGCTTATGAAGTTATACATATAAAAATTTATAAGCTTATGTTAGTAAGATATAGAAAAAATTATTACATGTAACTTTGAGATGCACGGAGACTGAGTCGTTTTGTAAAATCCATCGTCGAATAGAGGTTTTCCAATCACAAAACATTTATTTTCTTTACATTTCATTCAACATATAATAATTAATGGGTTAACAGATTAACTTTCATACATTTTGTCAGATTTTATTCAAGCCTAAAATCCATTGTAGGAAATGCACTTTTAGCTCAAAGCAGCATTAACTGAGAAGGGCTATTATTCTGAAAACGGGATTTTGCGTTGAATCACTCTAAAAGTCAGAATCATCTATTCAAATTGTTGCCACCATATATTATCGCCCTGCATTATATTTAAAAAAATTAAATAATGAAAAAATTGCATGAATTTATACATGTTTTTCACATTTTCAAAAATCAACGATACCTAGAACCTAAAATTTTGAATAACGTAGTGCTCCACTCGAATATGGACACTTGGAAGCCCGAATTTTGAATTTCGCATTTGTTTTATGGTGCATTTCATATTTTGTAAAACTTTGACGAATTTTTGATTAACAAACTCAGTAATTTCAAAGCAAGTAACGGTAAAAAAAAAATTATCTCCAGCGAGACTATCTATCGGAAATTCTAAAGATAGGCTGTTTTTAAACATATTTAGCCTAAATGCTCTGGAAACGTGTATATGTATATAAATGAAATAAACGCCCCTTTGGAAGCAATGTAAAATCAGAACGCTTTAATTTTATTTTTTATTTTTGGCGTAACATAAGATAATAATTATTTCATGTCTAAAAATGCTTTCCTACTTAATGAACGCTTAAATTAAAAAATACTAAATGCTTCTTTTACTATTGTTAGGTCGTTGCGCAAAATGCTCGATTGCTAACACATAATCAGGCAAGGTTCATAATGTGAATAATGTGTTAACAGAAGGGAACATTTGTGGATATAATTTTATATCTCCAACAAATAATTGCTTCTACTCTTTTACACTATAAAATCCCTCTAATTTTTCTTTTTAGATAAATCATAACTTTTAATAACCTTGTAATTACTAACTTTTAAATCTGGATGTAAAAATCTCATAATTACTGACTTTTGAATGTGTACATTTATTACGCTTACAAATTCAAAATCCTTGGTGAAAATCGTTATCAAAAATATATACCATAAAATAAAAATCAAACAAAATTTCAGATAAAATATTTGAAACCTTTTTCAAAACATTGATTTTGAAAGTGTGTGCCCATGTACCACTTCAAAAAAATGGAAGAAAAGAAAGTTTATTAAAGATTAATTTTTAAATAATAACGTACTCAGACGAAGAACAAAGAAAATGGGCTGTTATTATATGCTCTAATGTTGCGTTCTTCCCCATCTTTTGTTTTAAATGATAAAACTTGTTTTTGTTTCATCTACATTACTATATGGATCATATTTATTTCAAATTCTCTAATATTTGAGAGGAATTTGTGAATTATATTTTCAATATAGTATTAAAATTTAATAAGCGTAATTGTTTTGCATCGTAAGTTATTTAAAACATCTTCAAATAATCAAATACGTGGAAGAACATTAAATAATTGTTAGTATGCAATGGAAATGAAAAATTGTCTCTTGTATTAGAAAGAGTAGTAGCAATTATGTGACAATGGGATGTCTATCATTTAGTACATCCGTACAAAACATAAGAATTTCAATCTTAGCAAAGTGTTTATTGTTCATAAATTTGTAAAACGTTAATTTATGAACGATAAGTATTTATTGTATAGTTTATAAGTATTTATGAACAATAAGTATTTATTGTTTATAAATTAATGTTTTACTTTAGAGACGTAACAGTATAGTTATAACAATTCTTAACAGAAATGGAATTCTCTTAGTAAAATATTTCTATTACATAAACGTAATGCAACTTATAGATTACAATTAATGTTGAAAACCTCGTCTATAAAAATAAATTAACCCACCATTCCATTATGTTTCTCTCAATGCAGTACAAGAAAATTTGTAATTTTAATCTCCAAGAAAATGCATTGCAGATCAAAATAGCTAGAGAAAGAAATGGGAAAGAAATCTCAATTTTCTAATGCACATGAGTCTTAAATATAAGTCGTTTGAAGCCAAAGCTGGGATATTTAAATATATCTTGAAAACTGGAAATTGCTTGTATATTAAAAAGGAAGAAGTGCTCTTTTAGGAATTTAGAAATATACCAAGAATAACAAACAACCCGAGATGCAGATAAAGTAAAATATGAATAAATGGAAATATTGTAGAAAAAAAGTGACAGCATATCTTTAAGAAGAAACCTCAATCAGTTTGGGTTTATATTTTATGTATATCTAACAGTATTTTTGGTTTATACCTTAAATATATCGAAAGTCTCAGTTTCAGTTTTTAATACAGAGTATTTTATATAATGGCTACTCTGCTGACAGTAAATGTGAATTTTGAAATAAATGGGGTAAAACATATTATTGATTAGATTAAAAAATTCCTTATAGGTATCTAATTAAATAACTAATTACAGAAAAATATGTTACCTAATTAAAGAGAAATGAAGTTCATTTTTAACTAAAAATCTCAATACGTATAATTAATGAATATAAATTATCATTACTTTAGAAATTAAATATAATTGTCCAAATGGATTCTGGAGCGATCAAAATGGAAATTTCCGATGACATATGGTACTCAAAAAGTTTTGTGATTACAATACTTCCTTTGCTTCGTACAAAGAAGAAAAAAGGAGCTGTGAAAAATGCTTTCTGTCTTCTAAATAAAAAGATTTCTAAAATAATTTTAAAAGTGGTTATACATCTTTTTAAGAGCCTCCCAGACGGGAAAGTGGTCAGTGGATTTGTCGTACCGAAGGGGCCGAGCTTGAGCTCCGGAGAGGGCAAGGAGGCAAATTGTGTGTCCTTTCATAGCGGGATTCATTGGGGAGGGGAATTAATAATATCAAAATACATGTTGATGTTTTTTCTAACATGAGTTTAATAATAAAATAGTTAAAGTTATAATTCATCCTTCAGAATATTTCTATAGTTATCATAACGTTAATAAAGCAAATTTCAAGCGTCACATACTCATTCAAAAAAATTTTAATATTATTGAACTAATTTGAATTCATTATTAAGCTTATATTTGTACATAATAATTTTTGTTTCATTTCAAACTAGCTGCTATACGGCCAGCATTCGTCTGGCTTTTAAATCTACCGGAAAAAATGCCTAAATGCCATACATTAAATTTAAAAACTGGGCAGAATTTTACTCCGCAGAACAACTTTATCAAAAACAAACAAACAAAAAAGAATGCGTTCAAATTATACTTACATTTTTTGAAAAAAACCTGAAAGTTTTAAGATTTTAAATTGCGTCCAAAGGGGCGTTTCTTAAACATTTTGTATGTTACTCTTATTTATTGAATATCATTTTCTTCGCATTTAAACCATAAAATTCAGTTAAAGAACAATATCGCAAAATAATTTTATATTGAGCATCAAAGCTGTATGTAAGTAAAGCGTCGGCACTCCCATACTATAACATGACGCCAAATTGCAGATCTCACGCCCTGCAGATAAAAATGTTTTTTTCTGTACAACGTAGCCATTGCCCGCTTTGAAATCCTTGAGTT
>KK113860.1:19647-44175 GCA_000611955.2 Stegodyphus mimosarum
TTTAACTAAATTTTTGTTTTGTAGTTTTGTTTTTGTGCTATAATTTTTTATTGATTATGTTTATTTATTCTAGTACTTTTGTTTTGTTTTGGTTATTAAATGACTGCATTTTGCTTTTCTTTTATTTTTGTAGCATTTTAATGCTTTAATTTTCTGTAATATTTTAATGCAAAGTAATTTTATGCATTTTATTATTATTATTTTATAATAGCTATATCTATCTATCTACCTGTCTATCTACACACACGCACATATATACACTCACATACTGAGTGTATGTCTGTGCACATACATACAATAAACCAGTATTTTTTGAGGTACTGGTCAGTATTTTTTGAGAACGTAAACAAATATTAGTATTGAATATCTCCTTTATAATATGTTTTCCTCCACAGAGTATCAGAGTTATCTGGAATCATTGATGGTCATCTTTCATTTTATGTCTAAATTTATGTGTAGGTACATATGTGTATGTGTATTTATTTAGTATGCATAAATAAGTTACAGGAATATTTTTTGAACAGGTTCGTGTTCCAAGAATACCTTTGTATAATAATTATGTGTGCGTATTGAGTTGTATTTACAGTCTTTTTACCTTAATTTTATTCTCATTAGCCTTTGATATATTTTTGAGAGGAGTTTAAAACTTTTTATTTTATTAATTCTCCTAAGAAATTAATTGAGTAATGATAATGAGTATTATTTTTCAGAATATGTGTTAAGAAAGTAATTTTGTGAAAAAAAAGATAGTCAGGGATAAGCAAAAATGGACAAATTTTTGAAGAGAAACTGAAATCTTTTTACTTAGTTTTAAGTAAATTCAACAGTTAATGGAATATGTAGATAGTATCGATAATATTGAGAAATCTAGTTACTGCTTTCAGAATTTAAAAGTGTTTAAACTTGCTTTTGTTTTTATATGCAAGTATATTAGCTATATATTAATTTTTTTCTTTCTTTATTGTTTAGAGTTGTTGATGCCATTTACAGTTTGCATTTTAAAAGAGTATTATAGCAATTTCTGTAATGTATTTGCTAGTTTTAGCCATTTCAAAGACATATCATGCACATATAGTCTATTTTTGGGTCTTCTTTAGATTGCATCTTTTAAATTGATGAAATGCTGATTTAATTTAAATTTTAATACAACAATTGTCCAAATCTTCAAGTAATAAAAGCTTGTAAGAATCTTTTAATGTCCATTAAATATGTAATTATAATAAGCTTTTTTTATATATAAAAGATAAAAAAAAATTTAGATGTCTCTGAAAATAGTACACTTTTTCTTGTATATGTGTAATTATGTGAAGGAAGTATTTCTTCAAATTTCCATAAATATCTGAAATTAAAACTGAATGCTGTGAGTTTCGAACATAATATTTGTGTGTTTTCTGTATATCATCATGCAGTTATAGACTAATGATTATTATATTGAAGTTAATTATTGAATTGATTATTAAATTATCATTTGTTATTGTGTGAAGCTTTGAAGGTTTAATTTCAAAACAATTTAAATTCTCCAGCGGTTTTTAAACAACAAAGTTCTTTTTAAGATTAGTAATTTATCTGTCATTATGTAAAATTTATTTTTGTCTTTGAGCAAATTTTTATAATATATCTTAAAAATATTAAAATACATTCCTTTTCTAGCATCTATGAATAAGACATTCTTTTTAAATTAATTAATTAATTATTTTTGTAATTTTACTTTATTTTTTCCCCGAAGCATTAAAACCTTTCATCTGTCTAATCAGACAGATCAGTTTTTGATTTATGTGTGGGGGAAAAAAATCAGAATTGAGGAGTGTATGGAAAAGGTATTTTTCAAGTAAATAATTTATAGCTATTGTTGTCATTGCACAGTATCTAGTTTCTGCAATTTCCTTTAGAAATTTCATTTGTGCTCTTCATGATCTAATTTATTTTTAGCCCAAAGCATTTTGATAGTATAACAATATTAAAAGTTCTTTGGATTTGGAGTAAGTTGAGATATAAACATATAAATATACACTCTGTGATGTATTTACATGACACTGATTACATATAATGTTTTATAGAAAGACATTTCAGTGATTGTGTATTTGTGGTATTAATTTCATTTATGAAGTCAAAATTTCTTGATTTTATTTTCTCTTTTTGTAACTGAATTTTCCATAATTATTATTTTATATCAGAATATTTTATCAACTGTTAAAACTAGTACATGGTGAAAATAATGTTTTTTTGGGGAGGGGGAAGCTGTGGCATAGTTTCTGACTTCTATGTATTTTTTTGTGTTATTTTTAGAATTCATTCCATTAATTTCTAATGAAACTTTGAGGAATTTCAATATCTAAATGATAAGTTTCTAACTTTTCTGTTTTCTGCTAAATAAAGAATCTGGTAAATTGCATTCTTGAGGTATATGAATATTTTGTAAAATAAAAGTTTCTTCAGCAGTGCTATACTAATTAATCAATATGTATTGAATTCAAAGGACATTTTCACTATTTACTATTAGATTTGTAAAATTCTTCATAAAAAATTTACTTGCATTTTTAAATTTTATGTGGCAGCAATTAAATATTTAGTATACTCTGTAGCATTTCTGATGATTTTAGGTTTAATTTGTTCTTAAAAACTTTTATGGCATATCTGCACAGGAATGGTAATATTGTGGCCTTTGAATCACAAATCCTATATACAAAGTGCCATTGCTTTTTGCATATTTACGTGAGATAGCAAAGGCAAAAATTAATATTTTATCATAAAATTCTGGCAGAAATGGGAGACATTAGTTCTAGGAGTTAATGGAATTAAAAGTTAAATTTTTAGGAGTTCAGCATACTTTATTTGCTACTTCTTCAGATCAAACTTGATTTGTGAAAAACGTTTTAAGGCTAATGGATAAAGAAAAGGTTTTTCTTTACCTAAAACAAAGTTCCCTGAAATTATTGAATCCAAAATTAAAACCGACTGTTTTAATTTTGGGCAGTTTGTTTGTTGAATTTTTGTTTCTCCTCTAATTAGGAAACCTAGTGAATAATCTTACATTTGAATCTGATGCACAGTACAGAGTTAAGGAAGTTATTAGCGATTTTTGGATTAGAGAGTATATTTAATTAGGCTGAATCTAAAACATTAAAGCCATCTAAAATGTGGTAATGATACTCTTAAATGCTCAATAGTCACAAAGTTATAGAGAATTCATAGGATAGATTCTGAAAGATTTATAAATATTTGGATTTTAAAAATTCATTTGTAGACTCCCATCGTAATTTTTTTCCTGGAAGGTTCGGAGTCGAAAAAGACAAATGATGGACTATTTTCGTCAAGATAAAACATTAAAATGAAACTGTATTATGTAGGATAATGAAGCTTCCAAATGCTACCAATATGCTTCGGGAGTTCTGAAAAGGAATATAGGAAAAAATACTGAAGAAAGTTGACTGCTGGTATATATTTTAAGATAATTGCAACTAATTTGAATGCTTATATAAGTAAAATAATGGTATTTGTTTTGGGAGGGGAAGGGAAAGCAAGAAAGAAACAAATATTTCTTGAAGTTGATGCTGAACAGGTAAATGTGGTAATTGATTTGAAAGCTGTGAAAGCAGCACTCAGCTGTAGTTCAGTTTTACAAGTTCCTGTGATGGAAAAATGTTAAATATTTTGTTAATCAAAGTAATAAAAAGTATTGGGACTAATATTTGATCGATAAAGAAATAGGCAATAAATGATTGATAAAGAAATATTCCAAAATCATTAAACTTTTTATGACTGTAAGTTATTTGCATATTTTAGCATTCATCAAGAAGTTACATAATTTAAACATTTACATTTGTTCTAATAATTTGCTTATTTGTTTAGAAGTCTTTATTTTAAAATCAAACCATGTGATATTTTGATTTGTATTTCTACAAATTTACCAAAGTGAACCTGGACTCGTCTGTGAAGAGAACAGACGCCCACTGTTGACTGGTCCAGGGGACATGTTCTTTTGCCTAACATAAACGGGCACCTGTGTGTCGTCGGTTCACGGGGACACAAATAACCAGTCATCTTGCATACAGATCTGTATTGTGAAGGCGTGTGTGCACTGTAGTAGCTGAGATTCTTGTTCTATTGCCACTAAATGAGTTGCCATGAGCTGAAACACAGTAATATTGCTTCTCGTTCAGCCCGAAAAAGCTAAATAACGGTCTCCCGTAGGCGTTGTTACTCTTGGTCTGCCTGGAACATGTCTTCTAGACACAGAATTCTTGTATTCAGACTGATGCCATAGTAGGTGGATCACGCTACGAGAGCCATTGATAGGTCTAGCAGCATCAGCTTGGGACATCTCCATTTCCATCCATTCGACCGCCCCTCCCCACCTTTTGAGGTGGTTAATCAGTTAAACGTCTTCTCCTTCTTCAACGAAATTGATAATAACAATTGTAGATCAACACTTTTGAACAAAGCTTACAGTTGCTCCAAGTTCTATTAATTATTCAGTTATATAAAATAAAAGTGGTAGCTATTGTTTTTAGTATATTTTCTTAAACTTCGTTATTATCATGCGTATGAACTGTGAATATAAATGTTACTGATATTTTTGGAATACTGAGCTTTGAAATACATGCTGTTCCTTAACTTTTGAGGGATAGTGTATATTATTTTTGGCTTGAAGACTGGATTCCTAGGTTAAACTCCTTTAAATGATATCAGTTTTATTTTTCCCAGTTTTCTGAGTGAATAACCCTTGCCAGCTTTGGCGAAAAATATTTAAAGTATTGAAAATGTTCCAGTGCTAAAACAAGTTTAGCACTGGTTTAGTTTATTTCAAAATTCGTTGTGCCATGGACAGAGAGATGTGTTAAAGCTTTAAAGAAATTTCAAAAATACTTATGTACACTGGTAATCAAAAGTAAAGGATGATGAGAAAAAATATGTTCACTGAATTGATGTTGCAACCGATGCCCAGTGCTGTAATTATTTATGTTAATAAATACAATTGACCACAAAATTGCACTTACGTGCATACGTTAGCTCCAGAAATATGCAAATTCGGTGATTGGCAACGTGGTGCGCAGTGCTGGAGTTCCTGTGACGCGCAATGCTGGAATTCCGATCTGTAGTGTTGTTTAAAGTGAATGTGGTTTCTGAGAGTGTACAGAGTATTCAGTAGTTATGGCTCAAAGGCATCATTTACGTGAAGGTCAAAAGTGGCGAATGATTGGTAGAATCGAGGGAGGTCAAGCACAAAAGGAGGATCCCCCAAATTTGAATGTCCTTCAAAGTGTCATATCAAGACTTTGAAGACGCTTTTTAACCACAGGATCAGTTGACAGACAACCTGGTCAAGGGCGACCAAAAGCAACAACTGTATCAGAAGATCGTTTTCTGTCGTTGTCGGCTTGAACAAACCACGAAGCGACTGCAAGAGATTTGGTTTTAGACCTTCAGGCTGCCAGAGGAACTTGAATTAGCCACGAATGCTATACGAAGGCTTAACGATGGTTGGATTGTATGCGAGAAAAACCAATGATTTATATCTCACTCACTCCAGCTTCCAGAGGGTCTCGTTTAAACTGGTGCCGTTGTCGTGCTTAGTGGAGCTAAGATGTTTTGGCTCGAGTATTGTTTACAGATACAGTCAGTCAGAACAGTGATTCTAGACGTGCTTTGATCTGGAAAGAGGAAAGAATATACAACTTGCCTTTTGTCAGTGAAATATTCCGCTTCCGCGACCACGGTTTTAATGGTTTGGGGAGGAATCATGACAGATGGTCGCGCGAGCTGCATATCTTTCAAGAAGGTTCTGTAACTGCTCGGAGATATATAGACGAGGTATTGGTACTAAAGTTAGACTGTTTAAGGGTTTCCAAGTTTTACTAATGGATGACAATGATCAGCTCATGGTGTATATGTGGTGTCAGAATATTTGTAAACAGAAGATATCACTAGAATGATTTGGTCATTTTACTCATAGGACTTGAACCCTACTGAGCGTGCGTGTGATGCCTTAGGGCGCCGAATTTCAGTCCGCCAAATTCCTTCCCTGACTTTTCAGGAGCTGAGAAGTGCACTTTTAGAAGATTAGCGCACAATTCCACAAGACTTGATCAACAGTGTGGTAAAGTCTATGAAATCAAGATGTGAGGTATGCATATCTGTCCGAGGTGACCGTACACCATATTAAAGAAAATTTTTTTACACAACGGTGGCTTTATTTTCCCACAATTTTCCAGTTTTCATAGGCCTACCAGCGGCTGTGCGGTAAAGTCGCTGAACACTGGTAGTTCGGTTCGAGGGTCGAATCCCGCGAACGGGCTGACTGCATGACCGTTTTCGTGGTTTTCCCTATGTGTAACGTGTATACGAGTTAGTTTCCTTTAGAAAGTCCTTCTCCACGAAGGTATTCCTCCTCTTAGGCAAATAGCCCATGAGGCTTTGCCATGATCACATAAACCAAACCAAACCAAACCAATTTTCATAAATTTGGTTTCAATTTCAATATTTTGCTATAATAATCAACTGTCAAACATTGTAATTTATGTTGACTAATGCTTTTGTAAATTTTCATGAAGTATCACTTATGTTTTATTTCTGTCATTATCCTTTAATTTTGATGTCAAACATTGCAATTTATGTTAACTAATGCTTTTATACAAATTTCTATTAATAATTTAAAATTTTTTCATTAAGTATCAGTTACGTTTTATTTCTGTCATTATCCTTTAATTTTGATGATCAGTGTAGAGTGTTTCACAAAAAATTGGAAGATTAATTATTTCTTGGATTATTAGCTCTAGATTCATGGTTCTTATATGAGAAATAAATCATAGTAATTTTGGTCTTGTGAATCGTTTAGGTAAAACTTAACGAAACTTAAATTTTTATGTAAGCCTCATAAAGTGATAAGTGACGGTGGACGTGGGCACTGTCCCTTTGCCGTAAAGATTAATCAGTACAGCACCACGTCCACCCTTATCTAAGGTTGGCCAGAGAAGAGCCCCACTAGAGCTATACGACCACATGTATTCTACACCTGTACTTGGCAGTATCCCCTGGCCGTTCAGCACGTCCGATGCGACGCCTCGGATATACAGTACATGTACACACACGTGGCGTACCCGGCATGCCTGACCCACTGTTGGCATTGTTTGCCCGTTCAGCGCCACATTTGCATAATCTGAGGAGACACTTCTCTGAAGCCATACAGGCCCTGCACCAACTATTCGACTGCACAAAGGTCCGTGCCGTGTCTGGCAAGTAAATTCATGATTTTAATGATTTGTCGAAGAAAAAAGGAAACGGGGCGCAAAGGGATAAGTCTTGATGAGTTTCCTTTCCTTTTCCGAAAACAGCCATTCTGTTTTCTGTGAAGGCCAAATAACTCGAGATTTAAACATTTTGAGAACTACTTGCAAATATTGCCATCCGGAGGTAAGCATGCTACTTCCTCGAATGTAAATTTTTAAAATACCACTATCACATTAAGTAAACATGAATACGAAAACATGGATTTCAAATTCCTATTTATAGAAATGCTAAATTCGAAATTTTACAGTTCATGAATTTAGTATTTATACGAACCCATAGAATTGGCATTTTTATATTGCTGAAAGTGCATTTTTACATATTTCAGACCTCTGCCCCATTTCCTTTCCCCAAAATTGTCTTTTGATCCACTGTTTCTCTGGAGATATTTAGGCATGCAGTCCGTTCGAAACGCTCTGTATGTAATTTATATTCTATATGAGCCTAGATATAAGACGACTGTGATACTAAGATATGCTACAGGGCTTGAATACAATCATAAGATATTCATCTTTTCAAATTTAATCTTTTTGCTAATGATGAACAAACTAAACTATTTAAAAGCAGTAGGTGCAGTTCTTAAGAATATTATTATTATTATTATTATTATTATTTTACTTTTGAATCTGATTGAGTTAAATAAAAAGGTTCTTGATTCATAATACGACTAATTCAAAGCATTGAATATTTTTATAGAATTACGTTATATATTTTGTCACTTTTCAAATAAACAGAAGACATATAATTTTGCTCATATTAGTCTAAATACACTGCTCGACATTGAAAATGCAACACCAAGAAGGAGTGGTCAGAAAGTGATGAAATTTGGAAAAAAGACAGAGACAGCAAGCAGCAATAACTGATCTTTATTTCAAAATAATAGTCAGAATACAGAGCGAGAACGGCGTCGGCTCAGTTGGATACTTTACGGAGGACGGGGACGCCCGATGTACACCTTAGGTTGACAGGCATATGTCCCTCGCCCCCCCCCATTGTCTGTTTTTATCAGCTCCACCCCAGCCGAGGGAGCGGACAAGAGAGTACCAGTACGGTCCCTGCCGAGCCTGATCCCAACCTGGGTACAATACCCGGGTTCTAGTCTTGTGAAGAATAAGGTACAATAGTACCTGATATTTTACCTCCGTGGTTGAGACTGTCTAAGTACAGATCCTAGCCAGTACTTCCCAGGAATTCTCCTGAGTCAGCCCCCGGCTAGGCATAGAGTCAATAAGAGTGCGGATGGTGTCCTGAGGGATGGCTCTCCATTCCCTTTCAACCATTTGCCACAGTTCGTCTTCTGAACGAGGCAGAGGCAGAGTCTGCAAACGGCGGTTAATCACATCCCACACATGTTCGATTGGTGACAGGTCAGGAGAGTACGGTGGCCAGGGAAGCATCTGTATATCTTGCAGAGCATGTTAGCAGATGCGAGCACTGTGTGGTCGGGCGTTAGCTGAAAAATTGCATTAGGCAGCCCCTGAAGGTAAGGGATTGCCACCGGCCGCAGTACATTATCCAAGTATCGTTGGGCCGTCATAGTGCCCTGAATACGAACTAAAGGTGACCTGGAATCGTAGGCAATAGCACCCCAAACCATTATGCCACGCTGTCGCGCGGTGGGGCGTTCCACAGTTACTGCCGGATTAGATCTGTCTCCACGTCGACGCCACACACGTATGCGGCGACTGTCACTGGATAAACAGAAGCGTGACTCATCTGAGAACACCACGTTTCGCCATTCTGTCATCCACATCGCTCCAGTCCGGCACCATTCTAAACGTTGGCGTCTATGCTGTGGGGTCAATGACAGTCTTCTTAACGGACGCCGTGAGTGCAGGCCACGTTCAACCAATTGACGGTAAATGGTTCTCGTCGACACGGGAACATCCAGGGTATTTTGCACATGCTGCAGAATCGCGGTACAAGTGACTTGCGGGACCGCCATAGCTTGTCGGCGGATGCGTCGATTCACGCGTGCTGACGTCACTCTGGCTGCACCTGCACCCCTCCTCCTTCCCACATTCCCTTGTTCCAACTATGTTCGCCATAGTCGATGCACCGTGCTCACATCCATGTGGGTATCAGCTGCGATTTGACGTAAGAACCAACCTGCCCTTCTCAGTCCGATCGCTATACCCCTCGTAAAATCGTTATCTGCTGGAAGTGCCTTCGTTGATGGTAGCCTGGCATTCTCTCCTATTACACGTATCCTCCGGGACAAAAACCAACTTTCTTCGATAATTCGTCTGGCAGAAATAACGACACGAATATTGCCCATTCTGCCCGTTTCTTCCCTTATATCTTCCTTCACGTGCTTCGGAGAGCTGTGCATTTCACATCATTCGCATAACTCGGTGACGTGCGTGTTCTCTAAGATTTGCATAAATTTCTGACCACTCCTTCTTGGTGTTGCATTTTCAATGTCGAGCAGTGTATATATTCATCTGGAATCCTATAAAATGTTCCACGATTCCACCTGTTACATCTCTAAAGGTAATTTCTTCTGAAACACCATATTAAAAACTTTAAAAGAGCCCTTTTGGGCAAACTTTAAAATCTGAACCTTTTCTTTCTTCCCCCCTTTTTTTAACGAAGAACTAAAACTATACATGAATCATAAAATGTTCTTGGAACACCAGCTGAAAACTGTTAAGCAGGACAGTGTAAAAGAATGTTTTTGGTCCAAAATGAGATGCTTTCCGATGACTTCTGAAATCTCGAGACTTATGTGTAGCTAATGTAAACAAGCAAGCTCATTCGTCCTCTTCTTTTGCGTAATATATCTCATTAAATGGAACTAGGGGAAAAGGGGGAAGAAAAAGTGTAGAATGTATATCGTTAAAATTCTCATAGAATCCCCTGGCTCCAAATATCAAATTTCAGTTTTTTAATCTTTAGAGGGAAAATAATTTATTATTATCTATTGAAATATTGCAAAATAATTTGGAGAAGGTGGTATAAATTTGTCTTAACATTTAAAAAAGATAATGTTATTTAACTTAAATTTTGCTAAGAAATATTGGGCCATTTGCTGGACAATGTACTGAGTGAAAAAGGCCCATTATTTCTTGGTATCCGAAATGAAATTTTCCCGCTCATTCTTCATATTAGATGAAATTTAAATGTTCTTTTTTTCCCTCTCTTCTACGAATTATAGTGGCATCTGGCATCTTATCATCAGCGAATATTATACTCTTGTACGGGCAGGATTTCTTATAATCTCATATTTTGGAGTATTATGTGTGTATTTAATTTAGAAAACCTGTTAACGCAATTTATATTTCTCTAATCTGAATGTTCTGGATTTAATGAATACAAAGAAAGATTTAATGCTGGGTAAACATGCTAGGTAATTTACCATTAATATTGATAATTATGTTTGATCATGTTCCTTTATTAAATAAAATTCATTCGATTAAAGGAGCCACGAAATTTCTTGAACTAAATTAGAAGGCCATATAAATGCGTGGAAAACAGTGTTCAACGAAATTGTTTCTTAACTGTAGGCTTGCGAAATTATTCTCAAGTTTTCGTAAGATCTTTTTGTATTAATATTTTTTTTAATTTTAATATTGCACGTATTAAAAATGGAAATTCTGAAACTAGATAATGTATGCGTATTTTTTTAAAGCCATGCAGTTTTGTGATATAAAATGTATATTGTTTTATTTGATCCAATTTATACACTTCGTATGTTTACTATATGTTGCCAAAGTTTTGGTAGAATTTTTTAGAAAATGTAAATATTAAAATTTTGCTGTCCTAATTCCTAGAATGAAAGGAATTTTTCGAAAAATTTTTCTCTTGTTACGTGTCTCAAAAGTTTAAGATGAATGCACAATGATTACACCACAGAAATTTAAAAATCGTAATTTTGAGCTGACAAAGTATTATTAATGAGCTTGAATGCCATGTTACTTTGCACTTATTCATTCAAGGTAAAAAATGAACTAGAATGAATTTTAAATACTTTATTTGCTGTAGCTTTTGAGACACCTTATATGATATTTATTTATACATAAGTAGATATATTTATTTGTTTATTTTGCCTTTTTTATGATGAAAGTGTTAATAAAATTTTTATTTACGTTTTTGGAATCTTTATTCAAGTATTATTTTTGGTAAATTACACACTTTTCATATGTTAAATGCGTTGGTAATAATATGAGTCTTGCAAAGGCATAACGATCATAAGTTATATAATCTTAATTTTTATTATATTTTATATTAGCTGATTCTAATACGTTTGCATTTATCAAGGCATTTGAATCGGCATAATATTCTGAAAGTTAATATTGATTTAATTTACATGATTTTTACTAAAGGATTCAAGTTAATCGTAAACGAGTTAAGATTGTTAATTAAACAATAAGCATGTAAACATGTTCAGAGATATTTAACCCTATTCCAGTCTTAATCGTAAAATTTACAATAGTCAATATAAATGATTTATAAAATGGTAACCAACAAAGAAAAAAAGTGGTTTGTGTTATACGCTCTAGAACATTGAAAATAGCGCACCAAGAAAGGAGCATCGGTTTTAAGTGAAGTTTAATAAAGATGCAAATGAGAGATTAACTTGATCTCAAAATCAAGACACTTAAACAAAGTGTACACAATTACACAAATACACTGCAAGTTCAGTAGCGCGTCGGACCGCCTCCTGCTGCAAAACATACCGCATCATTGAGTTGACTAGACGTCTGATGTTCTGGGAAAGATGGGCCCACAAATCTTGAACGGGGACCTCCAAATCATACACAGAGTAATACTGCAGCGTTTCAGCTGGTCTCACACATGCTCTATAGGGGGCGTCCGGGGAGCGAGCTGGCTATAGAAGAGTCTGAATATGACGAAGTCTTGAGCAACTAGAGCTGTTTGCGGAAGACCATTGTCTTGCTGGAAAATTAGCCTTGGAAAACCATTTAGGAAAGGTTCCACGTGAGGTCGAAGAATGTCATTAATATAGCGCTGGCTCATTAGGGTTCAACCAGTGGATCGGCCATCATAGGCTATAAATCCCCAGACCATTACACCTGCTGTGCGGGCACGACAGCATGGGTGGAATTGTACTTTCCGCCAAGGCGCCTCCACGTCTGTCTTATCATCCGTCCCCAAAACGAACAGGGATTCATCACTAAACACCAGGTTTTACCAGTCTATGGCATTCCACGTCGCTTTAGCTTGACATCACTGTAGATGGAGTCGCCTATGTTTCGGTGTTAAAGGCAGTATACGAAAAGGGGGCTTGAGATTGCAGATTCCCTTTTGCAAGGCATCTGGAAATGGTTCGTGGAACAGCTGGCACCATTACATCTAATTGTTTTGAGGAACAAATCGCTGTGATATCCACGAGCGCTTGCCACGCTATCCTCTCGCCTCGTCGTCTTCCTGTTCACTCTAGATTTCGTTCTCGTCACGTGGGTACCATCGCGTGTCCACTGCTCCCAACATATTCTGACGGCACTGTCCCAACGATCCAGCAACATGGCGCGTCGACCAAACTATGGTTTTCATGCCGATGATCAAGCCCCTCTCCAACTCGTTTAACTCTGCTCTTACTGAAGTCCTCTGAGAGTCGGAATGCGATCGTCACGTTTATGAATCTTCAACTTATGTTGCCGGAGCTATGACACGGAAGTATAATTTTGCCGGCTGAATAACAAAATGAGCTCAAAGGCAAGTGGCTTTAAAAAGTTCCGGGCGTAATAATCTCCTTAAGGAGAAATCGGAGGAAGGGAAGAGGGATCGTAAACCCTGAGATCAGAGAAACAGTCTCAGAGGTATTAAAAATCTAGGAATCTGCTGTGATGTGAAAACAGATAATAAATGTGAAATCACTTTACATGGATGAATTGAACAACTACATAATATAGTTACAAAAGAAACTAAATATTAGTGCATATTACAAAATACAGTAATAGGAAGAGCAAAATACTAAAAAATCATGAAAATACAGTTAAAAGGCAGTGAACCTATTTGCACTATATACACTTTCATCAAAAGCGTCGGTTTTTATAGGACTCACTTTCTGACTGCAGGGTGGGTGGTCATACTCATTGGCACCAAACTTCGATCATTTGCATATCGGATCTATCAATCATTGAATGTTTATAACGCATTGTTAAACAAAATTACTTTGACTTTGAGAGCCCGGAGGCTCAGAAATGCCCAGAGGCTTAGAAAAATGTCTTTAGGTATAATTTATTTATAATACCGCTGAAATCTTTGACTGGTCTTCTAGGATTTACCATGTCATATAGTTATCATTTAGACATTTTCATGCAGCTAGATTTTATTGAATTTGAAACGTTTATTTGCCAATCCTTGTGATTTTATGTACTAAGTAGAAAATGTAAGCATTAAAATTAGGACCGCAGACTTATGAAAGTTAGCGAGTAGACAATACCGATTAGGATGTAAACAAAACCAATCAAAAGCCAAACTATGGCAGCAGCCATGATAAGTTGTCACATCATACCGTGATGTTTCATGGCTTTATTTTCATTGCACGGGGCACATGGAGGAGGCTTACTCCATTTATTATATCTTCCTTCTAATTCAGTATTCTACTAAGCTTCAAATGTAAACAAATGGTGGCCACATTCGGCTTAACACCTCTTAAGCTTTTAACTCTTTATAATTCTGCAACTGTTGCAAGCAGATTAACTAAAAGCATAAAAAACCTTAACCGGAACATAAGAACGACATAGTTGAATCACTTTTAAAGCAAAAAATGTACAATTTACCAACACGTAAGAATAAAAATACTGAGCTCACGGAGCCGGGTAACAGGGTGGGAATATATATATATATGTATATATATAAAATGTTTAGTGCGGTCGATTGAAACGAAAAAGGGAGGTGCAAAACTGTATGATATATCAGTGCCACATACAAAATTTCAGCTCTCTAAGGCTACTCGTTTGTGGGTTTCGCGAGATACATACATACATATGTATAGACGTTACGAAAACAGTCTCTTCTGAATCCATTTTGAATTCATTCACAATCCGCTTAAGAAAGAGAGGCCCTTTTTTCTCTCTCTACGTATAGCTGTGACGCTCAAACATCGTTCGAATGGATTCGAGAGCGGTCAAAATGGATATTTTCTTTGAAATGTGATACTCGAAATTTTTCGCGATTACAATACTTCCTTTACTTTGTGCAAGGAAGTAATATAAGAGTGAAACAATTTGTTTATTCTCACATGTTCATCATTTTAAATGGGCTTAAGAGATGTCCCGGTTTGCTCGGGATTGTCCCAGTTGGAAAGTCAAAATGACGAAGTGGCGTCCCAGCCAATTCATAATTTTGACTCGGCTATTTGTTAAAAATTTAAAAATCGCAAATATCATTGTTTTCACAAATGAATATCACAGAATCAATGTATTGACCTCGACTTACAGATGAACATTTTGATGATTGCTTACGAGTAGGAAAATCATCATACTCTCTTAATTATGAAGCATTGACCTATGAAATACATTGCCAAATTCCACACTTACTTGAGGAATTGTGAAGAATTTTTATACCAACGATTCTGTAAGTTTTTTTCTGTATTATTTAATAATTATTGATTTCATGTAAACGTGCAATCAATAATTTTTATATCTTAAAATCATATTTTTTGGAATAATATTTTTTCATATGTTGTGTATATTATTAACTATGTCAACCTATGCATTTACTTTGAAAGAATAAGTGTGCCCGCCCGTAGCACTGATATTCTGGAATGTGCTCTTAAGTACAAAAAGGTTGGGGATCTCTAGCAATACACAACATGTCGTTAATACATGCTGAAGACTAGAAATCTCGGAGAAATGCTAAAAAAGGAAGAGATCTTTTCGCCTAGAAGGACTGCTGTAATATAATAGTATTGCTAGCTTGTTACAAGTCTTCTCCAAGTGGACTAAAATTTGGTAAAGAAGTAGCTCTTTTAAACGAAAATTAAGAGGTGACGAAACCACATCTTACTATCAGCGTTTATTTTATCATATATAACATGGTTCAGAAAGTAATGAAAGTGCTATTATGAAACATATGTTAGTATGTATTCGTAAGTATAGCTTCGCTAAAAGTAAGCAGTACGGCCTTAAAACGATATGCACACGGGGGGAAAAAGGGGAGGGGAGTTCTATATTTCCCGTTCTACCAGGCCGATTGACGAAATTCAAATTGCGTTTTCCATGTCTCAAAAGCGCGATTTAGAATATACACTGGTGTGCAAAAATTAAGGACGAAGTCGAAAAATTAGCATATCAGCTGAACGAAGAGGTAGAGCGGACTGAAAGACCAATCAGGAGATTAAGTAAGGTGATGTACGGTAGCACATGCGCAGATATGCAGGTAGACGTAATGGGGGAGTGTCTGAGTAGTATAAAGCATGGTCGGTGTAAGATCAGTATTTCTGGCAAAGAGATTGCACGCCGTATAGCAGTTAAAATCTCACCGAGTTGCTGCCTCAGCGAGAAATGGCGAATAATCCATCTGTTAGACGACATCTGGATGCTTTTACCCGAGGTCGAATCATTGGGAAGTTGGAGGAAGGCCGCAGTGTGACAAGTGTGGCTGCAGAGTTCGGAATTGCTCACAGCATCGTTTCACGACTTTGGAGACAATTTCAAACTACAGGAACAGCTATCTGGGGGTTTAGTAGTGGTCGTCCACGAGGAACCACACCCGCAGATGACCGGTATATTGCCTTACAGACCAGAAGAAACAGGCGGCAGACAGCGGGAGAAATCGCTAGACACACGACACAGGCGACTGGACGACCGATATCACGTTTTACCGTGGCCAGAAGACTGCACGGTGGTGGTCTGTTTGCACGACGCCCTGTACGGTGTGTACCTCTAACGCCTGCCCATCGGAGAAGGCGTTCTCTGTGGTGCCGGGAACACCGGAATTGGAGAGACAATGAATGGGGACGAGTACTCTTTACAGATGAGAGCAGATTTAGTCTGAGTTGCGATTCTAGACACATACACATCTGGACAGAGCGGGGAACACGCAATAACCCCTTCAACATCATCAAAAGGGACTGTTTTGGAGGTCGCGGAGTTCTCGTTCGAGCAGACATAATGCTTGGTAGCCGGACCGACCTTCATATCTCCCAAGGAGGTTCGTCACCTGGGACTGCTATTGTAACGAGGTTCTTCTTCCTTACATGCGTCTTTTCACAAGGGCTATGGGTCCTCAGTTCCTCTTCATGGACGACAACGCTCCATCTCATCGCACAGTTACTGTTGAAGAGCTGTTGTAGAGGAAAGATATTGAACACATGGATTGGTCGGCAAGGTCTCTGAATCTAAATCCCGTCAAGCATGTACGGAACTTACTAGGGAGACCCGTGGCAGCACGTAACTTATCGCCAGTAACGATTCCGAAACTGAGATTGGTGCTACAAGAGGAACGAGCAGCAGTGTCTCAACAGCTCATTAACAACCACATATCCAGCATGCACAAATGATGTGAAACCTGCCTAGCAGTCAGGAGATCATATCCCCTATTAAAGACCGGATGTTTCTTGCTGGACACCCATCACAGGGATGTTTCGGCCTTCAGCCGCATTGCGCTCCATGCTTCTTTTAAAGTTTCTTTTTATCCCTCTGATTTCTCTTTTAGTAAGTGTGGCTTACATTACTCATCTCCTTACGTATTGGGGATCTTACGGTATTAAATGTGTTGATATGTAAAGCTTTTGTACAAAGTTATATTGAAAAAACCGTCTCGTCCTTAATTTTTGCACACCAGTGTATATTGGATTTATATATAGCTTTGTTCTAATATAGGTATTTTGACACAAAATCTTATTTTTTCTGAAATAACATACCAGGTTTTTTCCATATTTCGATTCTACGACTCAAATTATGCCTAAATATTTTGTAAAATTTGGTGCGAAATTTATAGAGAAATTCAAAATTTTAACTTGGCGAATTTTTTTCAGTTTGAGCTACTTGGCGAACTTCTAATATATTGCAACCTATTTTCCTTCACTTCCATTGTGCAGATGAGGGAAAAAAGTCACATTGTTCCGGCTTTTTTACATTGTGGATGAGAGGAAAAAAGTCACATCGTTATTCTTTCAAATAATTTTAACAAAGTGCTTAAACCACATTATCGTTATTATCGCTTCTAACAAATATGCCAAATTTCAATAAGCGCCAATGTATAAATTCACGCATATCTTCGGAAATTTTGAATAAAAAGCTATAATTTTTTGCAGGTTTGCTTAGAAATACGTCTACTTAAAGATGATTGTAAAAATTTTATAGGTTATGATTCAAAATTTTTTTCGAAAAATTTATAAAAATGATTTAAAAATACAAATTTTAAAAAGAAATCATAAAAAATAGTGAATTTTATTTGTAATGAACCTAAATTTCACACTGTGTAAGAAGGAATCAAATAAGTTTCATAAAAGAGATATTAATAAATACATACCAAATTGAATTAACATTGAGGAGCTAAAATTTTGAGAGCTAATTTTTTAAAAACTACTCTTGCAATTTTTACAAAACTTGCCAGTTTGGCATAAATTGAGTCACAGAATCGAAATATGGAAAAACAACTGGCACGTCATTTCAGAAAAAGTCCGATTTTGTGTCAAAATACCTTTATTTCAACAATACTTTCTCTCTCTATGTATATATATAATACATATTCTAAGTCGCGCTTTCGAGACATGAAAAACGCAGTTTGAATTTCGTCAATGGGCTGAGTAGAACGGGAGAAGATATAGAACTATCCCAATTTTTCCCCCTACAGTGTACACTCTGCACACACATAAAAAAAGGGACAGTTCTATATCTCCCGTTCTCCCAGGTCTATTGGCGAAATTTAATTTGCATTTTTTACGTCTCGAAAGCGTGACTTAGGATTTATACTAGATTTATATATAGCTTTTTTTCTAACATTACTATTTTGACATACAGTCGTGCTTTTCCTGAAATGATGTACCGATTTTTTTCCACGTTTCGATTCTACGACTCAAATTATACCTAAATGTTAAAATTTTAAAAATTTGGTAAGAAAACTTAATGAGAAAAAAAAATTATCTTGGCTCACTTTTTTCAGTTTGCGCGAAGAATAAATCAGTTGGTGACATTTTTGATTTATAGTAACATTTTCCTTTTTTCACTGTGCATGAGAGGAAAAAAGGTGCATCGTTCATTATTTCAAATGATGTCAACAAAGTGCGTAAAGCTCATTTGGCCTTATTATCGCTTATGACAAATATGCCAAATTAAAGAATGAATTGATACATAAATTTATGTATATCTTGGGAAATTTTGAATAAAACTTCTAATTTTTTGTACGTATGCTTAGACTTTCATCTACTTTAAGGTGTTGATAAAAATTTTATAGGTTTCAATTCAAAAATATTTTTGAAAAATTTATGAAAATTACTAAAAAATACAAATTTTAAAAGCAAATAAAAAAATAGCTGCGAATTTTATTTGGATTGAATCTAAATTTCGAACTGTGGAAGAAGGAATCAAGTAAATTTAATAAAAAAGAGATCTTAATAAATGTACACCAAATTCAATTAGAGATGAGAAGCTGAAATTTTTAGAGCTAATGTTTTAAAAATTACTGATGCGATTTTTACAAAACTTAGCACTTTGGCATAATGAGTCGTAGAACCGAAATACGGGAAAAATAGGCATGTGATTTCAGAAAAAGTCCGATTTTGTATTGAAATACCTATGTTAGAGTAATTCTATATGTAAATGTAATATACACAGTCCAGTCACATTAATGTGACCACCACGTACTTTCCATGTCAGAGTTAAATAACCAATCACAGAAGGCAGGTGGCAGCACAGTGCAGTTGAGCGTATATAAAGGGTGTGTGAGGGCTTCGGAAAACATTTCAATCGTTGGCGTAATGCAGAAACGAAGCGATTTATCCGACTTCCAAAAGGGCATGATCATTGGCTTTCGGGCCAAGGGTGGAAGCATTTCCGAAACGGCTGAGTTTGTGAACTGTTCGCGTGCCGCCGTGGTAAAAGTGTACCGTGCATGGCAAAATGGGACTGTCCAAAATCAGCGACGTGGCAAATGTGGTGCACCACGGGCCATAGATGACAGAGGCGAACGACGGTTGCGGAGATGCGTTCGGGCAGATAGACGGGCTACCGTTGAGCAACTGACCACCAAAATGAACCAAGGGGCTACCAAAAGTGTCTCCCAAAGTACTATTCAGCGAACATTGCTGCGTCTGGGCCTCCGAAGCAGACGCCTGGTTCGTGCACCTATGCTGACTGCTGTTCATCGACGGCGAAGGCTAGAATTTGCACGCCAGTACAGCAGCTGGACGTCCACTGAGTGGCGACAGGTTGCGTTTTCGGATGAATCGCGTTTTATGCTCCATCGGACAGATGGACGTTGGCGTATAAGGCGTGAAACCTCTGAAAGGAACCACCCTGCAACCATTGCCGGAACGGTCCAAGCTGGAGGCGGGAGCATTATGGTCTGGGGAATGTTTTCCTGGCATTCTCTAGGTTCACTGATCATTGTGGAAGGCACAATGGATCAATACAAGTACGCATCTGTCCTTGCGGACCATGTTCACCCCTACATGCGCATTGTTTTTCCTCAGGATGATGGCATCTTCCAGCAGGACAATGCGAGGGGCCATACAGCTGCCAGTGTACGTGCGTGGTTCGAAGAGCACCAGGATGAGTTTACTGTCCTCCCCTGGCCAGCAAACTCACCTGACTTAAACCCAATCGATCATCTGTGGGACCATCTCGATCGATTTGTTCGCGCCATGTATCCTCAACCGCGTAATCTAGCGCAGCTGGCCACGGCATTAGAGTCGGCATGGCTCAACATCCCAGAGAACACCTTCAGGGACCTATGTGACTCTCTTCCTGCACGTCTCGCAGCAGTCCGCTCTGGGAAAGGTGGTTATTCTGGCTTTTGACAGATGGTCACATTAATGTGACTGGACTGTGTATATCCTAAACTGCGCTTTCGAGACATGAAAAACGTAAGTTAAATTAAGTCAGTTGGCCCAGAACGACGGGAGATAGAATTGAAGCCTCTTTTTGTGAAAGGTGCACTTTGTTCTGGAAAGAAAAAGGACTGAACTCTCGATTATTGGTGCTAATTAACACGTGGGCACACATGGATAACCAAGCAACAGAACTAATTCAAAATGCTGCGAACTGTTTAAAATGGTATTTAAATTAACGTTTAAATAAAATAATAATGAAATTTAAAGTTTTAGTTTTCCTTTTTGGAAACAGTCATTTATATCCCCCCTCTTTTTGTGTGTGAGTCATGCTGACATTCTTTTGGAATTTTGGAAAATATTGCCAAAGTTTTGAAAAATTATGACATAATTATATTCGAAATCAATTTCTTTGTTCTTATTATAAGTTTCTTTTTCTCTACCTTTTTTTAACAATATACTATATAAAGTAAGTTTACTGACTTCTAGTATATAGTCAAACTTCAATAGAATAACAAAAAGACATTTGAAATTAAATAAACATACTTATTATTGCTGCTTAATTCACATCAAACAGGTTTAAGAATTCCACACTTTTTCACTTGTTACATCATTTTAAAAAATCAACTGAGAAAATATCTACTATTTTCGAAAATCAACTCAGAAGATTTATACTGTAGAACTCAGCAATTTATAAAAACAGAAATTCTACGCTCTTCTAATAACTTCGAAGTATTCTTTATTTTGCAAATGCACCGTTTATAGCTTGCAGATATCAAATGAATTTGATTTAAAGCACTGAAATTGAAAATAATAATTAATTTGCAAAACACTTAGCATAGTCTGTGCATTCCAGTGCTAGTGGCATAGTTTGGGAGGGGCAAGGGGGAATCTGTTCCCGGACTCAGCATCCAAGAGGCTCCAAATTGATGTTACGAAATTTTAGAATGAAATATTTTTCATTCTCGGCTGACAGGAGGAGGCACGAAACCTTCAGTCCACCGCGGGCGCTGAAAACCCTGGCTATGGCTTTGCCCAGTGTCGCTTTCCTTTTTTCTATGGAACTTAGAATAGATGCAGTAAGCATGGTGTCACAAAATTGAAGCCGAGGAAATATCAACAGCGTGACGTCATGCCTGATGATAGCTGCCGTGTAGAGTACGGATAAGACGAAAGTTTTGACTATAATTGTATTAAAACTGCTAAGTGAGATAAAATGGGTCAGTGCAGTGCTTAAGATGCAACAATCATTTCGGCTGTGCTCCAGCTAATGCTACATTTCATAGGTAAATGCCATAAACTGGTTATTTTACTATTTCTGTATATTTGTTTCCATGATAAATACAATTCTTTGGCTTTACTCGGAATCAGTATTTTGGAGATGTTAATTAAAACACGGTTTTCAGTATCATTAAAGTGGATCGATAAAATATTTTTAAGCGGAAATGGAAGAATTTAAAACATTTTCATATGCTGCGGGAAGTTTGTTGATAGTTTAAATATTGAATTTATCTTTTTGAAATGAGACTATTTCACGAAAATATGAAAACGAAAATTTTATATTATGTTTTGCGTAATGCAAATGATGTAAATAGCTTGGCTTAGTAATTTTAAAATGATATTTGTAAACTGCAGGTAAAGTATTTTGTGAAACAGGTTTGGATTTCTTCTAATATTCTTCTCTTTTTACTTGCTTCTACGAAGTAAAGAAATATTGTAATCGTGAAAAATTTCGGGTATCATATTTTAACTATAATATCCATTTCAACCCCTCACGAAACCATTTGAACGATGTTTTTGTGTGACATCTTGTACGTACGAACAGAATAAAGGACTGTTTTTATGAAAAAGGATTTTAAAATGGGTTTAAAATGGATTCCAAAGAGATTTTTTCTCTGACGTATGCATGCATAACTCAAGAACGAGTAGCCACAGAAAGTTGAAATTTTGTAGATGGAATTGCTATAACATTTAGTTGTGCCCTGCCTTTTTCGTTGCAATCGCCTGCACCAATTGTATATATATATAGGATATACTCCCACTTTCTACCTGGCTCGGTGAACTTAGTTTTTTTATTCTTATATGTTGAAAAATTCTTTTACGTCTTTTATTCTTATATATTGTGCATTTTTTGCTTTTAAAAGTGATTGAATTATCTTGTTTTTATGTCCCGGTTAAGGTTTTTATGCCTTTAGTTAATTTGCATGCAATAATTGTAGAATTATCAACAATTTAAAACTTTAAGTGGCAAATAAAGCCTAACGAACCGCCATTTGTTTACGTTTGAAACTCAGATGAATAGTGAATTAAGTCAGTTTCTGCATCATCAGTGTCTTTTTGTCGGCACCAAAAGTAAACATTCACTTTTGGGCACCGAAAAATATGCCTTCTTGGCCCCCGACCGAATTCCTTGCTTTTGCTTAGAAACTTGAATTTTAATTGTAATAATTGCTTTTTAAACTGTTTTAACTGTATTTGATGTTTTATGTTTTTCTCTATTTTACCAAATTTTATTAAAACTGTTTCGAGTTTTTATGCATTTTTGCTTTGCAGCGAAGTGAGAACTGAATTATTTGACTGAGAAATATATCTTTAATGAAATTCGAGAAAATAAATTTAAATGATATGTAGTAAAAAATGTGTATAATTTAACAGGCCATAAAATGAAGTCATGTGTCCAAAATCAGATTTTTGTTTTTAGAAAAATGGATGCGAATATTTTATACGGCTACAGTGAAAATTAAATAGTAGATATTGGTTGGTTTATTTACGATATTTTGCAAGTTAACACAAATTTATTCCTCTCATTTAAGCTTTATTCAACGATTAATTTCAACTGAAATTCAAAAGAAATAGGGTAAATATTTATTTTATCGCCAACAAAACTGTCATAAAGTCTAAGACTTTTAAAAATGAAAATGAAGCTCTGTTATCAAAATGTTTTTTCGAAATACCCTTACAGTTTGCGTGTTTTTCGCAGAAGCATATGAAATCGTTAACAAGTTAAGAGCAGTAAGAATTGCGTGAGTTGAGAGCGTGCATTTCCATGGAGATGTTTCTGTATATTGTTAGCCCATGTAAACAATTTTTCCGACTATCAGTTACCTAGCAAAAGAAGTCGAAAAGTATCTTCGCAAGAATGCTTACTGTCTAGAAACTACTTTTAGAAAAGAGATGAGCTTCTGTATTCTTTTTTTTTCCACTTAAAGTTTATTTAAAGAAGTTGAGTGGAAAAGGTAAGATAGTTTTTCTAATTCAGATACAAACGATTTTGATTAATACCGATAATTCTCTCTGCTATTCATTATTTTAAATGCTATTCTTTTAGAAAATTTAATTTTTTAACTGATAAATAATTGTACCTGCATTCGCTGAAAGATTATTTTTACAACATAGTATTTTTAGAAACTTATTTATAAGTCATATAAATATGACTTACTAATTAAGCGAGTTTTAACGAAATTAACTTTGGAGATTTCAATTTTTGCTAGATTTCACTCATTTTTCGATTTTAGATTCATAATAAATTTTGAAAAGAATGTATTCGAAATGTACGCATATCATTTATAATTCGATTGATAAACGTTGGTAATAGTTTATTCAGCTAAGAAAGGTACTAAATAAAGGATTGCATTTTGAAACGAAGTTAAAATTTTATTTTTATTTTTTGAAAGAATAAATGAAATAGAGAGAAATTGTTACGTAAATTCAAGAAATTTTATTAGTCCAAAGGGGCAATTTGCTTTGAAGGACTATTGATTTCGTTTCGGCAATTTCAGTTGGTTCATACTTAACGGCGTTTCACTTTTCAAATTGTTGCCACCAAATATTATCGCCCTGTGCTATATTTAAAGAATCTCCATAAATGTATGTATGTTTCTCGCATTGGGATAAAACAACGGTACCTAGAGCCATCAAAATTTGAATAACGTAATCTTCTACTAAATATGGTAATCTGGAAGCCCGAATTTGGAATTTGTTTTATTATCGATTTCATACTTTGTAACACTTTAACGAATTTCTGATTAAGAAACTCAACGATTTCAAAGCGAGCAATGGCAACACTGTACGGAAAAAAAACATTTTTATCTCCAGCGCACGAGACTTACGGAAATTCTAAAGATATGTTCATTTTAAAATGATTTTGCGATATTGATTTTGAACTGAATTTTATGGTTTGAGTACGTAGTACATGATATTTAATAAAAAAAGGTAGCGCACGAAACGTTAAAAAAACGCGCCTTTGGACGTAATTTAAAATCTGAAATCTTTCAGATTTT
>KK113860.1:44195-66855 GCA_000611955.2 Stegodyphus mimosarum
TTTTCAAATTGTTGCCACTAAATGTTATCGCTCTGCATTAAAGTTTAAAAAATGAAAAATCTGCATAAATGTATGCATGTTATTATTATTATTTTTTTTTTTGACGTAGCTTTCTCTTCAAAAATCGTCTGCGTGCGTTGCACGGGAAAATAAAAAGGAATTTTAATTACAGTTCTAAATAAATAGCCAAATAAATGTGAAATTCGTAACAATATTCTCTAAAACTTTAACGAATTTTTCATTAACAAACTCAAAGATTTCAAAGCCAGCAATACCAACGTTGTACAGAAAAACATTTTTATCTCCAGCGCGTGAGAGCGTGTACCGAAATTTCTAAAGATATGCTCAATTTAAAATTATTTTGCGATATTGCCGTTGAACTGAATTTTATGGTTTAAGTGCGAAGAACATGGTATTTAACAAATAAAGGTAACACAGAAAATGTTAAATAAACGCCCCTTTGGACGTAATCTAAAATCTGAAACCTTTCAGATTTTTTTTTTATGTGTTACTTTTATTTATTTATTTTTTTTCTGTTTATTATTTTGAGTTTTAGGTTTGGTGCATATTGAGTGAAATTGCACCGGTCGTTTGTTTAGTTTCTTTTGTTTTCGTTATACTAACTTTTATGTTACTCGGGGCTCGGAGTTTGGTTTTCCGGGGCTTATTGTTAGATTTAATTAGTTGTGTTTGGTTTGGTGGAGCATGGCTGGGCCGCCGGATGTTGTTGATTGTAGTTGGAATTGTCAGTCCCTATTTTGAGCATAGGGTCGACCTTTGGTCGACCAGGTGGCTGGGGTCCTTGGCTGAAATAAACCCTGACGTTCGTATTCTGTAGCCAGGTTATAAACATTACACACGTAAATGCATTCTACGATTTCATTGCCATGTAATTTTCATTTGCACTAAATGCTTTAAGAATCTATAGAAATTAAATGTTTAATTAAAAGCATTAAAAGAAATTCCAAGTAAATTTGAAAAGCTGCATTTCTTAGAAATTTTATGCATTAGTACACTGCAGAGGATGTTTATACAATTTTAGACTGATTTCGATAAAGAATTAAAAAAAAACCAAATGTTTTGGAATAAAATTTTCTGGCAACAGCTTATCATTTGAAATGAAAAATATCGTCTGCTACTTTTAAAGGTATCCTTTCAAAATATCGCATGTAAATAAGCTGTGGATTGAAGGCTTTAATTTACGCTTTCTGAACAGAAATGTTCCTAAAAACGTTGTAAAATTCCTAAGTTCAAAATAAGCAACGTTGTTAAAGAGAAATATGGAAAGAGAAATATGGTCAATAGCACTTCTGCGCCGAAAGAAGACTCCAAACGAATACTCGAAACAGTTACGTACCGTTTCTAAAGTTAAATAATTGCTAAGAACAGAAATATCCGACAACGCAGTAATCAGTTGCAAAATATTTAAATACTTCTGTAGCAACAATAAATAAAATAAAACACAAAACAAAACAAAAATTTATTAGTTGAAAAAAATCTAAAAAACATAATGTTCACCAGTTTTTACTGAGGCATCTGGTTAATGAGAACAATTTGTTGAAAACTGTATGAAAACTATTCAGTAGACGATAAATACATTGTGACTCTGATGAAGCACGAGTTTACCTAAATGGAGCAAAAACAAAAACCTAAACAAAAAAGGTCTATTTATTATTGAAGATGAAGAGAAAATATTGTACAACCTTAGTTCTGTCAATGCAAATAAAATTTTATAAAACGTTTATGGCTTTCGCAGGAGATTCTTTTACAATGAGAAATTAAAAATAAGAAGAGTGGGAAAAATTGTTAATATCAACTCAACGTGCTATCTATTAAGAGAAAGTTTTAAGACAGATATTTACCGATATATTAAATGTTTTGTTTTTTAGATACTAGATGGAACACAAGTAAATCAAAATCACACATGTATACATATCTAACACATGCACATACATACTCAAATAAAAGGTCAAAGACGTTTCCGGTAAAGAATACAAAAAAGAATGCTAGTGTTTACGTAAGAGAAATCAAAATTTGGCACGCTTCCGAACAAGAGCTCTCCATGAACTGTTAAAGAACTACCGCTCCGTTTCCGCTGGATCGGAGATCCCTCATTTAGTGAAGTGAATCGATTCTCTGAATCAGTTCCGGAGCGGATCGTCGATTTATAGCCCCCGCCCCGCCACGCTACGCCACCGACCAGTAGTCTTCCGTGGCATTCATGTAGTATGCAATTCTTGTGTTCTGACTCCGAAACATACTCCTAGCTGTTTTCAAACCGCAAATAACAAAGAATTTTATTTTAATGCAATTAAGATTCAGTTATAATGGTATCTTTAAATATCATTAATTTCCTAATTATTAAAGGCTAAACATTTTAACAGCAAAAATTAAGATGAATAGGAAACTGCAGAGAGTTGAAATAATATGGTAGACTTCCTTCAAAAATATGGTATTAACTGGTGTTGGAATTGGTTTTGCTTTCAGATTTTACTGCTCAAAAAGCTATTAAAAAGAAATGAAGTCATTGAAGTTCACTTTAACATTTGATATTGGTGTACTTTTCATATCAGTGCTAGCAGTTGAACAAGAGAAAGGTACGTATTTTATATTAATAATTTTTAACATTTAAAATTTGATATCTTCTTTAATGTTTTGCCATAGATTAATCAAAATAATCGCAGTATATATTAGTATTAAATATTCAGTTTATTTTGCACATAGTTATCAAATTATATGTCTAACTGTTTGGCGACTACATATCGAACTGTTTGACGACTAATGGACTTGCAGTTCACTAGTTGTCGAACGGATAAGACCGCTGATCATTGGTAGCTCACCCGAGTTTGGATATCTGTGAAATGACTGGCTGCATTAATGCTCTCTTGGTTTTCCTTGTGTACACTGGTGTGCAAAAATTAAGGACGAGACGGTTTTTTCAATATAACTATGTACAAAAGCTTTCCAAATCAACACATTTAATACCGTAAGATCCCCAATACGTAAGGACATGAGTAATGTAAGCAACACTTACTAAAAGAGAAATCAGAGGGATAAAAAGAAGCTTTATTGAAAAAGTAGCATGGAGCGCAATGCGACTGAAGGCCGAAACATCCCTGTGATGGGTGTCCAGCAACAAACATCCGGTCTTTAATAGGGGATATGATCTCCCCTGACTGCTAGGCAGGTTTCACATCATTTGTGCATGATGGATATGTGGTTGTTAATGAGCTGTTGAGACACTGCTGCTCGTTCCTCTTGTAGCACCAATCGCAGTTTCGGAATCGTTACTGGCGATAAGTTACGTGCTGCCACGGGTCTCCCTAGTAAGTTCCGTACATGCTTGACGGGATTTAGATCCAGAGACCTTGCCGACCAATCCATGTGTTCAATATCTTCACTCTCCAACAGCTCTTCGACAGTAACTGTGCGATGAGGTGGAGCGTTGTCGTCCATGAAGAGGAACTGAGGACCCATAGCCCTTGTGAAAAGACGCATGTAAGGAAGAAGAACCTCGTTACAATAGCAGTCCCAGGTGACGAACCTCCTTGGGAGATATGAAGGTCGGTCCGGCTACCAAGCATTATGTCTGCTCGAACGAGAACTCCGCGACCTCCAAAACAGTCCCTTTTGATGATGTTGAAGGGGTTATTGCGTGTTCCCCGCTCTGTCCAGATGTGTATGTGTCTAGAATCGCAACTCAGACTAAATCTGCTCTCATCTGTAAAGAGTACTCGTCCCCATTCATTGTCTCTCCAATTCCGGTGTTCCCGGCACCACAGAGAACGCCTTCTCCGATGGGCAGGCGTTAGAGGTACACACCGTACAGGGCGTCGTGCAAACAGACCACCACCGTGCAGTCTTCTGGCCACGGTAAAACGCGATATCGGTCGTCCAGTCGCCTGTGTCGTGTGTCTAGCGATTTCTCCCGCTGTCTGCCGCCTGTTTCTTCTGGCCTGTAAGGCAATATACCTGTCATCTGCGGGTGTGGTTCCTCGCGGACGACCACTACTAAACCCCCGGATAGCTGTTCCTGTAGTTTGAAATTGTCTCCAAAGTCGTGAAACGATGCTGTGAGCAATTTCGAACTCTGCAGCCACATTTGTCACACTGCGGCCTTGATCCAACTTCCCAATGATTCGACCTCAGGTAAAAGCATCCAGATGTCGTCTAACAGATGGATTATTCGCCATTTCTCGCTGAGACAGCAACTCAGTGTGATTTTAACTGCTATACGGCGTGCAATCTCTTTGCCAGAAATACTGATCTAGTCTAGTCTGGAAATCTATCGCCGGGATACCACATAAGATGCGGTGTATCCGGCTCACTGAAGTTTGCAACAAAGTGCTCCTAATGTATTTTTCCTGCGGTGTATCCGGCTCACTGAAGTTTGCAACAAAGTGCTCCTAATGTATTTTTCCTGACAAGTAAGCAAGATAACTGAAGCAAGAGAGAAGAAAGATGAGAGTAGAGAAAAGAACAGGGGTGCCAGACACCGCAGTGCAAGGAACCAAGACCAACGATGGAGAGGATATCCTGACAAGTCATAATTCCTGAGCAAGTGCTATGAGTACATAGCAAAATACAATAAATTAAAATATAAGGAATACATAAACAATAATAATGAATAACAAATAAGAGTACATGAAACACAGCAAATTCAATAAATTTAAGAACATACAGTAATAGATGAAGTTAATATTTACATATATACACTGCAGCAATAACTGCAAAGTTCAATTATTATGTCGGGAAGTTTAGGTCTCTAGTCAAATGTGCCGCAAGAGGTCTTAGGTTGTAGTCTTCTTCAAGGGCTACGTAGTCAAAAACTGAGAATTTATTTAAGTGTTCACATCTTAGTGCCTTTTTAAAGAAATTTCTATTTAGTCTGTGTAAATATTCATTCAGGTATTCAATCCTGAGATCCTTATGCAAAGTTTCATTCTTGACATAGAAATGAGCGTTCGTAATAAGTCGCAAGGCCTTGTTTTGCAGTATTTGTAATTTTTCTATATCCTTCCTAATATAGGTGGCCCAAGCTGGAGAGGCATAAGTCAGGATTGGTCTAATGATTGCGATATAAATGTGCCTTTTCTTGGCAAGTTCTAAATTTGATTTAGAGCCGATTAGTGGTACCAGACTAGTTAAGGCAGCGATTGCTTTCCCTTTCACACTGTTAACATGTTGTTTCCATGTGAGTTTCTCATTTATGATAACTCCTAAGTAGGTTGCATGCTTCACGACGGGTACCACTGTACCAAAAAGAATCAATCTCTCCGTGATTGGCTTCCTAGTTCGTGTTCGTCTAACGATGAGAAGCTTGGACTTTGCCGCGTTAATGGATATTCTCCATTTTTCACACCATTTTTCTATTGCAGGCATGAGTAGCTGTAATTTTTTCACTGCATAGTCAGGACTTATAAATACTGATCTTACACCGACAACATGCTTTATACTACTCAGAGACTCCCCATTACGTCTACCTGCATATCTGCGCATGTGCTACCGTACGTCACCTTACTTAATCTCCTGGTTGGTCTTTCTGTCCGCTCTGCCTCTTCGTTCAGCTGATATTCTAATTTTTCGACTTCGTCCTTAATTTTTGCACACCAGTGTATAATGAGAACATAAGCCAGTTCTTGAAGGCATCCCATCCCATCAGGAAACAGTCTTTGAGTGCTTTGCACAGCGGTATTCAATTAAACAGATAAAAAGGCAGAATATGTACGTGACGTATACATCTAGTTTTAACAAAGTTCTAATTTACAGTTTATAAAATGTTTGTGAACATTAAAACTAGATATAAAAACATCCTACATGTATTTTGTGTCGAATAAAGGAAGCATGTGAGGGACTGATTTCGGTTCAAGCAGTTACACCGCAATTAATAGAAAGATCGTAATTGTAATTCTTTTTTAACTGTGATAAACAATTTTGTTCATAGGTGTTATAGCCTGTTCTACGATATTCGCCAAACAAATTAGAGTAATAAGCGTAACACGTGATGTCTTTGGGATTTTGGAAGTATGATATCTAAAAAATTAATCGCAGTGTCATTTATTGATGAAATTAATTAATGTATAAATGAATTAATAATGAAATTAATTAGTACATTAAAGAAATATATCACACTTTGTAGAGTTATGTGAACAAATTAATAAGGCCCAATAATGTTTCAAAAGCTAATACAAATCAACGGAGCAGGCGTAGAAGGCATTTCAAGGTAAAAATTACCGTACTTTTAGTTGTAAGAATACTCTTATACCAACGTGATATTTTAGTTTAAATTCCGACCACTACAATCCTTTTTAAATTTCTTTTTACTTTGTCGAAATTTTATAACTTCAGGCTACAAATATCGGCCTTGTAATTTCGTTGCTTTCGGAAAGCATTTATTGAAATTGGAATTTTAAATGCCTTAGACTGCCAGTACACTTACGCCCATGTAAATCAAACAAATTAACATTTTGGGTCAAACTTTATTTAACAAATTAAAAGCACAACATTTTAAACATTTGAAGTGTGTTTAAATGCAACCTGTTTTAAACATAAGTGCTACGCCTAGATAAGGCGTATGTGTCGATGCTATTATCATATTGTAATTGCTTAGTAATATCATGTGCTGTAGACAAAAATAAAAGGGAATACAAAAATTTTGACTTATGTATAACCTTGAAAATGTTTCTTAAAGTCATTTTAAAATAAGTCCTCTCCACTGCAGTTTCTGATACCAGAATTGTAAAAATAATTCTCAAGGTGACTTATATTATAGCTTACGTATTTTGTGAAATATACCGATGAATATAGGAATCAAATTTATTTGGTAATTTAGCCACACCGGGAATGAGATCTAGTAAGCTGGTCGGTTTTATGGTAATCCTTGCATTATTCATGTTAGACTGATGACTTGTTACTATATTCTCAGTTATCATTTGCATTCATTCAAGAAGCAAACTTTTCAAATTTTTTGCTGATAAACTCCAATCCAATTTTTCAGGATAATAAAAAAATGATCAGTGTATGTTCACGATGTTGAACTACTGAAATCAGTGCTTCACTTAAAAAAAGGGAATTAGAGCTTCGTCGGAATGTTCATAATTGAGTATTCGGGTATTTTTCCATCGAGCTCTAATGGGTTTCAATAGAGGCTCAGCCTTTCTGACATTTCTGTCAATTTCTGAACCTCAGTCATAATGCTTTGCTTTTATCCTTATAATGAGACAAGATCTTTAAAATGTCTTTTGAAAGTTGAATTGACTAAAAGATTTTGCATTAGGAAGTTCAAGTTGTGCTTAGTAATGTAATAAAGTATTTTAATCTATGCCACTTAAAAAAACTTGGCTGGCACCCTGTAAAATGTGTCGCCCATGTGTTTGCCTATGCCGTCTTTGCTTGGCTTGGTTTATTTAATTATGGCAAAGCACGCGAGGCCTACCTGTCTAAGGGAAGAGATATCTTCTTGGAGGACTTTTTAAGGGAACTTTCTTGCATACAGGTTATAGATTTGGAAAAACACGAAAACACCCATACAGCCAGCCCGTTAGCCTGGAATCGAACCCAGGTCGGAATTACTAGTGTTCAAAGACTTTATCGCTCTGTCCATGGTGAGCCGCCTTTGCTTGGAGCTGGCTCTTGAAGTTTTTAATACATGGAGGATAATATTTATCCTAAATGGCTAATGACATTCCAGGCTGCGTCACAAGCGTGAATGATTGGTCATATAATTACGTGAAATTTGAACATTTTAGCTGTCAGAACACTAGAAACGATGTTCTGGACCTTCATACAGGCCCAGTATGTAAAATGTTCATATTACTGGATAATCTTTTTCTCTCAGACCAAGCTAGGCAGGTGCAATAATAACCACTTTCATTGTACGCATAGGCTGATTAATTCCATCTCCAAATTTAACGGATTAACGTATGTGGCTCTCCCTAGAAAGACATATTTTTATTTTTAAACTTAGATCTGCCTTAAAGGAGTAATGGTCATTACCCTCTACTGAGAAGAATTTACTTCTGCCTTAAAGGAATAATGGTCATTACCCTCTAGTGAGCAGATCGACACAATCATAAACGAAATGGAGCATCACTACTGAATCTGCAGCACTAAAAGGAGAGGTCATACTTTGCATATTGCATTGTCACTTTTCTTTTCTAAACAAATTTCTCTAAAAACATTTTCGAGAAAAATATCCCACATTCTCCGAATTTTATCAAAATACTTCATATGCCTTTTTATCCCGAATTGTTTTACTGTTGCTTAATTTATGGAAAATAAAATATGTATATAAACTGACCTGATCCTGACTTACAAAAACATGTTCATATTTCGTAAAAATTGGATAACGTATTTTGTTAGAAAACTTGATAAACGCATTTTGTGCTTTATCATCAACATTTGTCTATCTGTAGTCGATGGCGGTTGGACTAACTGGAGTATAATGTCAGACTCAGACTGTTCAGAGCCTTGCGGAGGTGGGGAGCAGACAAGGGTTCGTACGTGCACCAATCCCAAACCGCAGAACGGTGGAGCAGATTGCGAAGGTCCTGACAAAGCCACCGTAAAGTGCAACGAAGAGTCTTGTGAAGGTAATAAATATAACTGTTTTCTGGTCGCATTTCGAGTTTCTGAACATTTTTATTTTTTTTCAAATATTTTTCATCTTTTCTCATGGAGGAAAACTGACACATTTTGATTCTGAACTCATTTGCTTTTCTTTCATATTTTTAATAGTCATTTGCTTTAGTTGAAGACAAAGCTATAAAAATAATGTAGGATAATACCTTGTTAAAAAAGACATCTAAGAAACTTCTTGAAAGGACAGCACATTTAATTTATATTTAAAGTATTTACATTTTTTTACAAATAAGTTGATATAAATTTAGTTCGCGTCTATGATACAATTTTGTTTACGTCTTTAAATCTAACGTCGTTATTCTTTCAACCACTTACGCGATGTTAGTTATCTGTCTGTCTGGGTAAAAAATAACTTAAGAAACTTCTGTTTTTACAAGACTGTTTTCATAGCGTTTGATGTAAAGGCAATGTATTAATTTTTAAATAAATATTTCAAACGATAATGACATGAAATATTTAGACACATTGCAGTGTGTCAGACAAATTCGGAACAGACGAAGAAGAAAACAGCCAGACAGACAACTAACATCCCGTAAGTGATGCGATAAACAGTTCAACATGTGTCAAAACACCACGACTGACTGGAATAATTTTATGAGAGAAGTTTGTCCACTACGACAACTGAAAGGACGAATAGGTGGGTCTAAAAAAATAGTTGAAACTGACGAGAGATTGTTCTTGCGGCGAAAAAACAACTCTGGCAGGGGTACTTCCACAGCAGGTGGATATTCGGAGGGTTATACTGTGAAAGTGGCGAGTGCTTTCTTCTTTCAAATCTGGAAGCAAGCACACTGATATCAACGACTGTAGACCACGAGGTGGAAGGATCAGCAGTATTGTTGATCCAACAACGGGTCCCGGGGTACGATATCATCTAGAGTCATATCTTTTAGAATTCATGTGTGCAGAAATCCTCTTGAACATATAAACCTTTTGATGTTATACTTAGAACATTCGCCAAGGTACAGGAGCCAAAAACTGTTTGCGAGTAGTTTATACTTGGCGGTAATCTTGGCCCCGTTTTGATAATGGGGGCCGTGAAAATCAAGTAGTAACAACAACAGTAGTAACGCAAGAATAATAACTTCAGAAAAGATCTCAAAACTAGACTCTTGCCTTTTTAATAAACTATACATTTGATAAACAAGCTCACTAAACAGAGCGGAATTAATTAACGTCTTTGATTAAGTATGAATAGCAGGATTTTATGGGTAAATGAAAAATTATTCTACTTCAGAGAAGAACTAATTTTGTTTGGCGAAATCGCTGTTGAAAAAATATTCAGGCAGATATGCTATTCTTTGTTAAATATTTTAAATATTTTCTATTCACTAAACATTATCAAGAGCAAGTAGTTTCGAATTCTGGGAAACAGAACGCGTTATATGATCAGATATGCTCAGGGCCGTCCTAAGATATCCGGCGTCCGTGGGCTATTAATAATATATTGCCTTTTTTTTCTTAACAAAATGCGAGTGAGGGATGGCGAGATTAAAATCGTCCAAAAAATTATCTAAAAAAATTATGTCTTTCCTTATTTATTTACATTCCAGTTGACAGAATAAATGAGACAGACCAATGAGCCTGTTTACTTTTATAACATTATGTGTCTGCTTCAGAAATAATTTTAAATGAAACTATCTATGCAGTTACTTATACAGTTCCTGAGCCAACTGAATATAAATATAACACAAAAATTTTACAGCCCAAAAAATTGAAGCAGTCACTAATAATATGATACATTTCAAGCGCCCCTCTTTATTCTTCGAATGAAATTTCAAAAGGCGTTTATGTAATTGCAAAAGTTAGCAATTACATCGCCGTCTGTGCTCAGTTAATAGACTCTAGGAAGCTTGTTATGATGAAGTAGGAGCAGTAAACAGATTAGTTCAAATTGATGAGAGACAGCAATTAAACACTATTATCGGTAGTATGATATTTTCTACCAAAGATTTCGTCTATACAACTCGTTAGAGAAGGTATTCTTAATGCTACTTTCAATAACAAATTTTAATATTAGAAAGTAATATATGCACCATTGCGAAAGCTCATATCTTATGAGAATAAATTAATCCTATTTAATTTTTCTTGTTTTTTTAGCTGGATTGTTTATAGTATAAATTTTTGTAATATTCTATTTGTTCACTTGAAGCAAGTGCTTCACCTACTTCATCCCGGCCCTATTTAAAATGCATCTGATTAACCCCATTAAAAATTATTTAGCCTAAAGGATCAGGTAGCAAAGCTTTTGTGTCTATGTAAATAGCAGAGTGATCCTCCAAAAAGAGTAACATCCGGGTATATACATCCCTTGGAGATTACTTCCTACACCAGGCAGAATCATTTCTATTTCAGTAACAAAATACAGAATTAATTTTATAAAACTGTTTGGTTGCCAGTATTGCAACATTTTTTAAAATGATTTTTTGTAGAAATGATGAGCTGTTTCGCAAACCTGAACTTTAATTAAAAGTTTCCAGTTGGATAAAGTGTTGGGAGATTTCACTGACGTACTTGAAATTTGTTTCAAGCACGCATGTATGGTTCCACGCTGCTTGTTAATATAGTTGGTATCATTCTAGAAAAACTGGAGAGCTCTGAATGGGAAAACTGGTCCGAGTGCTCCACGACTTGTGGCTTAGGTACCAGAGAGAGAGTAAAAAAGTGTGTTAACGGAGAAGACGATGGTTATAAATGCGATAAAGTCAAAGACAAATCTCACGAAGTAGAGAAATGTAAGCAATGGTCTCCTTTCGTAAAAGAACAGTGTCCTGGTAAGTGCAATTTATAATTTATGCACTAGTTTTAGTTTATTATTCGCAACTGCAAATTTTCCCAGGTGATGGTATTTCATATTATGAATTAACAAAGTAATATTAGTTACAAATACGTTACATTTAAATAGATATATTCTGCTTTTACGTGCCACATTTAAATATTCATACAGACAGTTAACATACAGTGAATTGAGGATACTGCATCCGCAAAGATTTATTCGATCATATATTTGTGAATACTGAATTTAAATTTTATTTATATTTTTTTATTATAACCTTTATGAAAAGAAGTTAACATGTAAACTTTTTAAACGGAAATGCCAATCTAGAAAGTGCAAGAGAGATTATGAAAATGAAACATTAATTTTCGATACAAAATTTTAGGGACGTGAAAATTAGGTTAATAAGATCAGTAATAAAAATGAGCCTGTAAGTTTATAAACATTAAGAAAGGTAGTGTTTTCAGATAATTTCGATGCCACAGTCTCAGTAACATTAATTTCAAAATCATCTAAATATGATCCTTTTTATAAATTCAGTTCGTAGAATTTGCAACAAAAATATATTTTAAGTTATTGCAGATTATATTAAAAGATCAAACTTTTTGTACAGTTGCTTAAATACTTCAAAGTAAATTTACGAAAAAGAAAATCATTAGATATATTCCATTGTAAAATGTTTATTTTCAGTGTTAATAGCTTTTATTTTGATTATTTGAATAATGGAGTTGGAATTGATGGAATTATTGATGCCTTGCTCATCATGCATATATAAACTCAGTTACAAAGCTGGTAATGGTGTCGACAGGAAATGTATCTAAAGTCATTATGGCATACAATATTCATGGTAAAACATCGTGTACGAGGTACAATTGTGTGAAAACAATAAAATTTACTGACTGAGACAGAAGGGCATTAGCACTAGATTTACGGGACCCGTCGTTCTGACGTATTTTTGACTTCATGAGCAAAATTACAAAAAAAAAAAAGAAATTATTTTTATAGATTTCTAATTTATATGACAATTATCGATGTAATGAGAAGATGCCAAATTTATTTTCCCTTCAGTCCTTTAATTTCAGAATTCTGTACGATATATACATATATCTAAGGATACCCGTCAAAATGACGGGTAAGCTTTCATTTAATCATAATAAACCAGATTTTGATTTAATTATTTTCTGGAGATAAATGTAAAAGTAGTTAGAAAGAAGATACTAAGTAAAAATCATAATTCAGCGGAAATACCTTTCTATAACTTTGAACCCAATATCAACGCGCTGCGGTTCGCCAGAGCAAGAGATATGTCACATGTGCTTATCTGACAATCTTACGTGCCTAGTCAATCGTGTGTATAAAGAGTAAACATAAAGCGCTAGGCTCAAGACTAAGGAACGGTCTGCAGTCATTGAGTTCCAATGTGTCAATACGGCTTGGAATACGTTTCAGTTTGTGGGAGTAGACACGATGCAGACGAAAAGTATTAGATTATTATGAGTATTAGCAATATTATTTCAGAAGTAGAGGAAAGAACTAGTTGTACTTTATTCTGACGAAATATCGTTCTTTATTCAGCATGGGTAATTCAAGAAGAGAACTGCTAGATCGAATAGTTAGAATCAGCGAAGACTGCTCTGATAAGGCAGTTAACGCTTAAACTAACGTAACTTTTTTTAAATCAATAGAAGCAACTAAAAATTTCGTCAAATTGACGTTTATCGGTAATTCTAGCATTAGGATTGTTAAGTGATTTTAAAATTATTGTTTTTTAAGAGAATACGTGGTTTCCTGTACCCGTCAATATGACGGATGTCCGTAAATATAGGTATTCAAAATGTCCGTAAACCTAGTGTTAAAGATGATCCAGAAGGAAAGTTAGTGTAACAAAGGAAATTATTGAGCTTAATTGGCATCTACTCAACACAGTTTTATCACGTATAATGCATATAAACGTTTTAGTTAGTACACATAAAACACTTACGGCAGATTTGCAAAGTCCAAACCTCTTCTTCCGAAAACAAACATAAAACGAAGATTACCGTGATGTTAGAAACATAAAACATAGAATGCCGATCTGTGAAAAAGGACTGTTTTTGGACGAATCCTCACTTCAGGATGGGTTTATGAGTGGAAAACACTAGTGGAGGCTTATGATTTCGACTGTCTGTTTCCTAAAGTAAAAAACTGTGGTAGTTCAATTAATCTCTGAGCAGTCATATGATAAAGTCAGGTTATTTTAATGCAGGAAACGTGAAAAATGTGCAATGTCCTCGACTCGAACCTGGACCTCTCGAATAAGTGCCGAGTGTACTACCGTTACACCAAGAAAGCATGCAGAAAGGAGGGAGAAAATACCTATATACTCACCCTTTTAAAGGTCGAATGGGGATTAGGGGATCCAATCGCCAAATCCTGGTGATGAAGAATCATCATGCACCACCTCTTAGTTCGGGTACCACTATAAAGTCATTAGGTTATTTTAAAGCAGAAGTCGTGAAAAATGTGCAGTGCCCTTGCCGGGACTCGAACCTGGATCTCTCGAATATGAGTCGGGTGCGCTAACCGTTATGCCACGAAGGCATGCAGAAAGAAGGAAAAAATACATTACAGCTTTTAAAACATGCAATCGTCACCTTACAAGGAAGAATAAACAGTGAATACTATGCAGGTGTATTAAGCGACCATATCCGTTTTATGGCGCAGACATTGTTTCCTATGGATAACTGCATCTTTATCACCAATATTATCTTAATGATAACGTCGCCATTCGAAAGTAGACAGTCTAGTCATGGTTTGAAAAACATGAAGTTACATACCTTCCTGACCTGCACAATCATCAAGTTTAAATATTATTAATCTGTTGTGGTCTGTGCTAGAAAATAAACTGAGAACTCATTTTCTTCCTTCAGCGTATATAAAGGAATTGAAGAACGATATAAACTATTTATTACCCAATTTAGAACTTGTATGCTTCCATTACAAGTAGTATTCAAACAACTTTAGTTGCTAGAGGTGATTCTGTAGCATTCATTTTTAGGGTGTTTCTATTATTTCGGGAAAACGTTTTACGTTTTGTGACCAGAAGGACATCTAAATGATATTCGAGTTTATTCCATGTTTTGTTCAGTAACTTTGCAGATTTTGAGACAGAGGTGCTCTCTGAAGTATTACTTACGGAGTACGCTTACTTTTGACACAATTTTAATGAAAACATGCGGAAAATATTGGTCTGCCTGTAGTGGTACTGAGTTGCACTGAACCGCATCACCCATTCTATTCATTTGAAAATTTGAAAATTAAAATTTCATGAACCATTTATTTATCTTTATTACTGTTGCGTGCATACGGGTTCGTAATAGATTGAATGCACAAGGCTGATAAAAAGTTAATAAAATTTATTCTTATCGCAAGAAATATGATAAAACGCTGGAGTTTTCCTCAAAGATATTCGTACACTATTACAGTATCATGCAATATAATCAGTAGCTATATTTTAAACTACTAAAACGTTAAATAGAAGGCAATCTAAAGTGCAGAGAAAGCTAATCCAATCAACAAAATTACAGCAGTTAAGTCAACAACAACTGAGATGGGATGTTTCTCTTCGGCCTTTTAAAGTTTTTTAATCGGTCGCGAGAAAGTTCTGGTAATTTCTGCTTCTCGAGATTTCTGTAAAGCAAAAGAGTAGAATTACAGTTACAGCTAACATAGTAGTCAATTACATTTATTCAAGTTAAATTTCAATTGCAGAGATAAACCTTTATTCAACGCACGTGCTCTTGTATTTTTACTTGTCCGGCGTAGCTTTCGTCGCGCTCTGCATTGCACGGGGAAATAATAATTTTAATTATAATTCTACTGAAAATGTCTAACTAAGTACGAAATTCATAACAATAGAATAGGGTGTTCCCACTGGAAAATCAGCTTGAGTACTTTTAACCGAATTGTCTAACATTTTCCAGCGTATCGATGTATGCTTTAGAACAATGGTTCTCAACCTTTTCCGCTCCAATCAGTCTTTACACCACTCCTAGAAAATTATTCCTCTCTCCTCCTTTCCAAATCTCGAAAAATACATATACATTTACTTCGGTTTAAATTATTTAATGAGGTATTTTCTCCCTTCTTTCCGCTTGCCTTCGTGGTGTAATTAGAAGCAAATCCGACGCGTAATCGAGAGGCCCTAATTTCGTATCCCTACGAGGGAATTGAAAATTTTTCATGTTCCTGCATCGATATAACCCAACAATACAGTAATTTTATAGCATGGTATTATAAATTAGCTGTGTAATAACGTAAACATTCTTAAATGTTTACAAATGCTTCCCTGTTATTTCAAAAACATATTACATTATGCGCATAATTTAAATTAACTTTTATGATGTGAGAAAGATTATATTATTTTGTATTTTAATACCATAGCTATCAATAAATACAATATGTGAAGCAAAGTTAAGTTATGTAAATGGACACATTTTTAGCTGCATTTCAGCGAATAACAATTTATCTTTTTCTGAATTCGAGTAAATAGAAGCTTAAACATCTTAAAAATCAGCACAAAGATCTGGAGGTTAGTTTCCAATGAACATTTGAACAGAAGTAGAGCTAGACCAATTCGATAGTTTCAAATACTATCTCTAAAGATAGATTTTCTTCTATGTATATCTGCCAATATAGAATTTTACTTACTTGTACGAAGTAGATAGATCAATTCGATAGTTTCAAAAACTATCTCCAAACATATATTTTTTTCTATGTATATATATATCTGCCAATGTAGATTTGAATGCCAATACAGATTCTATGCCAATATAGATTTTTACTTCCTTGTACGAAGTAAAATTTCGGGTATCATACTTCAATGAAAATTTTCATTTTGACGGTTTTTGCATGGCATCTGTACGTACAGACAGAATTGAGGACTCCTTTTTTTCCCCAAAACGGATTGCGGAATGGATTTAAAATGGATTCAGAAGAGAATTTTTTTCTGAACGTCTGTATGTAGGTACGTATGTATGTATGCATCTCGTATATATCAGAAACGAGTAGCCGTAGAACGTTGAATTTTGTATGAACTCAGATTTCTTATTCTCATATACTGGTAAATTGTTCATTTTTTTCCTTAAAAGTGATTCATTTATGTTCTTCTTTTATTCCAGTTAAGGTTTTTATGACTTCAATTAATCTGCATGCAGTAATTGTAGAACTAGTAACAATTTAAAAGTAGAGCTAAGACTAATGAGGCCACCATTTTTTTAAATTTGAAATTCTTAGTAGAATAGTGAATTAAATCAGTTGATGCGCCAACTTCGGTGTCTTTTGGCTAGTGTGACCAAAATTTAACTTTCAATTTTGTGCACCGAAACGTTTCCTTGCCTGTTTGTTTTTGCGTAGAAGCTCTAATTTTTATTGTAAAAATTGTTTTTTTTAACTGAATTTGGTGTTTTAAGTTTCTTTTTATTTTACAGTTTTGAATGGAAATTGAGTTTCTTTATGTATTTTTGCTTTGCCGCGAAGTAAGAACTGAAGTGATTGAATTAAAAATATATCTCTAATGGAATTCGAGGAAATAAGTTTAAATGAAGTGCAGCAAAATTGTGTATAATTTGAAAGGTCGTACAAGAGAGTCATAGGGTGTCCACATCAGATATTTTTCTAAATGTGTAAAGTCATAACTGTGTAGAAATTTTAATCAATCAGTGCCCTTCAGGCGTTGCTGGACAGACAAACAAGTTATCGCTCCAGTCTGAATTAAGATGACTTGTCTTGAAAGTCATATCGTCGTTTCAACTCTTTGTATCTAACAGAAGGCACCACTTGCGCTTACAAAACAAAATTCCACCACTCGCGGATATTTAATATAACATAAATGGAAATTCAAATTTAAGTAACGTAGTCGGGGAGTAGCAAAAATGGTGTAATTAAGCTGGCTTAAATATTTATCGGTGCACTTTTAGCAGCGGCTAGCAAAATCGCTAAAGCCAGAATAATCTTTGGCAAGCTGGCGATACAAGTGCGAGCAAAGCTGCTAAAAGCTGTAATCCCGAACCCTCGGCTTAAATACATAACTAATTTGCATTCTGGTGAGGATTACAGAAAGAATAAGTTATAGTAAAGTTTGAAATTCGTAATAATCGGTTAATTAACATAGAATCCCTACAGATGTTTCAACAACATTTGTTTCTCTTTTTTCACTTATTTGAAAGCCGATCGAAAATCTCGTAAATTTGTTAGGGTTGCAAAGAAATAGTATATACATATATGAATAACATCTGCAATGCTGCTGAAATATATGTAGTTTGAAATTAAGTATTAATTTATTAGCTAAATATTCGTACGATATAGTATTTTACCTAACAAAATGATAATTAATTCATAATTATAACAGACATTAATTCAAGCAACACAAGATTTTATTTGCAGTATCTGTGTAAATAGAATACGAAATGTGATTATAATCAAGTGATTTAAAGACGATCTTCCCAATGTTTATGACGTGTGAAAAATTACAGATCCGTGTGAAAAGAAATCGGATGAATACAGTAATATTCCCAGCCTGAAGCATTGTCCAGACAGAGCAAAATGCACTGATAACAGTGATGATATGGGACCCAAACGAGAATGCAAATGTGTTATGGGATATCAACTTGATGTGAAACAGTGGGTATGCAAAGGTAAGATTTGTAGTAGTTTAACATCCCCTCCCAAATCTCATAATTATATTTTAACAAAAGTGCTTTTAGATACAATTATAAAATACAAAACCATAAAGTAGGAACACTTGTAAAGATTGGATTGAATAGCTGAAATTCTGTTTGAAAACTGCGTCTCCTCTAGTGTCAAGGAGTTAAGATCGTTGAATATTGGGAGTTCAATCTGAATTCGATCCCAGGCTAACGGGCGGACTGCACGGTTGGCTTTCGTGGCTTTCCTCATGCATAATGTGAATGCGAGCTAATCTTCATAAGGAAGTCATCCCTTCCTTTAGGCAGATAGTCTTTACGTACTTTGCTATATTCGAATAGCCGTGGGAATTACGATTCTTGTTTTCGAATAGAGCTATTGTTTCCAGTCCTTCTGATATGACTTTTGAACACTGCAATGTCTAGGGAAGTTTCTAGAACTGTATTATTATTATGATATTGTATTATATGTGATATGCCATGATGATGTGATGTAGTCGTAGCTCAAAGTAACAAACGATGATAACAAAAAGAATCCATTTATTATTTTTCTTGAGAAACAGCTGTGTTAAAATTTACATCTTCGAAGAACAATTAATAGCTTTTTGAATTGATGTTTATTCCATCATTACATTAATGAAAAGACCGACCGATGTTCATTTCATTTCATTTCAATTAGTTCAATATTAGCATCGACTTCTTGGAGTCTTTACTAATCTATTAACCTTAGGCTGATTGCCAAAAAGAGATGATGCTCTGTGCATCAACACCCTAATCGGGTGAAACAGGAAGAATTTTATGAATTAGATGATATTATGGCAATTATAATGGCTATTTTGTCAGGATTAAGGCAAATACATGGCAAATTGCAGTAAACTAGGCATAAGAAAGCAAATAATGGCTAAAAGATAGCAATAATTGAAAGCTAAAAGATAAAATTTAAAAGCATAGCTGTTTAGGAGTTTATTCCTTCCCAGCATGGCTTTGATATCAGTATAGTTAGGCATTGGCAGTGGCAAGGAATCATAGGTGACATGGCAACTCCAGGCAGTAAATAGTAGAATGAGGAGATTTTCTTCATGGAGAACAGCAGCACACAGCTTCAGTTCTACGATTTATCTGAATACTAATAACTCAAGAGTTCGTCGTACAATGCTAAAGTCATAGAGCTCAGAGCATAGTCCTATTGGCTGAGCGAGGTCACATGATCAGTATGCAGATAGTTGCACTATTTTGGTTACTGAGAGCAAACTATAAGCGATAACAGTGTAATTCTTGTATATAACGTAGTTGGACAAGGTACTACAGTTGAGAAAAATACAAAATAGGATGTAAAGTACAGTATATTTAAATAATTAGGTAAAAAGTCACTTTTTCCGAGAGAACCGACCGATGTTCCTTTGCGACTTCTTTTATAATCACTGGAAAGGCGGAGCTTCCAAGAAATGACGTCAGCCTCATCAGCCAATCCAGTTCGCTTTAAATATATCCAGAACATTCAATAACTGTACGTGTAGAAGAAGCGGGAAAATGAATTTGACTACGGGGCTGCGGATTTAATTCCACGTACTTTCGAATAAGAGATCGTCGCCATTAAAAATGAAAAGAACATGCATTTAGAATTGTGATTGAGCAATAAACAAAAATAAAAGACGAAATTTAACTTAGGGTTTTATATATACTTTTGACTATGGAATTTTATTATTACATATATATATGATAATATCTAGGCCACAATATCTGAAGCAAGACTTTTCTGCAATAATGTTAGCGTTGTGTAGATTTTTTAAATACTATTTTAAAAAACCTACAGTAGACCACCAGATAAAAACACACACGAAAAAAAAACATACAATAGTAAATCAATAACACACATTTATTTAATATTCCAAAATTTTAATTATGGATAGCTGATCAGACTACCGCTTCAAAAAAATTATACAAAAATTTCTCGTAAATTTTCATTTGACAATCTGTACAACTATCAATATTGTACGCAAAATTACTAGTTATGTACTTTACAATACTTGGGTACTACAATACCTCTGAATAAAGTTTTAAGTAAATAGTTTGAAACAACTTTTCAATCTTTAAATACTTATAAATCCTGCAAAAATCTTAATGAAACACTTAACAATTACGATTATTTTAAATAGTTAATCAAGAAATTTAAGATCACATGAAAAACTAATTTAGAAGAACTTATTACTCTTTCACCTGTGACACCTCAAGACATTTATCTTCGGACATATATATATATAATTAAATTTCTTGATAGAATCTCACACTTATTCTCCCTTATTCAAATTTTAAGTGATGACACATGACAATTAAACATTTAAAAAAATAAAAATCACTCCCTTAAATTAGCAAAATCACGAGAGGAAAAAAAATCACTCACGGAAAGCCGCATACACAACCAACTGTGGGACCCGAGGAGCTGTTGGACTATTTCTTGAAATCGTCGAAAACAATATATGACCTAAACTTCCTGTCTGAAGACCGTACTAAAATTCTGTTCTATAGCACCAAATGTGGAATAATTCCAACTGAGAAATAGTTCCTTCCAACGATGAAATAAGTTTCAAAATCCAGCAGTGTACTCCGTCTAGGAGCAGCTTTCCATTTTCTTTCGAAGTTCCCCGAAGAGGATGACGTCAGGGAAATATAAACGACGTTGTCGACACATATTCTGTGTTCTCTACAGTAATTTGGTGCTTCAGAACGAGCTTTAAGTTTCACGATGACGATGATGGCAGGCAAAATACAAACGGGAGCAGCCTTCCTTTTTCTTTCGAGCACATTTCTCCCAAAGGGAAAAAACCATCAGCGACTAAGCCGAACCAAACGTTGAGAACTGGACGTAGCCGCAAGATTCCAGTCAATTTCACCGAAGATAAAACGATGGGAGCCCACAACGCTTTCGAACAAGTTCTCGCTCCGATAAATTCTTCCAATCGCAACCGTACAGCGGACGCAGTAGCCACAGAGGGGAGAGGGAGTCGCCGAGCCTCTTTCCTCAAAAGTCTCGAAAATCTCACCAAAAATCTCCTCGCCTCTGTGTGCGACCATTTTTAAAACTTCGTGCAGCTCAAAATGTGGACTGCGTCTATAATCACTATTGATTCAAAAAAGTCCATAAAATTAAAATTCACCAATCCTACACAAGAATCAAGGATGATGGAAGTACATTTTGCTTAGTACTCAGGCATAAAGGCCTGTACCTTCACATCATCAAATTGAATTAAATATCTTGAAACGAAGGGTTCATCTAATACGGAAAAATTTGAAAGCCTTAAGATTTAGTGCCTTGTGCACTGAGAAAAAGGTAAAACTCAGCAAGGTCTTGAATTTGCGTTGAAAATAAGAGCCAGAATGATTTTGAAGGAGTAATCTTTTTAAATTACTGAGAAATAAAAGGTGAGAAGTTCCCTTGATTGTTGATTTTCCTGCTGCGGTGTTAACAACGCGGATAGCGAAGAACCAGTAGAGAAAAGTCAAAGACCTGACTCTACCGATCCTTCTGTAGGAGGAGAGAGGGGGACTCGCTTACGTATCGAAAAAGTTGCTGCGTCAGTGATGAGCTGACGAAGGGACCAATCCTACACAAAACTGTAACCCTGTCTGACCACTAGAACAAGAACAATAAATACTAACCAAAAATTCCGAGAAGAATCAGTCCTCTCTTTTCAAGTGACAAACCGCTAATTCCTGTGCAAAAGCAAGAAATGTTTATATCGTAAATCGGTTAAAGTTGCGACATCAGAAGGTAATAAACAAATCACAAGTTCTCTTCTGCAGACAAAACGAAAATATATTCACCCCATAATTCTACCAAGAATCGCCGCCGCTAGAACTGTTCGCCTTCGAACGAGCAAAACACATGTTCGCTCCCGCAAGATAAGGGGACGAAAAATGCAGCTGGCCGCCGACCCTTGACCCCAAAATTCTCGGTTCGTGAGAACGGAGAAACCCGCCTAGCTATACCAAGACATTGTGCTAACTTAAAAGAACTTTACGCAAATCAAATGAAAGAATTTAAACAAGAGTATAATTTAAACATTAAATCTTACATATGAACATTAAAGTTTCACTGTTCACTGTAAATTAATAAAGTCATTAAGCACTGTAAAATCTACGGAACACAAATAATAAGAAAATAACCTAATATGAAATTAGCTGCTTTAATGCTGTCCGATATTCTCATCATTTATCACTTGAATTATATTTTATCCAGATGAGTATATAAACTTTGCTACAAAAGGTTCAAATTTATCGATAGAAAATAGAATCAATCTCATTTATTTAGAGCCTGAAAATGGGGGTAAAAATAAAATTGGATAGATATATTTAAGGTAACAAATCTGGTATGTTCGAAATTAAACCAATACACAAATTTTTTAATGTTAAATTTACTTTTTGTATTTTTTGCGATTCAGTACCTACATATTCAATCATTAGAGTTACTTATAGTAAGCTAATTTGTATTTTGCAATTATATTTTCAGCTAGGCCTCCTGAAAAGCCGACGCCTCGACCAATTCCTACTTTAAGCCCTGTAA
>KK113860.1:66875-94491 GCA_000611955.2 Stegodyphus mimosarum
GCTGTAGCATTAGTTGAATAATAGCAATAATTCTATAATTCGTCTGCTTGTGTTATGTTATCTTCTATTTATAGTTCAAGATAACAATAACGACGTCAGTATGAAATATGGCTGGTGTACTGATTATGAAATTAATTATCGTAAAGCTTTATTTAAAAACCATTTAACCAACAGAGTCGTTTTTTTTTTGTTGAAATCTTGATCTGTGATTAGATAAAAGATATCTGCAATCGCGTTACGATGCGAATTAACTTCGAAATGACGCATTTATAGTCTTATGTTATAAACAGTTACTGGTTTTAGGACAGAAAGAGGAAATGTCCATATTAATTAGTAGTTTTTCATAATTTATATCTTACATACATATTTTGAAATTATTATTATTATTATTATTTTACTTCCAGTGACTAGGCAAAATTTAAAAAGAACTAAAATCTTAAAAGCAGAGGCTACAAGCAATAACTAATAACAAAAAGACGGAAGTCATTGCCTAAAGAATATTCTTGCTTCCCAGTATCTTGACTCTTCTTTAAAACCACGAAGAGTCCCATCATCGAAGTAGGTGGTCTCTGTCCATTTATTATCCATCATCACAAAGTCGGAAAATAGGATCTCTTGAAATGCACATGCGATGCAAGTGGGCGGCATGGCCATTATTTTCTGTAGATTTTGAAATTAGTTTAGTAAAGGATTTTCCATTGGCTCAGGCTAATGTTGACAACTTATGTTAAATTCTACTTGTGAGTTAGGTTAATTTTTTTTACGAATTGCTTTCTAACTATTTCAGTTAAGTCTCTAAAACAATCATGATAATCATAATTTGGTACTCATGTGATCAAACTGTGAATTGGGATTTCATTTTTATGGTTTTTTGGAAAATATTAAAGCAAGATCTGGACAAAGATTTTTCTAGAAAAATCGAGTCTACCTTACCCATAGTGTTATTTTAAAGTTTTTCTCGAGGCTAGCTTCCCCATTGTGTTATTTTAATATTTTCCTCTTTATTGTTGGAAGTTACGAACTGTTGCTCCATCCATTTTGACCTACAGAATACAGAAAATTCTAAAAGCAGTAAAGGAATGCCTTTTATGAAATGGATATATATATATACATTCGATGGGAGAAGGCCGAAAACTTAGATTCCATGCTGTTAGCTTTTCAAACTGGGTAGATCAGAAGTCAACCTTTGTGCTTACCGGATTAGTCGGCAAGTCGAATAACCTCTATACCAGGCTGGCCTACAGAAGGAAGAGAGGAGTCAAGATGTACCTCTGTTCCAGGGAGAGATGGATAGTTTTCCTGTGTGAAAAGGAGAGGCGAGAATTCTAACGTTATACCCTGTGGTCACCAAGAGAAAGAATGGCATAGAAATGGATTGTGGAGCCTTCTGTATTCGAGAAGGCGCATTTTGAGGGCCATTGGTCCCGGGTTGGCCAGTAGAATAGTCATGCCAGGCGAGAACCCTTCCCAACCTGTATAATGAAATTCATTCCGTTGAATAACGAGTAACCTAACTGAATTGTCTCAGCGGGCAAATCTGTGCTAGATTGTTGAGCTCAGATTCGAATCCTGGAGAAGACAAGGTGTTTGTGAGAGTCTGTGGCCATGGAGCACTTACAATACTGACATATCATCTTTAGAAGATTGAGGATAGAGGAAAAGGAGTGAGAGATCCTTGGATCGGTGTCCCGGAGATTTCTCCATCAAAATCGGGGCACAGCTGCGCAATTAGGTCGGTAGGGTTATAATTGTACGTCCAAGGTCTGGCATCTCGGTGATCGATGTAGTGATTAGAAATACTGATTACCATATCTTGGGCTCGAAGACAATATTATGGGGTCCTGAGGCGTGAGGATCGCTTGGGTGACTTTATGTCTTTGCTGCTTGTTCGTGCCGCCATCTATTAGCGCTGATGGAAAATGCGAATATTAATTCTCGATGCCCTTGGCGACTTTCAGCGACCTTGGGATTCGATCGTAAATATGTTATGTGGCAGTCAAGCACCATACCGTTATCGCAAAAGAGCTTCTGTGCGATAGTTCGCGATATTTGAAATTTTATTTGGTGCAAAAGCCTGATTGGCCCCGGGAATCACTACAGCATGAATGGTTTTATAGTATCTGTGCGGCATGGAGGCACTTTAAATACTCGCGAAGAGAAAGTTCTTGAGTGGTTTTAGTCGCAGGGGAAGAGGGGTGGGAAATCCTCGGATCTGTCACTCTGTATCAAAACTTGGGTGAAGTACGGTTGATGCGATAGGACTATACTTCTATAACCAATGGTAAAATTCTGGTGTCCTGCGCCTTTCTTCCTGTCCTATTATCTCAGCCCATGTATAGAAACTTACGGAGCACCTTCCTCCCCATGCCTGCCGTCGAAACAATGAGCAACCGAGCTGTAATAATTCCTCGGAAGACCCAGCTTATTTTTTTTTATTAGGTGAGGTAAACAAGACGTACCAGTTACCAGACCGTAGGTAGATTATCACTATTGCTTTCACCAAGTTTGCTTTTACCATTGTGTTAAAATTATGGAGTCTTAGTGAAAAATATAACAAGATGTACTTATATTTCTTTCCTATGTTTATTTTGAAGGTATACGATTAGTCTGATTTTTCATACTAAATTCTACAATTCAGAAAACATTTCATTTATATTTAGGTAATTAGCAGTAAATATTGTGAATTTTCTTACTACTTTAATTTCTTTTATTATATTTATTAACTAAATGTTCGCCTTATAATACAATTAAATATACACACAGGCATATATATAGACAAAAAGTAAGAAATTTAGAACCAGTTTCAATCAGTAAATTTAAAAATTTCTTATAAGTATGTAAAATAAAGTCAGAAGGAAAAAACTGTGTAATATTAAAACTTTAAAAACATACAAAAACCACAAAAAATTAAAATAAATGCACAGGAAGAGTAATGCGATCAGATCTGATATAACGTTATCAAGAGGAAGTACATCAGATTCAATTGAATCCCCGTCCTCTTTGAAAACCACTGCGTTTCTGTTATCCCAAATTAGCTGATTAATTATTCTAAATTATTTAATTATAACAGTTCACCGGAAAGTTTTGATTTCTTTCTCGACGCAGTGTTAGTTCTTAAAAGAAAAATACAAAGGTAAGTCAACTAGTAAAAATTCTAAGTTGAAATAAAGTAAAAGAAATTAATCAGACAGACACCTTTTACTGAATTCAGAATAAAAGTGAATGAAGAAATTTTAAGTATGCAAATAAAATAACAGAGAACATAAATTTAAAATTTACTTAGTAGACTGCGAGGCAATCCGTTACAAAATATACAGATCACATCTAGATGAAAAAATTCCAATTTTAAATAAAGTAAATAATTAAGTTCACTTTTTCCAGAGAATGTAAGATGAAAATTGAAATGTAGAAATATAAAATATGCTAGAAATAAGCAGAGAACATTGTCGAAACAAAGTCGAAACTAATTTCGAAACAAAGATTAGGAGCATTAGATTCAAAAAGGACGCTAAAGGGGTCCAGTTTGGCATCATTGGCGAAATTAAATGGCGATGACAGGATAAAAATCTCCTAAATGGTGAATTAAACGCTTGTAAGAATTTTGTACTCGCCCAGATGGTATAGTGGTTAGGGGAGTCTATTACGGTACCGAAGAGCCCGCGTTCGAATCCCGGAGAAGACATGGATGTTTGTAAATGTATAGTGTCGGTGCGGCATGGCGGCACTTTAAATATGCGGCGAGCAGGAAAGTCTTCTCGTGTGGATTGGTGGGTGAGGAGAGGGGTGGGAGACCCCTGGATCCCCCCGGGGTGCTCTCCCTCAAAATTGGGGGGGGAATAGAAGTCCAACTTCTCTTCGGAGTAGGCTCTGGCAATCATTCTTCCATGTGGTAATAGACACGACAACAACAACAACAATTTCGTTAAAATTTTTTTATAAAAGGAATATGAAAGAAAAGGAAGAAAAGAAACAAAGGTTAGAAAAATAAAGTCTTCACGTTAAGGGCTTATCATAATGACTTAGAATATAGTACGCCCGTTGTCGATAGAAGTAAAGTCAAGATAAATTGTAGTCAATACATTAATACAGTAATAGAAATATAATAAAATATTATAAAACTTCTTCAAACATCTTTCTTTATCCTTCTCTATTTGAGATTTCAAATAAAACATTCACACTTTAAAAAAATTTTATAGGGTGTAGATTACTCCAACCTTTTTTAAAAGACTATTAATGAAGTTAATTGGAATTTCATTTTCTTTTAAAATTTTAGTAAGAGTAACAATTTCTTTTCATTGTTGTTGCAAAAAACAAACCTTTTAGTTCTGTTAATTTGATTAAAAGTTATATTTGCTATTACTTTTTTAGAAACATTGGAGAACCAATTTGTAAGTTCTATTGTAGAAAAATTAAATTCCTTTCTCTTATAGAATAGTCTTATTTCTTTAAGATTATGAATGCTGAGATCTAGTAGATAATCCATTACTAACTGATTTTTGTTGGTTATATTAAGTTTTAGACAGTTTGGGTGGATGTTGCTAATTTCAATAAGGTTATTATTGTTGAATGACTGTAATAATATCATGAATATATCTGAAAGTGTGCTTAAAATTATTGAAATCATTGTCTCTTCCACTTCAAGAAATTTATGGAAGTCTTCTGGAGTTGCCAAATTTTTCCCCTGAAATGCTTACTATTCTAGAGTTGCAAAAATGGAAAGAATATCTCTATTTTTCTCATTTCAGTACCTGAATAAAACATTCACAATTTATTTACCTACAAACAAATGGTATTCCAATGGAAAATTCTTTTTCAACTTATTTTTTCAACCTATATATGTTTTCTAAAGAATTAAAATTTCTTAGAAACCTTTCTGATAATGACTTCAGTAATTTAAACACTTTCAGATATTTTGATGATATTAAAGATATGTTGATGATATTATATTAAAAAATAATAAGCTTATTGAAATTAGTAAGAAAAAAAATCTAACCCCCAAACTGTCTAAAACTTAATAACCCACAGAAACCAGTTAGTTATGGATTTTCCAGATCTTGGCATTCATAATCTTAAAGAAGTAAGACTATTTGATAAAAGAAGAAAATTTAATTTTTCTACAGTAAAACTTATAAATTTGTACTCCAACATCACTAAAAAAATAACAGCAAATACAGTTTTTAATCAGATTAAGAGAACTAAAACATTTGCACTGAAATAGAACAAAAACGAAAAGAAATTTTTATTCTTACTAAAATTTTAAAAGAAAATGAAATTCCAATTAACTTTAATAACAGTTTTTTTTAAAAACGCTTGAGTAGTCTACACCCTGTACAGTGCTTTACAAGTATGAATTTTTATGTGAAAGCTCAAACAATGAAGAATAAAGAAGGATGTTTTAGGAAGTTTTATAGTATTTCATTCTATTTCTATTAGTATTTTTCTTCAATTTATTTGTGAACCTCGTCGTATTCACAGAGTTCGATTCGTGGTATTCACAGACGAGTCCAAGTTCACATTGGCGACTGATTCAGGTCATCAGCTGATTTGGAGGGAACAACTCACCAAATACAACCAATCTCACATTGTGGAAAGACACAGTTACAGAGGTGGTGGAATAATGGTTTGGGATGGGATCTCTCTCGGTGGTCACAATGAGCTGCATGTGTTCCACGGAGGAACTTTGACCGGTGTGAGATATCGAGACGAGATCCTTGATCAATATGTCCGCTCATATGCCGCTGCTATTGGTCCTGTATTTCTTTTGATGGACGACAATGCATGACCGCACCGAGCGAAAGTATCTTGAGGATCACGCTATGGAGCGGATGGAACGTCCAGCTCAATCCCCAGTCCTGAATCTAATAGAGCATCTTTGAGACTACCTTGGGAGACAGGTTCTGTTCTAAGTCGTCCTCCGAGGTCGTTAGATGAGCTTGAACAAAGACTACTCCCTATCTGATTAGTTGCTTTCTATTTCACTGATCGACAACTTAATTGATAGCATGGAACGTCGCTGCCGCCAATGTATTGCAGCCAGGGATGGACACATTCCTTATTTGAACCCAATTTTGTAATGTTATCACCACATTTTCCTCAAAAAACTGTGACATACTGTTTCTCCAAGACTGGATTTCTCTGTCAAGAGTGCAATTTTTTGTTGTATTTCATGTGTGTTGAACCTGAAATTGTGTTCAATTGTGGTGCCTTTACAAATAGTATGTCGCATTCTTGTTTGGTGAAGTTGCTTCACTCTCAAATTAAACACAAAAAATATGCTGTTTCTTAACTTTTGAAGGGCAATGTACTTTTAATATAAATAAATGGTATAAAATATAAAATTCATGATAGGATTTAAAAACGAATTTCAGTTCATAGCAATGAATACATTTTCTCTTGCAGGTTGAAAAAGTAGTTGCAGTTGTTGTGACGAAAACAGCCAGTACTGTTCTTCTTATTATGGTTTCTCTAACGTTAGCCCTTTTCATACTCATGAGGTAAGAGAAAATTATATACTTTTTTCAGTATAAACTGTGCTTTTCCTGATAAAAATGCATGAGCTTAAAATGTTTAGATTTAAGTTAACCCCTATTCGACACTGAAATAATGAGCATAAAAGAAATATTTAAATTGCACACATTAGGTCCTCAAACGTTTGAGTTGATAATTTTTTTTAAAATTAACAATATTTTTTAATATTTCGAAGATTATGCTATTAATAATGTCTCTTGGCGAAGAAAAGTCACTAAATACATGATACTGGAACTTTCCGATGTGTTTTCTTTATCATTCAACTCAAATCGAACTGGCTTCAGAAGTTCTGAAGCCAGTTCGACTTTAGTATCTTAGAGACGTTAAAAAGAACATATACTTTCCTTAGAACAATATTTAGATGGAATTAAGTAATGATGTTTTGAGACAATTTAAAAAATTGAATGGTTTTATTTCATTTGATTACGGCAAAACAGACTAGGGCTACCTTCCTAAGGGGAAGGATGCTTTCGTGAAGGACGTTCTAAGGGGAATCGGCTCGTATACATATACATATTATGTATCGAGAAAACCACGACAACGCGCATGCAGCCATCCCGTTCGTCTGAAATCGAACTCAGATTGGAATTATGAATGATCAAAGATTTTACCTCTCGGCCGCTAGTAGGTCGCTTCAAGAAAGTGAATGTGAACGACAAGAAAATGAATGACATTGTTTTAAAACCCCATTTGGTACTTTGTTTTAAAACCCCAATTGGCACTTTCTGTCTACCCCCCTTAGGTAGATAGTCCTAATAGTGCTTTGCCATAATAAAATAAACTAAACAAAATCAATCAATTCGCTAATCAATGTTTACCTCCTCAACTGCACTTTTTTTTTAAAATTATAAATGATCGGAGTTTACTGACTGAAGAGAAACAAAGCATTGCATTGCTTCAGAAATGTAGTATTTTGTTTAACAAAAGAGAAAGTGAAAATATCTATTCTGCGAAGTCGTAATTCCTAAATGACAGAATTTTGTGGAAACACATTTTTAAATCTGCGAGGAATAAATGGTCTGGAATGAATTTGAAGACAGACGTATCTTCTTTACAATAGCAATTTATTAGCTTTTTCAATAGTTTTCTTCTTCTTAAGGTATTGTAAAATAGAAACATATAAAACCAAATGTCATTTAAAATCAGAAAAAAAAACTACTTTAGTTTGGCGTTGACTTTGAATAGAATTATATCACATTCAAAGACGTCTTCTTCAAAGGAAAAACAATATTCGTTATTAAAAACTACAGTTTTCATTGATAAATCAAATCACTATACTGTTAAATGACGTCTATGTACAATGTCATAAATTAAATACGAATAAAAATCCTTAATTGCAAAGATTGCACGCAGGTAACAACTCAGATAAATCCTCAATAAACTTTTAACGCAAAACTTTCGGCAAGTAGGCCACATTCATTTTGGTAACTCATATGAGCGCTCATCTACTTTGATACTAAACTATGGTTACCTCACTAGCATTTTTGTCTTGGAGCATCCTGCAGAACATTGTGTCTTGGAACATTAGGCTTTTTGAAGCAGGAGACATGAAAAATGTGCAATGCTCTCGCTGGGACTCGAACCCTGGACCTTTCCACTAAGCTTCGAGTATACTTCAAATTATACCACAAAACATGCGGTGACGAGGGAGAAAATATCTTGTAACCCTATTACCTTAATAGAATAGAATCCCAATAGAAGTGTTAACGGGTACTCTATGTTAGCGGACATTCCCTATTAACAGAGAGTTCCTCAGTCCCCGGACCCTCGAAGCAGGAAATAATGAAGTAGGAATGGCCTATTTAATGGACATTTTCTGATAACGGACAAAACTCATATTTTGGAGATTAGTCGCTAACGGGAGGTTCGATTTATCAAACTATAGGACAGAGTGCGGAGTTCCAGAACTGACTGAGCAGAGTCGTAGTTACCACTTTAGAATAAAAGTTACACATAACTTCTTTATTTAACTTATAACTAAACGGATTCTTAAAAATAAATATACTGTTATAAATTTTGTACATACGTAAATAATTTTAGTGATATGATACGTAAAATTGTACTATATTTTGTATAATGTAACATGAAAATCTGAAGAAGCGAACCTTTGTCTGAAAACAAAAAAGAATCAGGGGTAAATCTATTTAACATCGAGTAAATGACTATATCGCTAAATTGTCGAGATATCGCCAAGCTGGGGATAGTTTTGGAAACAAAGTTTTGTCGCCAAATTTGGAGAGAAATCGTCAGAAGTCGCCGAAGTTGGAGACAATTTGGTGACATTTTGATCCGGTTCCTGTATTACCGTAATAGGCATAATAACTGCAATTAATTTCATATGCAACTTTAACCTTATCCGGTCCTCATATGCTTTCCAATAATTTCAAGAAGTAATAGACACTTTTCAGTGGCCAGATGGAAACTATATAAGATCTCAGACTGCATCTGCTATCAGTTGTTAGTTCCGCCCGAGTTCGGAGTATTGAGACAGCTTTGCTGTTTAGATACGTTTTGCATTGCGTTGTGTTTAACGTTCTTAGTAGTTTTAAGTGTAACTACTGAGTATATTCTGAAATACTGAGAAGAGCTGTACGAGTATTTTTGTTTGAAGTTCCAGAACTGTTAAGCATTTCTTTCCAAATAAAAATATTCCTATTCCATAATTCAAAAACGTTGTGAAATGCATAGTATTAAAATTTATAAGTGTAAAATAACAACATTATTAGTAGGAAAGGGGAAAATCGCACGTCATTACTTTTGCATGGAAAGACTTCAAACGAATATTCGTGTAGCGTTCTCTATATTTCTTCTTTATCTTATTTTAAATTTCTGTACGTTTAATTTTCGTAAGATGGCAACATAGTATTATTGTCCAGCAACAACTGGTAGATTATTTGATTCGATTTGATGAAAAATAAACGACTAATGTTTTGTTTCTTAAGTCATCGTGTCATTTAATTTTATTCATTTAAAGAGTTAAAAGTTTATTACAGGTAAAAGATTAACATAAAATATCCATTTCACCCGAAAAAGGCACGCACTGTTTCTAATGTTTCTTAAGTTAAATCGCTGGTGACTGGAGAGAATCTGTCGACCCAGAAATCAATTGCAAAGTCTTTAAATACATGTGTAGCAACAAAACTAAAATAATAAACCAAGATTTACAACCTAAAAGTGCTAAAAAACATAATGTTCATCAATTTTTTGCCAAGGCATGTGGCTTAACGCAGAACAATTTCTAGAACCTTGTGTGAAAACTGTTTGTCAGGAGATAAATAAAAATACATTGTGACCGTACATGAAGCATGGGTTTATCTAAACGACTGCAACAAAAAAAGGTGTATTTATTATCGAAAACGAAGAAAAAAAACATACAAACCTGGTTCCATCAATTCAAAGTAAATTTCAGTAAGGAGTTTATGACTGTCGGAGGATTTTTATGCAATAGGAAATTAAAAATAAGAAGAATGGGAAAAATTGTTAAAATAAAGTCAATGTACTATCAAGAGAAAGTTTTATGTTCGATATTTACTGACGAAACTTTTTTTTATCCCAGTGGCTTTCAAAGAATGAAACTTCATCAAGACTTCAAGACCACTGCATTCCTTGTAAAAATAAAGAACGGTACAGGTACTGCACATACACGTTTTCAGCGTATTCTGGAGAAGTCCTGTCATGTTGTTTTATCTGTGGACTATTGTGTCCTTCCGCCTCTTGAAAAGAGTTCTCTACAGGCGCGAATTCACCGCGACTGATCGACTCTGGAAAGTAGTGGAAGATAATAACCCTTGAAATTTTACAAAAATCTCTTCTATCATGGAAATCACGATGTAGACTTTTAGTCTAGATAAAAGTTCATTAGTTCGAACATTTAAAAAATGCTCTTTGTATTTATATTAATTAAAGGGCCCCACAGTAGCTCTAAAAATCTGAAAAACCTTTTGTATTTCAAACAAAATAGTAGCATTATGATAAACGCTTCCGTAAAACCATTGTTCTGTTCTAAAAAGCATGGAGGTTTTTCACACAAATTTGATAAATTCTTTAGTTAAGAGACACTTTCCTTCTTTCTGTTCTTCGGATTAACGAACTCATGAGTTTAATATTAACTCGTACTATTATGCAAACCATATTTTTTTTTCTATATCAATAAATTAATTTTGATGTTAAGCTAAAAATTAAGAAAATTTTTGAATTCACATGGTGTTATGTAAGTCGATGTGAAATGACCATCTAAATTAAGATAAACAAGTGATTGTCTTGTGGATTTCAGAAAACGTTTGGAGTCGAAAATTGTCGGGCAATCTGTTTCTTATAACTCGTTGTAGCGCATCTATTTATCAAATGGAATAATTTACAATTGTTAGCCCAAAAGGCTGTAGCCCAGATGGGCTATTAATTTCGTTTTGTCATTTTGCGTTGAATCACTATAAACGGCTTATCAATTTTCAAATTGTTTCCACCAAATGTTAGAGCCTTGCGTTATATTTATAAAAATTAAATGATGAAGAATCTGCATAAATGTATATATGTTTCTCGCATTGTGACAAAACAACGGTATCTAGAGCTATCAAATTTTGAATAACGTAATCTTCCATCTAATATGGGTATCTGGAATCCCTAATTTGGAATTTATTTTATTATCGATTTCATATTTTGTAACAATTTAAGGAATTTTTGATTAACAAACTCAACGGATTTCAAAGCGAGCAATGTGCAATGGCAACAGTGTACGAAAAAAAAAACGTATCTTCAGCGCAAGAAGCTGTTTATCGGAAATTCTAAAGATATGCTCATTTTAAAATTATTCAGCTGTATTGCTGTTGAATTGAACTTTACGGTTTAAGGGCGAAAAACATGATATTTAATAAATAAAGGTAACACACAAAACGTTAAAAAAGTCCCTTTGAGCGTAATATAAAATTTGAAATCATTCAGATTTGGCTAATCTTTGGAATATGGTAACTGGTAGTTTGGCGACTTTTGGCGACATTATAGTAAGGCGATAAAAATTATAATAATAATAATAATTTTTATTAATTTAATGTATATGTTTATTTATATTTTAATTAGTGTTCTTTAATTTATTTATATTTTAATTAAATGATAGTCATTTTGTGCATTACGCGTTTGTAGCATTTTGCAATCCATTTCAGTACAAGTAAACCTGCATGGAAATAAGTTAAATATTTGACACTAAGTATTTGCAACCATTTTTAATGTTTGCCTTATAAATTCGCAGGTGACTTTTATAATGGATAATTTAGAGGGAAAAGAAAATTAATGTAATTTCTTGCATATTTTATTTATTTTATACGTGCAAATGTTCATCCTTTGAAAGGGTATATGCAAGCTGAACATATAAAGGCTTGCATAGTATACATACTTTTTAGCGATCAGGTAATTTCATATATGTCCTTTTTTACCAACTTCAAAGATTCACAAAATTTTTCTGCATTTTCTTGGAAATTTTTCTAGTTTACGAGAAAAATTATTTACATGCTTCATATACAAATTTGCCCTGTAAAAACAAATTTCTGTGCACGTTTGTTCCACGACTTTTCGGAAAATTCCGATCGTGATTTTAGCTAATAAGCACTTGGAAACAATTTCGCACCTAATCTTCGTCATGATTAAGCACTTTTGTTCCATAAAAATTCTAGCATAAACGTAATTCGGCTAGCAGATTGTTGGAAAAAAAAAAAAACCTTTACTTCGTGAAAACAAAATGGCGTCCCCCCAAAAAAACTGGCAGGTTGCTGTAGCAAGGTTGCTCGCCAAATTTTCGCCAAAAAACCGCCAAGTTACCATAATCCGAAGATTAACCTCAGATTTTTTTATTATGCAATTATTCCGTTGATGCATATAAATAAATCATCTAGACCAGCAGTTCTCAGCCTTCTGACTAACACGTACCATCTAAACAAAGTTGGTTTTAATGTAAAATCTGAAAGCTTTCGGATTTTTTATTTTTAAATTTCGTTTTCCGAATTATTTTACAATGATAATTTGTTAAATTATAAATTATTGATTATTTAAAACTAAAGTTTAATAAATCGTCAAAACCTGAATCAGAGTGGGCAGATATAGTGACTGGAGAATTATATTAATAGAAATGACAGACCACTTACTTCGATTTTGGGGAGTTTATGCGTAGTAAATATATTGCACAAATTCATAGTAATATATTATAAATTTGCATATTTTATTTGAAATAAACACATTAATTATATTTGATGGATAATACCAATACTTCCCAACAAACATATGAACAATTAAAAGCAATTTTAACTAATTTAAAAAATAATTGCATTTTTAGGGATTTCATTTTTTTTGTGAACCCATGTCAAGTTATTTATTTGCAAATCACATTACATTAACGTCATTTTAGGCACATTATTTTAAACTTGAAAGATGCATACACGGCGTTTGCGAGTTAGATAAGTTCCATACATGCATAAGCACATTATAGGGAGAAAGAAGCTTAATAAGATAAAAAATACACATATCTGGGTCGTTGAATAAGACCTCTGAATGACAGTCACGTTTCTAAATCCTGTGAAATGATCAACCATTAGGTTTTCGAGGAAATGATTGTCGAGCTGAAGATCCATTGCATTGCACTCGCTAAAAATCCATTTGTGAGTATTCTACAAAAATGCATTATAAACAAAATGAAAGAACGCAGTAGACTAAATATCTCCTTTAATATTTGAACTTCCAATAGCGTGTTGCCACTGCGATGTTTTTAAAACAATATCCACAATTTTACTGTTGTTCCGAAATTTGAATGAATATAATGAATCCGTGAAAATATGTTAAAATAATTTATAAATATAATGCGTGGTGCATGTAATCTCTACATATAATAAAACAAAGAGTCTGTGTGTGTGTGTGTCTTTCGTTCGTGTTGCGAGTAAGCTAATAGACCCAGGGCTACGAAATTTGGTACATAGGTGTAACTACACAAGAGCCAGTGCACCTCGAAGCGATTTTTTCGAAATTCGAATTAGAATTTTTTTCTTTTATGTTTTGTGACCAAATCGCGTCATTTTGGGACATAATGGGTTACAGGAAAGCGAGATTTCACTCTATACATTTCATTTTTACATCGTCGTTAAGCGTAGACACTTAGCTATTTTACGAACTAAAAATAAATTTTGTATTTCAATAAAGCGATTAAATAGGAATTTATTTAGGAAGGTGAGCTTAACACCTATTCAGCGGAATGTTTTTTTAAAAAAACTTATTTTAAAAAATGTGCTGTTTATTTTCCTTTGATTTTTGGACACGTTGAACTTTAATCCTTTCGACTCCTTTTAAAAAAAGAATTTTGGAAAAATAATAATATTTTGTATTTTTTAAAAATTTTTTAAATGAAGCTTCCGAATACACTTCTCACATCTCAGATATTTTAAAATATGGCCTTTGGCAACAATTTTTCATTCTTATTGTTGTTGATAGATTTTTGATGAAATCGCATCATTTTGAATAGCTTCATTCTTTTAGAAATTTGGGTTTGGCAACGTTTTTCATCGTATTTCTTATGTCACTTTTTTTAAGAAATTGAAAAGTTTAAGAATTTGAAAAATTGTTAACATTTAATATTGTGTATCCAGAAGCCCTTCAAGAATAGCAATAAATTAACTCACTGTAACACTTCATAAAATGCATGCTTAAAATCATCCTATGCCTGAAACGAAGCTCAAAGACTTTGCTTTTAAAGTTAAATGGCTGCGATATGACTACTGACACATTTTCTCAGAAGATTACGTAAAGCATCATAACATTTCAAAATTTCAGAAAAAGAATTACTCAAACCATTAAGTAAGAAAATGTTTAAAAACTTTTGACTCATCAGAAATGGCATGGAGTTATTTATATTATTGTAGAATTTTTACATAATGTTTTATGTAGTTATGGTGGTGGTTAGGAAGGAGGATATAAATTATGTTTTAACAAATGTTTACACATCTCACGCAATCAGTTTGCTAAAAATTCAAGATGTATATGTTTTTCTGGTAATACCGTATTACTGGGCCGTATGTAAGGGAGGGTTTTATTCTTAACAAAGAAAAAATAGTTGGAAGAACTTATGGGGCTATCGGTCCCAGGTGTGTCTTTTAGGCATTTTCCCGGTACGTTTAAAAGACAGACGAAGGCTGACCGCATAGCGGCTAGTATGTGATAAAAATGTTTTATCCCCGAATTTCTTTAATTTCTGGTCCGTAGAACTCAGGGAATACATGAGCTCAGTAGTCGGTGCTTTTCAAGAAGTATTCCAACTTACTTGATTTGTAGTGAGATACATTCCGATGAGTTCAGAGATCACGTGGCTTATGTATAGCTAATGTAAGCAAACAAGGTCTCTCTTCCTCTTCTTTCCTTGCGGAAGGTATACCTTGTTAATTATTATGGCACTTTTCCGTTATGCATCTGCCACGTATTTTGACTGTCCCTCCTCCCCCCACACGCACGCACGCACATGCGCGCTCCAAAACGCGTGGCAGGTACATAATGGAAGAGTACCTATTTTATTATCAAAAATAGATAAAATATTACTTGTTTAATCATGAATCGAATGAACTGAGCGATACAAACTTACAAATAAAACTGACGTTTACGGAAGGGAAGAATGTTTTAATGATGGCGATAACGAACAAACGTATAAAATTTAAATAAGTTTACAAATTTATTATGATCAATTTCGTTGCCTGGTTCCTAACAAAATTAAAGGCTCAAATAGCATTTTCTAGCGTTTTCCCTCCTTTGCAATGTAAGGAATTCAGAAATTCTACAACATTCACTTTTTTTAAAATCAAGTATTTTTTTTAAACGTATTATTCTCCCGGAAAATGTTTGCATGGATCTCTTTTCCACTAAGATCTACTATTTTCCTTCCTTCTGAAATATTTAGACAATTCGATTAAAGCTTCTCATTCTTTAATTATTCTATCACTCATTTCCAATGGGTATTGTCCCCGTATAAGTCTTAAATGACATCCTTTTGCTGTTTTTACTCTTACAACAATAACTCTTCTTCTGACTGAGTCAGTATCGTTCGTGTTCGATTATTTAGGATATTTCGGATCAAATCACATTATCTTATGGTTTGAAGCTAATTTAATCATTTTATTAAAATAGTAATCCCTTCAAGGCAAACGTCTAACTTATCGCCCGGAAGACATTTTTAGAACTTTGGTATTTTGAAAACATTCATTTCGTTGGCTTCTTCAGGAAAGTAAGTCAGAAGACGATTATTCGTTATAGATTAGCTTTCATATAATAGTGCATTTAGTTCTTCTTAACTTAATGATATTAGACCCAGGTATTTCTTCGTAAGGTCCTTTAAAACATTTATTAAGCTTTCTTCAAAATCTTCAGTGTCGAAGACTAAATTTCTATACAACACTTTGTAAACTTTATTCCTCTTGAATCCAATTCTAGTTTTGTAGTTCCAAACAAAATTTACAACGCCTTGTTGTTTCAAAACAAAGTGGTACAGTTATTCGAATATATATCATACCTGAAATTCTTCTACGTCGAGCTACAAATCGTCATACAGTTTGAGGACAGCTGCTTACCCATTGGATAAGTTAAGATAAACAGGCTTGTATACAGCGCAGGTAAAAATAAGAATTCAGAATTTCTTTTGTAAGCAAACGAAAGTGGTCTCGCTAACTCAAGATGCCTGGTAATTAGAATTTATCTCTTTGAAGAGCCTTATATGGTTTCTTTTTTAATTACAAGTGTTTTGAGGAGGATGACTAGGAATGAAAGTGTTCTTATGAAAGAAATATTTGTTTTCTACTATTCTTTACACTACAGAAAAAATTTCGAAATTTTCGAATGGGAGCACCCATTTTTGTTTTCCTGCGCAAATTGATCAAAGCACTGAAAAAACATATATGGCTTTGAAGCTATACACGTATGACAACTGGCGGTGTAAAAACCATTTTCAAAGAAGAGCGATATGAAGAACCAATGACAATGCAAGAGAGATGAGGGAAAAAACACTTTTATTGGAATAACATGTTTTCAACGCTCGCAGCATTTCAAAACAGAGTCATCTCCCGTCTTCATTCCGATAGATTTCTGTTTCTGGGTTTATCTGAAATCTTAGGTGTACACATCAAATGCACGAGATTTCTCAGAATTGAAAAGATGCCATAAAACGGGAAGTTATACAGATTTTTCCTAAATCAGGTGATGTTTAATAATGATGTTACGTTCGTCAATGTAAGAATTGGAGACTCCCTTCGGCCCACCTGGTTACGACTGTCCCTATATCTCAAAAGAAGGGATCCCGTCTTTCCACAAACGAAAGCAACCAGCGACCCAGCCGCCCCCAAATAATAATTTTTTTTATTTATTATTTATTAACTAAATTAATGATAAGGAAGCACATCTAACACAAAACTACAAAAAATCGAAAACAGAAAATCACAACAAAGAACGCCACAGATATTTAAAACCCATATAAATGCAGAATTCAATTTTAACAGAAGATTCCAACAAGCCCCCTATTTTCATTAATAAACTTCGTTAGAGCTATGGTATAAGTTTTAAAAACTTTACAATTAATGGTATTTACATTTACATTAACATTAATGGCATTAATACAATGTGTTAATAAATGTATTAACAAATGATAGCATTGACAAATATTAATGACATTAATGACAACATTGACGAACACTGAAGAATAACCACTGAAAGAATTTATTGTTCTGTTAATCATCCAAAAATTATTACTTATCTTCTACGAAAAGATTTGGACACTTTATTATCTTAAAAGAGTTTTTTAAATACAGCTTCAAAGATATCAAGTTATTTTATTGGTTTATAAGCTTACTAAATATCATCTCTATTACTGATTTTAGCTAAAAGGTACAACGTAAGTACAATAATCCGATGCGATTCTGATTTTCTGTGGGGTGGTCGTTTTAGACGGTGTTCACTGCCATGATACTAAAATAGTTTTCGTTTTCCCTTAATTTAAAATTTTTTAATTTTTATTATACTTATCAAATTATACCAAACTATACTTATCATTCCAGTTTCTCTGAGGATACCTAAAAAGTTTATTCTTTTCACGTGAGAATTTAAATAAAACTTACGTCAAGAAAAACTACGTTTAAATATTAGATTATCAGTAAAAATTAAAATTAAAGCTAAAATCATGGAATAGCCTCGAGATTGTGAAAAATTGTTTACAATGCATACAATGTTTTAGGCAATGGCTAAAAACAATCATGGAATCTGGTGTTCAAGGAAAGTAACAAACACCTAAATGTGCTGGAAAAATTATTATTCTTTTTGAATTCCAAGATCGATTCAGGCACTGTGAGCGGAATATTTAAAAGACTGCACGTGATGTACAAGATTTAGCAAGAAAGTACCGGAGGGAAGTAGTTTGCCGAAGTGGGGGACATTAAGTCATAAGTAAAATTCTATACAACTGAAGTCGAGACCCGTAAAAATGGAGGTTTTAAGGTCTGGATAAACATATTATTCTGAAAATTCGGAAAACAACAAAATAGTTTGTTTCAACGCGTGACAGAAATAAGTAACAGAGTAACGACATGAATTTCAAGAATTCCGTAGCATAAAGTTCATCGCTAATGTTCGATTTGTTTGGAAAATTTTTAAAATTCGAAAATAGTTAGAGGTTTTCGAATTCGAGCGGAATAGTGTTTCAAAAATTGATTTTTTTATTTACGTTCATGTTTAGTTTTTTAAGTAGCTTAATGTATTTATATACACTTACCATAAATTATGTGAAAGTTTGAATATGAAAGAGCTTCCGTTATTCAATCTGAGTGGGACCGAATCGGCTGAGCGGTAAAGTCGTTGAACACTGATATTTCGGTCTGGGGCTCAAATCCTAGCGAATAGACTGGCTGCATGCGCGCTTTCGTGGTTTTCCTCATGTGTAAGGTGTATACGAGCCAGGTTTACTTAGCAAGTCTGCCTTATCAAGTCTACTATACCGTTTGGTCAGCGTTAATAACATCTAACACTTCTAACCAATTATTTGTTTAGTAAGTCTGTTTTTTTTTTAATTGGAAAGCAAAACCAAGTCTTTTTGTTCTTTCTTTTTAAACGTTTGGAACCTAACCTTAATTTTTGTACTAGTTCTTTAATTCCTTTAACATCTAAGAATTCATTCTTAGAAAATTAATGATCGAATTTTACAAGGTTTATCCGACTGTTTAAGAATACACATCCAACATAAAGGTACAGCAGCCTAGGAAGCGGGAAGAATTTCTTTTTCAGAAGAATTAGTTGCTTGTTTGATTATTGTAGTGATATTTACTTTAGGATAAAAACGTTTTGGGGGACTTCTAAGGAAAAATGACCTTATTCACACAACACGTCATAAAAATCGTTAGAATCTCATGCAACTAGGCTATTTTCTGCTTTCGAAGATTTATTTGATTATGGCAATATCTGAAACGGCTGTCTGCCTAAGGGAGGAAAGCCTTCGTGCAGGACTTTCTAAGACTCCATATCCATATGGACTTTCTCCATATCCATATAAAGGAAACCACCATAAAAACACTAAATCAGCTAGCTCGTTACCGAGTCTTTGGCTCAGGTCGAACTATCAGTGCTCAGTGCTTTTACCCATTCGATCGCTTACAGGCTTTTGCAGAAACCAGATCTGAGAAAATAACCAATATTTGTTAATCTCATTCATTTTTTTCATGGCTAGTAAATATGACAGAAAGACAGGTTAGGTTTGGTTTGGCTTAGTTGATTATCCTAAAGCACGCAAGGGTTACCTGCTTAAAGGAAGGAATGCCTTCGTGGAGGACTTTCTAAGGGAAACTGGCTCGTGTATGCTTTACATGTGGGGAAAACCATGAAAACGCCTATGCATCCCGTTCGCCTGGAATCGAACCCAGGTGGGAACTTCCATTGTTCAGCGGTTTTACAGCTCGGCCGCTGGTCGGTATGACAGAAAGAAGAGACAGGAAATGAAAATTCTGATAACCTATAGCTTAAAAGATCACGTTATAATACGTGTAGAGTCCTCTATGTTTCTTCTTCATCTCATCTTTAATTTGTGTACGTTTTAATTTTCGTAAGATGGCAACATAGGATTGTTGCCCAGCAACAACTGGTAGATTACTTGATTTGATTTGATGAAAAATACAATAGCAATGTTCTTTTTTTAAGCCATCACGTAATCTAATTTTATTCATTTAAAGAGTTAAACATTTATTATGGATAAAAGATTAACTTAAAATATCCACTTCATTAGTGACTACTGGACGCGTTACTCATGAATCAAAAAGGAAAATGGAAGGTGCAAACAAAAGCGACACTTCGCTTTTGTTCGATCGCTAGAGTTAAAGACCCAACGTTTTGCAATCCGGACCCAAAGGTATGGTTTCTTCAACTGGAAGCTCAATTTCGGAACGCTGCAATTACGACAGATCAAACGAAATACGATTGTGTCATGAGTTCCATTGACGCTGAAATATTATCACAAGTGTCGGACATTCTGATCAATTCCCCAAGGGACCACAAGTACGTGGCTATTAAACACAGAATAATTTCTATCTTCGCCAAAACCGAAACTCAAAAGACCCAGAAATTATTAACTGAGGTGAAATTGGGTGATAGAAAACTTTACAGGTTTTCTGTGAAACGAAAGAATTAAGCTTCAGATAAGGTAGGAGAAGCTTTTCTTAAAACTCTCTGGCTTCAAAGTTTACCCACACCCACGGCAATCTCGAGCATTTTATCCATCAGCGGCGATGATTTAGGCAAATTAGAGACAATGGACGATAAAATGTGGGAAATAAAATCCACGTCACATCAGAATGCAGCTGTAGCTTGCTTTAGAGATGACAATGTTTTACTTAAACTACAAGAACAGATTTCAAAATTATTCCTAGAAGTTAGCGAACTGAATAAAAGACATTATTCTAGACGTCAATAGTTCAGATCCCGTTCTAGAAGTAATTATATTAATAGGCGTAGTAGCGGAAATGAAAGTTTATGTTATTATCACTCATGGTTTGGCGATAAGGCTTTCAAATGCACCGATAAGGCAAATGATAAGGCTTCAAATACTCCTTGCAGTTGGCCTAAGAAAACCAACGTTCACCCGTAGGAAAATTAAATTCCCGACTCTCGCAGACGGCAGAGGGACAAGGGTAGAGATGTGTCGTCTTTTGTTGCGTGACAAGGAGAGTGTCACTAAATTTTTAATCGATACTGGCTCAGGAATTTCCGTGATTCCGTCATTATCGAAAGAAAAAATAGCTGTAACAAAGCTGGAACTCTTCGCTGTAAGTAGAACCAAATTAAGACGTATGGGGAAAAGTTGCTAAAATTGCATTTGGGACTGAGAAGAGTATTTGATTGGCCTTTTGTGATAGCTGATGTTAGTAAATCAATAATAAATATTGGCTTTTCGTCTCACTTTCACCTTTTGGTTGACAGTGAAACTCGTAAATTAATTGATGGCGTCACTTCATTGTCCTCTATTGGTGACACCTCCTATGGTTCATGCACTACCGAATTAGTACGAAGTAATCCTGAAACAATTTCTAGATCTTTTGCAGCCAACACTCGTCAATATTAAAATCAAAAGTTACAACATTGAACATTTCATTGAAACTAAGGTAACTACTTACGACTAGGATCAGAAGACTCTCAACTGAAAAATTAAAAGCAGCAAAAGCCGAATTTGAGTTTGTGTTGCAATAAGGTCTTTGCAGGCCTTCAAAAAATTGCTAGGTCAGTCCTCTATATATTACCCTAAAGAAATTAAGTGATTGGAGGTCTTGTGGAGATTACAGAGCTTTAAATAATACCACCATTCCTGATTGATATCCTCTACCGTTCCTTACCGACTGTGGCTATATTCTACGCGGAAGGAAGACTTTTAAAACCATTGACTTTATTAGAGCTTATCAACAAATTCCAGTGCACGAAAGCGACATCCCGAAAACGGCCATTATAACTCCTTTTGGGCTGTTTGAATTCCCATTTGTGACATTTAGTTTACACGTGGCACAGACATTTCAGCGATTCATGAATATGATACTATCAGGATTATCATACCCTATCTCATATAGGGATTAGAATCGCAAGAAAATTAACCACGAAAGATTCATATGGCCAAATATCAATAAAGATTGTCAGTTCTGGTGTAGAGAATGCATAGAATGCCAAAGATCTAAGGTTCAAAGACATACAAAGGCAGCTCTTATGGACTTCAAGGTTCCATCTGGACGTTTTCCACACGTTTACATCATTGATGTTGTTGGACCTTTGCCTTCATGTCAAGGTTTCAGATACTTACTAACGATGATTGATTGTTTTTCAAGATGGGTTCAAGCCTTTCCTATGGCGGATCAATCAGCAGAAACAGTTGCAAAGTGGATGATCTCAACCTGGATGTTTCGTTTTGGAATACCACAGCGTATTACGTCTGATCAAGGACATCAGTTTGAAAGTCATCTCTTCTCATCTTTGAGCAAATACTTCGGTTTTCAAAAATCCAGAACAGCAACATACCATCCGCAATCGAACGGATTGGTTGAGCGACAACACAGAATTATAAAGGCAAGCTTGAAACGTCATTCACAACAAAGCAAATCTTGGGTAACTCTTTACCTCTGGTTCTTCTCAGATTACGCTCTGCACTGAAGGGAGATATAGGATACTCTTCAGCCGTATTCGTTTCAAAACACTTTTTGAATTGTTCACATGTTTTCGTCTGCAATAACGCCTCCACTTCAACTCTGCAACCAGTTTATCTTGGGCCTTATATTACTGAGCACCAAAGTATTTTGACATTGAAATTAATGGAACTGTTAAAAGAATTTCAGTTGACTGATTGAAACCATAGGCACATATATTATCCAGATCCGCACTCGAAACCCACAGGCACATATATTATCCAGATCCGCACATACAGTGTTAACGTCGGGGGAATTTCACCGTCGGTCAGTTACAACCATACAACATGCACTGGAAGGATTATCAGGTTTCCACCTCATTTAAAGGATTATGTCTCCTAATCGTTTTCACTGGAAAGGGAATGTATATCGTCCTCTATGTTTCCTCTTCATCTTATCTTTAATTTCTGTACGTTTTAATTTTCGTAAGATGGCAACATAGGGTTGTTGCCCAGCAACAACTGGTACATTATTTGATTTGATTGGATGAAAAATAAGTAGTGTTCTTTTTCTGAAGACATCATGTCATATAATTTTATTGGCTGAAAGTTTATTACGGGTAAAAGATTAACATAAAATATCCACTTCATACGTAATTAGCTCCAAACTGTCTATTATAGCGCTTACTATTTTAAAATTAAACGGAATTTTTTCTGACTTTGTGCATGCTGCCAGTATTCTATTTTGTACCGAGCGTTTTACATGCGTGAGACTTTTATCTTGGCTATGATATAAACGTAATTGTTTTTAGTAATTCTGGTCTCAGGGGTGTTTTCTAATTGTGAATTCCTTGACAGGAAATTGGTCATCAAATAGGGGTTGGATTGCGAAGTTGACGTTGGAAATATGAGGTAAGAAAAAAAGGAATAGGACCGTTTCTCTATCTGTATGCATTCTAGTGAGTGTGAAATTATTTTCCCCTCCCTCAATGAGAACCAAGCCACTGGACGGTCTGTAGGAAGCGGTGTTTCGACAGGGAATTGAGGAGAAAGTTAGGGTTGTTATTGTGTAGGCGGCTATTTTTCTAAAATAAGTCTTGAATGAAAATAGGCGCAAGTCTTTGTTATGCATTGCTTCATGTGTGATGCAAACAGAATATGCAGACAACGTATTATTCTTCATTAGCGGGAGACGTTTTGCCGGGGCGTGTTGTTTTTATTTTTTCCCATGAAGAAGAAGAAAGTACTTTGAGGTTTTGGCACGCCGTCAGTACAGAAAGATGTGCGGCGCCTTCTCAAATTTTTACTGCGTTTTTATTGGCTGGGATGGGGTCGTGACAGACTCGCATTGACCAATTAATTTGAAATGAGGCGTGGTTGCATCGGTAGTGGCGATATAATTTTTAATTAGTCGAGAAGTTAAAAGAGAGTTTTTGGTTGAAAGGCGGGCAGAATTTCATTGAGCTACTTGTTTTGAGTGGATGCTCAGAGTTTTTAGTCAGCTACTAGTTTTGAGATTTATGCGGTGTTAGCAATAATGAAGAAGAAAAAAAAATGAGGACCTTTTTTATCTTCAGCGAAGGGTTTACTTCTGCTGTTTTGAGTAGAATCTGCAGTTTTAGATGAAGTGTTCCAGTTGTAGAGTTCCTCACTCCTTTTGTCTAAGATGAACGTCGAGGAACCTAGTGAACTGTGTAGCGACTTATTGCTGAGTTCAAATAACTAAAGATGTAGACTGAAGAATGGTTAAACTACCCTTTATTTCACTTAAAATAAGATTAACAGTCGACCCCTTTCTCCTGCTTATAACAAAGCTTCTTCTCAGGCTTGAACTCAGAATATGAAATAAGAAACTGTAACTAACTGAAGAAGACTTAGCCGAAGCTAAACACAAGTATACAACGTAGATGCCCTTAAAACTTGCCGGTGAATATCAAAATGCACATAATAATACGGCAGAGCGTAACAGCTTCAAGAGACACTTATTCCGAAGGCAAACACGCACCACTCAGGATTCCTAGATCTCTCTCGAATATAATTTTATAAGGTATTTCTCCCGCCTTCATCGCATGCCTTCGTGGTGTAGTGGTCTGCATGCTCGACGCGTAACCGAGATGTCCGTGGTTCGATTACCGGCGAAGGCGTTGCACATTTTTCATGTCTGATGCTTCCAAAAAACCTACTGTCTCTACAAGTTGAACCTTCCTTAAATACTTCTTCTAACTCATTTGCATTCAAAGCGATTCTAAAAACTCATTCTGGTAGGGAGTTGTAAGTGGAAACAAGACTTGATAGGAAAGGCAGTTTGAAATTAAAATAACTGTTATAAAATTAAAATATACCTTACACAGTTTCCAGAATTTTTAAGAAATTATTCCCACAAGTTGTCGGGACTGAGTCTTCTGTGCATACTTTTGGCGAACATATTCGTGAAGTAGTTAAAGAGAAGTTCCTCGCTAACCTTTAAATACAAACTTAGCTCCACTTCAAATTAACATAAAGCTGAAACGCGCGCTCATTCTAACGGGAAGTTGAAATAAGACCTTACAGGAAAGAAGAAATTAACATAAAACTTTGTTAGTTTAAACTAAAACCTTACAAAGTTATGAATAGCGGGGAAGCACTGGCTGAAATATGTGATCAGGGCGTGAAGTATAAAGAAAGTATTTTAGCGAATATGCCTTAGAAAGACGAGAAAAGTGTTCCAGTTTCCAAATTTAAGGAATGATTTCTACTAGTTACGAATAACAAGAGTTAATTGGCTGAAGGATGTGCACGGAGTGGATGGAGAGAGAACTTTTTATTGGAGATATACAGAAGAGAAAGCAGAGTAATGCTGTGATGAATCTCCAGCGTATGTGAGATAGAAGTAAACTGGCGTAACAATCTCTAACACAAAGAAGAAGACCAACGGTATGGAATGAATAAGTGACACACAGGAACTCATAAAACACCAGAGAAGAAGATGAATCGAGTTGTGCGATGTTCTTGGTAGGTGTTTCAGTTGCTGAAGCCTAAAGAGACGTCCCAGATATATAAAAATATTGAACTATGCTAATCAATCTTTGTGAACAATTGTGTAAATAATCGTGAAAATATCAAATTGTGTTATATACTATAACTGACCATGTTAAGGACAGGTTTCGTGTGTTCATCGTACTGCATCGCTAAATTTGTTTTGTTTCTTGACTGAAGGAACCCAGAAGTCGACAGTCTTAAGTACCCTTCACCTTCTCTTAACTACAGAGTGATTATATAAACCTGGATTTTATTTGATTGGTAAATACTTATTCAGAAGTTTAAGATAAAGCTTTTATTTGTAGGTTTATCGTGACTTTTATATGTTAATTAGTGAAAGTAGGAAAATGTATTAACCAAAAAATTGTAGTTAGGATATGTGTTTATTTAGGACTGCGTTTTTATCCACGAGAGATCCAATTACTGAATTGTAAATACAAATATTGATCGAACCTGGGTTATTTCCTCCTAATGTTATATTTGTACCAAAATGTCAAAATGTTCTTTAGACAATAAGATTAAAATTTGTAGTTCTGTCTAAGTTTGTATGTGATTATTTTTTACCAAAACTCTCAACTCAACATAATGAATGTAAAGAAGGGTATTAGAATTTCTCTTTTTCAGTTTGAAAACAGAGCTAAAGTTCTGTTTCAAGTTTCTTAAATACTATTTTGAAGTTTCTTAAATTGCGCAAAAATACTCACCTTGTGACAGTGGGGGTTCGAAAATATTAAAATTTTCCAGTAGTAGAAAAGAGTTGTCTCTCGTTAGAAATTATGAAGATCTTATTAATGTCTCATAGAAAATGACGTGTATTATCAGTGCTGTTTCAACAGGGTTTTCACTGTGGATCGTGTCATCCAAATGAATATGGAAATAGCATTGCTGATCGCTCACCTGTTCCTACTTTTCCCAAATGAAGTATCGACAGATAATCCTGTAAGTATGTGCAGAATACAGACTATTTTTCATTAAGTATGAAAGTTGCCCAAATTGTTTTATAAAAGTTGGAAAGCATTATCGTTTTTACACATAATCTGAAATATTTTAAATATTTTTTTCTATTTTGTTTACCTTCATTTTTAAAATAATTCTTAAGTAGTGTGAAAAATAATGTGCAGCTTTCAAAATTTTGCTCTTTCTCTTTTCAAAATATTCCCCCAAACCATGGCTCAAACTAAATGTTTTTCTAAATATTGTATAGCTTTCTAACATAATTTTTAAGGTAATTTGTAAAACTTTAAGGCCCGCTATTACGCGTTAAATTGAACAATGGCTTGTAAAGTCACTAGGTTATTTTGAAGCTGAACACATGAAAAATGTGCAGTACCCTCGCCGGGACTCAAAACTTGGACCTCTAGAATGCGCTTATATACTCCTGCTTCTAAAAGGCGACTGGGGAAAGAGAGGACCCAATCGCCAAATCCTGGTCGGGACGAATTATATCCACCACCGTTTGATTCCGACGCCACGTTTTGTAGAGTCATTAAGTTATCTTGAAGATGGAGACGTGAAAAATATGTATTACCCTCGCGGAGACTCGAACCCTGTACCTTTCGAATTTGCGTCGAATGTGCTTCCAGCTACAGCAGGAAGGCATTCAGAAAGGAGGAAGAAAATACCTTATCACCTGAATTCAGAAAATAATAATGCTAATAATATAATAAACCTAATATTAACCTAATAATACAGAGACTATATAGTATATATATATATATATATAATAAATAATATAATAAATATTAAGTAGTGTGAAAATAAGTTATAAATAAGAAATTTAGAACTAATTTTTCATAAAGACCAAAAATTGAAATTCATAACTAATAAATTTCAAATAATCCACTAAATGTTACAAAATTTGTTCCATTAATGTTACAAATAATTTAAAAAACGTTAAAACCAAAACTTTTTTTTTAAACCAAAACTTTTCAATTAAGCAATACCCCAATTCAAAACATTAATGAAATTTAAAGGAAAATGAACATAACAGAAGAGGCATTCAATTAACTTCAATGCCACTTCGTCAGGGGGAAGGAACCTTGAAATCAATTAAAATCTGTCTTCTACAAAAATCCTTGCTTTTATATATCCAGAATTAACCGATGAAACATTTCGATGTATTTTAATTATAACAGTTCATGCGAAAATTCTGGCCCTTTCCCAAAGCAAGGAAAAAACAAATCTTGAACATTAAATAAAGAGAATTCTATTTTATTTAAAGAATTTAAAACGTAAGTGAAAAAATAAAGTACTCCAGGGGAACATTCAAATAAAAATTTTTAGCTTAAAACATATAGCATATAATCCAAAGAATTTAAAACGTTATAAAATTTAGGTGAAAAGATTTAATTAAAACTCACAAGAAGTAATTAAAAGCTTTGAGCAAATATATATATATAGTTTGTATATATATATGTGTGTGTGTGT
>KK113860.1:94686-129375 GCA_000611955.2 Stegodyphus mimosarum
ATATATATATATATATAGCTATTGCTATGCTTGCGTTATGTTGGAAAACTTCGTATTTCCACAACTAGAAGAGCTTCAGCCACATGTCTTTTTGCAACAAGATGGTGCATCATCTCAATGGAGTACCATCGTTCGTAGTTCTTTGAATGACCATTTTACAGAAAGATGGATTGGACGAGGAGGTCTAATTCCTTGGCCACCCAGATCACCTGATATAACGCCGCTGGACTTTTTCCTTTGGGGATTTGTAAAGGACGTTTACAGGAGGAGAGCGTCGAACATGGATGACCTAAAAGCCAGAATGACAACCGTTATAGCCTCTGTAGATGCCGTCATGCTTGCCGGTCCTGGCGTGAAATTGAATATCGACTTGATATTTTCCGTGCGACGAAGGGGGTACACGTGGAAGTTCATTGACAAGGGTCATGAAACTTTTTGAGTCTATCTAACCATTTATGTTATTAATTTTAATCTATCTTTATTATTTTATGAGTTATTAAACATCAAAATGGGTCCAGGACTTTATAAACACCCTGTATTATAAAAAATTCAACAGAAAAATTTAATTTAAGTAATGATACTTAATTCTTAAAAGAGAAAAAAATTGTAATCGCTGAATTTTTACTTCAATTTCTAAGCAAAGAAAACAAATTTATGTCGTAATTTAATTTTAATTAGCTATATCCGTGTAGGAAGAGGCTTCAATAGTTTCAAAGAAAATACTCCGGGGTTTCATAGTAGACCAGTCTAAAATTGAGTGTTATAGATAGCGGAGTAATCTGCGCACATTCTCAGAAAATAATACCAAAATACTCGAAATACAGAAGAATTTTATGGAAGCGATGGCATATCTAAAAGGTTAAAATAATTGGAATCAGAAACTTATACTTTTGAAAGAATGGGTTAATTTTAATCTACTGTATACCCATCTTCCTTGGTTATAACGTTTTTTTCCAGAGCATGGCACTAAAGATCCTGGATGGCTGTAGATTGATCCTGTATGTATGAAATACTCATTAATAATTCTGCCTATTAAATGTGTATTATTCTATGCACAAGGTGTCCAGCAAAGGAGTCCCTGATTTCAAAATTAAATTTTTTTCGAAAATAAAGATATTAGAGGAACACAACAAGCCATTGTGAAAGCTGTAAGACTGTGATATAGGAGATTTGAACTAATAGTTACAACATCTGCAAAAAGATGGTGCTGTACGCTGGCGTCTAATGACTTTGGATCTTGAATGGGAAACATATCTAGGTTGTTTCTCAGTATTTTTTGCGTGCTAGAACGCTTTCAAACAGCCTCTGCTGCAATTCTTGGGAGATATTTCCTTGAATTATGTTGAAAATTTCTAGAAATAGTTGTGACATTTTTAAGAGTAATCACAGTTTTCCTGCGACCAAACTCTCTAGAAGATCATCAGCCAGGATTCCTATCCGTTGGGCATTTAGCGACGAGCTTGTTAATGGCTTTCACAACGAATCCTTTAGGAACATTCAATCGTGTTTAAAATCCACGCCTTGTTTCAATCGGACTGTGATCTAACCTCTGGTATTCGAGTACCAAAAACACACGTTGTTCAATGGAGTGCATGATTTCAACCTCTTCCTTTCATGAGCTAATCTCCTTTCACGTCTCAAGGGTGGAACTGATCGCTCTTACCAATCAGTTCAAATATTGAATTATTGCTACTTATTGCTTTTTGACGGCGCTTGACTTCGCTGGAATCATGTCAGTGTAAAGATCTGGCAGAACGGAGGTGGGAGGAATGATTTCTTACTTCTTTCGGAGCGCTGTTTATACGTTCTGCGTACTTCGATTGCACCTTTTGTAACCATTATTTGGAACTTCTGTATAACATATACTATAGAGACATTGGGAGGTTTTGGAAGCAGGTGATGTGAAAAATGCGCAATGCCCTCACCGGAACTCCAACCTATACCTCTCGAATACACGCCGAGTGTGCTACCGTTACACCTCGAAGGCATGTAGAAAAGAGGGAGAAAATACCTCATAATACTGCCTGTTGTATTCCTCTATTTGTCTTTGCTTTCGAGATTTTTAAGTTTGAAATCAAAGGCTCCTTTGCTGAACACTTCGAATATTTGATATACGTATACAATGCAATCAATAGTAGCCACTAGTAGTGACATATGGGCTGATTTTGAGTAATTACATTCTACACAAGTTTAATAGGGAACAAATCCGAGGAGGCTAAGAGGGCAAGAGAAAACTGATATATGCAGGCCACAGAGAAACGTTGAATATTGCTTGCGACGGGAAAGGATAACGTGCTGTATTGTTCAAAGGTAGCTTCAAGAAGATTCCATAGGAATAGTTAAGATTTTGCATATTGTCATCGGTTTTTAGAAGGCGAGAGCTAAATGCAGTGTTTCAGCAATTCAAACCGTGATACTGTGCAATACAGCCTTCCAAATGCTGCTTCCAGTGCAGCGGGGAACGAAATTGGTGTCATTCTCCAGAAAACAATGCTTTGCGCCAGTATTCCAGGCAATGTCTTCGTTTCTTGGGTTACTAAACTCCTGATATATGTGACAGTGGATTAAAAGAAATTACAGAAAAATGCTGTTATCCATCGCCTAATGCGTCACTCTCCTGTATAATTTTGATAATTTAGTGGATGTTGCTGCACGATCGATGATCTCCAAATGTCTGCCTTGGTCTATCTGACTTAATACTAAGTGGTCCAGATCTCTCCTGTCAATGCATCAAACTTTCTTTCACCCACTGCCTCCGCTTCCGATAAGTGTACAAGAGTTTCAGCAATAGGAGCAAAGATCTCAGAATAAGAGAACCACTTTCTCTTAATTCTTCAGTTCTTCCTCTTTCAATATGTATTCACTATATTAAGGTCTTTTATTTCGCCGGTTCCTTTTTCATCTGGTTTTCAGTGAGCATTCAATTTGCATGCTCACCTCAACATATAATCATTTGCACTTACGTAATAAATAAAATGTTGACGAATCTCTGCATCTTCCTCTGCATTGTAACTACAGAAAAACTGTTTGCAGAGGTTGCAGTTTCGCTAACAGCAGTGCTTTTGTTCGCGAAGATTTATATTTTATTTAATATTATTATTTTCATCTTGTACATTAAAGTATGTGAAGTTCCATATGTTGATTAATCAATAAAAAGCAAATCTGGTATCCCACTTTTGATTTTGAATGGTCCAGAGCAAGTTTTGGAATTGCATTTCAAAGTACTCTGTGGTTTCTTCAATGACATAACCGTCATGCTCAAGAAAGTACAAGATTACACTAGTTCTTTAACGGTGTTTTCCTTGTTATGCATTTTTTATCTCAAGTCCTAAAGGAAAATTTTACTATAAATAAATTTCCTAGAGAAGCATAAGCGATCTGCGATCATCTATAAGTATACTGTTTTATACCAACTAGTAATTTCTAACTAGGAAAGTAATTGATGCAAATAACGTACACATAAAAGATTCAAATCATATGAATCTATATTTGTTGAAGTGAAGTTATATTAACATTAATGTTTTACTACACTTATTTTAAAATATCTCACAAAATGATTTTCCCTTCCAGAGCTTGTGTCAAGTCGTATCTATTGCCCTACACGTTTTTTTCACGGCCTGCTTTATGTTCATGTTCTTGGAATCTTTGCACGTGTATAGTATGGTGGCGTTTGTTGTACCAAGAAACGGTCTATTAAACAGATTTCAAAACATGCTTGTTGGTTGGGGTAAGTTGTTTGGTTTTTCAATGAATGTGTGTGTATATACAGGGTGGTTATAATTAAAGTTACCCTACGTAGAGCCCTTTCTAATAAGCCCATTTTGTCGAAACGTGGTAGATATATTATAAAGACCATGGAAAAAGAAGCATATGGACTTCGTCTGAACTGAAAGCAAGTATAAGTTTGAATTTAAAGCTGTTGCAGTTGATCGAGAAACCCTTCGAGCTGCTGTTGAGGACGCTGTGACACGCTTTGGACGTGTGATTGATGCAAATGGAATGCACACTGAACAACTGCTCTGATTAAATAAAGTTCTGTGGTTTTTGTTCTACAAACACCTCTTTCGAAACCTAATCTGAACTACTATTTTTTACTCCAGTTTTCTTTTCCCCGTGGTCCATATAACGTACGTGCAAATTTTCAACGAAAGACGTCTACCAGAACAAGTTCTATAAATACGGTAACTTTAAATATAACCGCCCTGCACATAAAATTTGAGATAAAGTTGATTTACGTGTACCGAAATGCATAGAGCAAACGTAATCCTACTTTTGATAGTATTGCTTTTGACCTGCGATTAATTGTCATTTCTATTGAAATAATATAAAGGGAGATTAAGAAATAAACATAACAGGTCAATACTTCAAGAATTCAAATTTTTATTTTTATTTTTTTTTGCATTACTGATTTCGGAAAGCTGAAATGTAACGAATTGCTAAAGTGTAATAAAATAGATCTTTTATAGGTTGTAGGGATTTATATTTATTTTAAATAACCAATTTAATTCAATTTGAAATTACGTACTTATAAGCCTTTATTTTCTCTAATTATCAATTCCAGACTATTTAAATTTGATAGCTCGTGTGAAGTAATGAAAATTCTACTTTGAGAGAAAAGAGGATTAAATACCAAGTTCTATAAAGGAAAGTTAGAGAGTGTGGGCGAACTCTGCGCTTTTGTAGCGTGAGCTTCTGCTTAGCATTTATTGCTGGTTAAACGGGGCTTAACAGCTATGTAGCGTTGTAGCGTAAGCTATGTGCTCTGCGCTTTTGTAGCGTGAGCTTCTGCTTAGCATTTATTGCTGGTTAAACGTGGCGTAACAGCTATTACTTTGCTGTCGCTATATTTTCAACGCTCTATTAGGAAACATGATAGTCTGAGCCCTGTAGCGCATTCTACTACTTGTTAATATCTTAAATTTTTAAGTTTAGTTCTTGCTATTTCAGTTACCGCCCGAGTGCGTGTTAGCGTGAAGTCGACGCATTGTGAAAGGGTTCTTTTCACGCTTCTCCTGTGTAGTTCCTACAAGAATTTATTACACGTTCAGTTATCATTTAAAAGATAGACAAGTGGATCCTGCAAGGTTAATGACTAAGTGTGCTACATTTAAATTATTTGGGACCAGAAGTGGTCATAATAACAAAACATTAGATGGAATACAAGATTTAAAACGAAATTTATTAATGTTTTATGCATACCTTATAAATATTATAGACTGTTTTATATGGCATTATGTATACTTTATAAAACAGTCTGAATATATGGTTTATGAAACTTAGAAATTTTAAGTTGAATCAGTTGGGAAAGCAAAGCTGTCTCTGCAACTGATGTACACAATCCTAATTCTGAATTTATGAGCTACTGGTGAGCAGTCACTAATTCACACATGATTTGTTGGAATTAAAAATATTCCAGATTTGATTTCTGAATTTTATATTAGGGATGCCAACTTTCGCAAAGAAATGATATGTTAGAATACATTTAAGCATTTAAAAACATGTACTGTGAAACACTATACACGTGTAGTTTGAACTATTACTTTACGAAAGTAGTAATGATTAATTTAATTTCAGTAGATATGACAATTAATAATAATTAAGGAATTTTAAGGAATACAGGAATAAATTTGTAATTTTGTAATGTTAGAACAATTTGTGATTTTTTAAAGATAAATGACTAGGATCAATATGAAAGAGACCGGAATGTGATCGCTTTTAACTTTACATTAAGTTTCTGTAGTTTTACTGTTTGTGATAGTAATTTTTTTTCATTTTATTTCGTCGCAAACTGAGCTTAATTTCATGGATGCGTTAAGAAAATGGATCAGAAAATAAAGAAAACTAACATAAACCATGATGAACCCAAAGGCAAATATTAGCATGTGACGATGTCACATCACATGCTAATATCACCACAAAAGGCAAATAATTTTAGCATCGTGGTGGCTAGTGCATCAATCAAAGAGATATAAGGTGGTACTTTCTCGCTCCTTTCTGCATGCCTTCGTGGTGTAACGCTAGCACACTCGGTACGTATTCGAAGAGGTCCAGGTTTGAGTCCCGGAGAGGGTATTGCTCATTTTTCGTGTCTCCTATTTCAAAAAAACCTAACGACTCAACAGTGGCCCCCGAACGAATAGGTGGTGATGATTCTTCACAGCCGGGATTTGGCCAGTGGGTGCCCTAATTGTCAGTAGCCTTTTAAAAGGGGGAGTATATAAAGTATTTTATCCCTCCTTTCTGCATGCCTTTGTGGTGTAGCACACTCGGCGCATATTCGAGAGGTCCTGGTTCAAGCCCCGGCTTGGGCATTGCACATTTTTCACGTCTCCAGCTTCAGAATAACCTAATATCTCTACAGAGTGATTAAACTCCCGGAGTAGCCTTGTGAGGCTCCAGGGAGCTATTGCTCTAGTTAGGGCGTTTCACACATGCCTGCTTACCTTGTCAAGACTGAGTGTTCGGTGCATATTCTTGGCGAACATCTTCGTGAAATTTTAAGTCCTGATCCTGAACAGGGAGCAGAATGCAGCTATGTTCTGTGGTAGAAAACTGTGGTTAAGTGGTAGAAGAACTGCACTTCAGATGGATTTAAAATCCTCTTTTATTAAACAACAGTTATATACAGCTACTTTCCAACTCGGGAGGGATACAGAAAATAATGACCGCACTTGGGTCTAAACTGAACAATCAGATAATTTAAACTAAAATTAAATAGAAATTAAATCGTCGTTGCTCACAGAGCTATGAACGCGACGTTGGCCTCTATGCTAAAGGGTGATAACAAGATTTAACTAATACTAACGCACTTAGAATTACTTCAATAAGTAATAGCGTAAGAGCGCTACGGCTTAGAATTTAAATACTAGCTGGGCAGGCGAATGTCGAACAAAGTAGCAGTGGTCTGAGACTAAAAGTCTCTCACTCTGAGAGGTTCCTACCTACCGTTTAAATAGCAACTTGGCCCCACATCAAATTAGCATAAAGCTGAAACGCGCGCTTGTTCTAACGGGAAGTTGAAATAAGAACAGGAAGAAAAAATCAAATTAAAATAAAACTTTGTTAGTTTAAACTAAAACCTTACAACCTCTGTTAGACACCAGGCGTCCCCGTCCGCCGTTACCCACCTACCTACCTACTATTATTGTGATTATGTGAGTGATTATTTGAAACCTGTTTTCCGTAATTTTTGTGTGCGAATTGTATAGCCATAACGTATAAAAGAAACATAATTCAATAGAAAGATAAATTTTTAACATAAGTATTGGCAAGACGTCATGCAAATCTTATGAAGTAAAATGTTTAGTGTACTTGTAAGAAATTAGAAACAAATTAATGACGGATTTAGAAGAATTTGGGATTTAAATTTCACCATTTATTTTAAAACGTTTTAAATAAAGCTAATATGAGTTTCATCTTGAAAGAAAGTAAGTTTTGTGCTATTTATAAAGTCAACTTTCAATTTAACAGGAATATCATACGTATATAGTATAAATACATGTATCTTACGTATTTATTCTTCCAGCGATGGTTAATATTTTGGTAAAATAACTCTTGACACAGTTCCTTGAGAGAAATATACTGTTTTAATCCTCTTTTAGTACGAAGCTAGATTAATTTGATTTGAATATCACTTAAAGAATTTCCATGTTTGGTATTTTGCAGCAAAAGCGATGCCGTAGTTTAATTCCTTTTTCGAAAACTACATAATTAAATGTATTTTTATAATAGTTTAAAATAATTTAAAAAATATGACGTTAATTATTATCGATTCTTATAAATTAATGGTAATTTTAAATAATTTCAAAAATGCAGTGTAATTTTGCAGTAACGATCTGTGTCAAAAAGGGGATGCGTTTTAATATTCTGCAGCTACTTTGAAAATGTTTTGTATTTCTGAAGGCTAAAATATTTATAAAACATAATAATGCTTTAAAATTTTTAAAATTAATCATAAACACTTGGAATACAATAGTCACCATTGTTTCAAAATGTTGTTCTAAATGCAATATATCGCATTTATATTATACATTAAAGGAAACGTAAGTTTCTTGATTGCTTAGAAGCTAAGATTGCATTTTAACTGTAAGATTAAAAGAAGTTGTTGAATTGCGCTGTTTGAAAAGCGTAGACGAGAAGAGTATTAGTCCATTGTGCTCTCGAAAGTCCGAGTATAAGTTTTGGATCATAAATAGCTTAACTATACATAGTTTAACTATAATTTACTTACATTAACAGTTTCATTCACCTAAAGCCTTATCCTTACCAAGGGCGCAGACAGCCAAATAAAAAGTATTTTGAAATGAAGAGGTATTATACATATCACACAGGCACAGGTACAGGTACATTTACTATTACAAAATTAGAAAGAAAAAAATAGACTCAAAGGGGCGTATATTACATCCAAAGGGACGTTTTTTAACGTTTTTTATGTTACTTTTATTTATTAAATATCATGTTCTTCGGACTTAACCATAAAATTTTAATTCATCAGCAATACCACAAAATAATTTAAAAACAGCATATCTTTAGAATTTTGGATACACAGTTTCGCACGCTGTAGATAAAAAAATGTTTTTTTTTCCGTATAGTGTTGCCATTGCTCGCTTTGAAATGATTGAGTCTGTTAATCAAAAATTCGTTAAAGTTTTACAAAATATGAAATAGATAGTAAAACAAATTCCAAATTTGGGCTTCCAGATACCAATATTCGAGTAGAGGACTACGTCCTTCAAAATTTGATGCGTCTAGATACCGTGGTTTTTTCACAATGCTCGAAACATTCATTCATGCAGATTCTACATTATTTAATTTCTTTAAATATAACGCAAGGGCTCTAATATTTTGTGTCAGCAATTTGAAAAGTGAAACTCCGTTTTATAGTGGACGACGCAAAATGCCAAAACGAAATTAATAGCCTTTCTGGGCGAACTGCCCATTTGGGCTAAAAAAATGTTACTCAAAATATCATAAAAAAGAGAAAAATTCCAGAATTAACATCAAATATCATCGGTATATTTATTTTCAAGATGTTCTGACTGTCTCTATCTAGTGGCTATCTATTTCTTACACTCAGGCTTAGTAAAGCTTATACTGTCGACAGTGTTATGTATATGATGCATAATACTGTCGATAGTATAAGCTTCGCTAAGCCTGAGTGTGAGAAATAAAATGTCTTATGCAGCAGGTTTGCGTATATTATATTGTAGCAAATAATATATCTTATCTTCTTTTATGTTGAACATTCATGACTTGTCCAGTGTTTTTCCTCATTTTTCGATATTTGCGAGACTTGCAGTTCGTTCAGGAGGTTGTCAAACGCAGGTCTGCAAAATACAATTATTTTACGATACATAGTAGAACCCCGATTCATCCGACATAAACTGGACTGAGTGACAGCCAGGTAACCAGGAATTTCTGATAACATTAAAAAAATGCAAATCATTTATTACTGTAGACTCAATGGAGAAAAAGCAACATTTAACTACACACGTTGGACAACTGAGCACAGACGTAATTAACTTACATAGAAATCAGGACAAAATTTTATTTTTTGTGTCCCTAACACTAACGTTTTTTAATCAGAAAAGCAGATGGAAATATTATGATAAACAATGCACGATATTAATAAATTGAGACAATAAAGAAATATATAATGGTGGATTAAAGAAAAAGACATGTTCTGTAAGACTGAATAAGTCGCTGTGAGAAAAAGGTGGTTTGAGTACTTTATTCAATACATATGTATGTTCAAAAAATAAAATTTGCTGACTCAGACATTTCCTATTATTGCCTATGTATGAAGAAACGAATCAAAAGGGAGCGAAACATTTATATCGCCTGCTCATCATTAGACGGGAAATGGGTTCATAGACCATGGGTACAGAAAGTTCATTCATCCTCCACTCTTAGGTAAAGTCATGTTGGTTATCATACAGTATAATGAATGTTGAATGCTACTAAAATTATAGTTAATTTCTTTTAGAAAGTTCTTACGAACCAATTCTAACAAAATTTCCATTGAAGAGCTTCTCATAAAATTTCCGGAGATATTGATTTCCATTCCTCTTCCATTGCATTCTAGATTCCATTAATTATGGTGGTTTTGCGTTTCTTTTCCCTAGGTACAATAATCCATAGGTGAAACGTCAGGGAACTTGACAGGAATACGTTGAAAAGGTATATATGTAGTATCTGTAGCAGTCTTCATTTTTTTCAAGGAATGCTGGGGTACGTTTCGAAGTATAACTTGTTACTATATTTTGATGAAAATTCGTTGTTTAAACTCTCTACAATAAAGATATGGAATTTCTTCGGACGTAAATATCGAACGTATAAGTAGTTTTTGTTAATGATATGTTGAATTGATTTTAACATGCCCCCCCCCCACTATTCTAACTTTTAATTTCCGATTGTAAAAGAATCTTTCAGAAATCATGAACCTCTTGCTGGAATTTTTCTTTGGATTGACGAAATCTGGTTCGTAAATTTTTGCTTTTCGTTTTCAGTAATAAGTAGACTAATTAAATTGTTGCAGTTATTTAAGTAAACCTGTGCTTCTTCAAGGGACATGAAGTATAATCATTTATCTCCTGCTAAGGTGTTTTTCATACAGGACTTGGCAAATGACTTGGCAAAAGCTGGAGAACATTATATTGTTTAGTTTCTATTATGTAAATGTTGGGTTATTATTTCATTTATTGTTGCAACAGCTGCGCTTGCAACTTTTCTTAGGTGGTGGATTTTCTCTTGTTACTAATTATTTAAATTTAGAAACATAGCAGACAGCATATATCTTTTTCGGATATTTGTTTGGAGTCTACTTTCCATGTAGAAGTAATGACTGACAGGTTTTCCCTTTCCGATTAATAATGTTGCTTATTGTGCGCTTAGAAATTGTAATATCATGCATTTAATACTGTTGTCGAATTATAGAATAGGAAAATTTCTGTTTAGAAAGCACAAAACTTGTTTACACAACTTGTTTACTGGCGAAATTTTGAAAGAACAATAAATTTAAATCTAGCAGAAGATATTTTTCATTTCAAATAATAAGCTTTTGCTTGAAAGTTTTATTCCAAAATATCTGATTTTTTTAATTCTTTATCGAATCAGATCTAAAAATATGTAAAACGTTCTATATTCAATCTGTCAAATATTTATTCCACATATTTTTATTCATAAGCTTTATATTTAGATGATACAATCTCAATGATATGGTAGGAACATTTTTGAAATATTCCATTAATAGCAACTAAGATTAGCTCTTATGAATGTTTTGTGAACGTTTGGTATTACCGAACGTTAGTGTATGATACTGGATCAAATACTATTATGGTAATATTTAGGACAAGATTGTGTAAATATTTTGAGTGTAAAATAATCAATATTTCATTATCATTCAGATAGTATAATACAATATAATAACAGCTCCTATTTTATTCCTTTTAACCTAGGCGTATCGGTTCTCATAATTGTTGTGAGTGTCTGCTTTTTTTTGGATGATTATGGTGCATCATATCAGTAAGTAGAAATTTAATGTTTTAGGTTTTATGCATAATGTTTAAAACATATTGCTGATATAAATTATTACTTGGTACTATAACGATTTACAAAAGCGATGAATATTTTTTTTTCTTCCAGTGATAATGTAGTTTATTATAATATTTAGAAGCACGGCAGTATCTCAGTCAAGTTCGAAACAGACGAAAAAGAAAACAGCCAGATACCGGCCATGTGTATCTTACAACGAACCATTTCGAGATACTTTCGACTTCCCCATTGTTCAAAATCTATTAGACCTGCAAACTTGCAGTTTTGTATATCTAATAGCTCCCTTACACACCTAGTGTCCCAGATCTTTTTCTGGTTTTGGAAACTAGAAAGCAATTCTTAGAAATAAATAACATAATAACGCTTTATCTTACACCTATTTGTTTTCTAGTGAATGGAACAACATTTACCCCATTTATGAAAAAACAACGTTCCTCACAAATATATTATGCAACAGCGCTTAATGCTTACGTTCTGTATTCTCATGGCAGGAGTAGGACTTGATATCACGTTACTTGTAGTAGACATCATTGGATGTCAATATTGCTTACAAAGGAATCCAGATTTCATCTAATTATTATATTACGTTTTTAGACAGAAGAAAGAACAAGTGTCTAAGCTCAGAAGTTTTGTAAAAGCGAGTTATAGTGATTTTAATATCAGAATTTGAGCAAAGGTTTCAGTTATCAGCCATGTACTGATCTCTATATATCCACTTACAGATAAGCACGAATGTTCAATTTATCATGATCATGTTCTTGATCAATACATAAGACTGTATACTGATGCAGTGGCTGATCCATTTAAATACTGTATACTGATGCAGTAGTTGATTCATTAATGAAAAAAATTGCTAGAGCTCATCGATCAGATTTATTCACTTACTGAAGATGAGAGCAATTGATTAAATCAACAAGAGAATAGATTAATAAAAACGTTCCGCAAATTGCAGATCTGCTAATATTGATATTACAGATGTGTTAATAAGCGGAAGAAAGTAGCTAACTTCTAACCACTCATCCTCTCACCAGTCTTTACTTCCTGTTGAGAAGCATTCCAATTTTATTGGCAACAAGGAAATGGGAAAAGATGTCTGTGTTAAAACCAAAAGGAAAATACGTATGTTAAGAATTATCCCTTACTCACGCAATAATATTTTATAAGAAAATTTATCTTCTTTTTTCAAGCACATAATTTTTCAAAAACTCTTTTATAAATTTACGCTGCATATAAATTTTGTGGTATGTAAATTAAATAAATGCTACATATAAATTGTGTTCGAAACTCATAATACGAATTTTTTTTGCCAATGGCGGGCAATTGCCTATAACGGCATTGGCCACTACTAAGGCCAGAAGTAGTGGCCATTTTATTGAAGCACATAGTAGGCGACCACCGTTACCTCTTGTGAAGGGATAGGCAATTTTACGTCTATGCCTTCTTCGGGATTCGAATCTGAGTCCTTTGGTATCGTAGTCAGGCTTCCCTACCACTATACCGTCTGAGCGGCGTAATACGAAAATAGTAAATGATTAAAATTTGGGTTTCAATAAACGAATTCAATTTCAATAAACGAGCTCCACCACATCGAGTTTCTATGAGCTTCCTGAAAAGGTATTAATGAGCAAAATTCGATTTCGAGGGCAAAACATCATTTGATTTTGATCTCGGTTCCTCATTTTGTAACAATGCTTTTCAGATGGGTTCTTTATAACAAGCAAATACTATCATAATTTGAAGGAAGCTGGGGTTTTGCCATCGGTCTGAAAGAGGCTGGATTGGGAAACTGAGAAATTGTTCAACAGTTGGGTTCTACACCGCGATCATTACATGATATTAATAGGAATGGGTGAACAATGGCATAGTTGGACGTTAAGAAGGGTAACAGCAACCTAGGGCGTTAACAAAAGGGAAGTGACTGGAAATTTGTCTTCCGTGATGTTTCATGAGTTTTATGATCAGCGCCGTTGTATCTGGAAATACCTAGGATTGCGATGGGATCTACATTTACTGTCGCATCCCACACAGGCCAACAACAGGGATTACGGTTTGGGATGCCATTTCTTTTGTCAACCGAACTCTTTTGGTAATCATCCATGCTACTGTTACGATCCAGATATATAGTGATGAAATTCCACAATTTTTGATGTTGTCCTTTGCACTATTTCGGGATTACTTTTCAAGCAGATTGTTCTCTTCATACTAATTGCAATTACCCGATTGTACTATTTATGCTAATTGAAAGAATTTCTACTAGTTGTAGCAGAAAATCCTTTAGGAGATCAGCCTTCCTTTTTACGAATCGATGCACCCCGGATAACAGCTTGCATCTAAACCAGACGTGGACTAATGACTTATTGACTTTATGTAGTTATCTTTCTTAAACAAAACATGCGATTTTTCTGAAAATGTATTCATTTCTTTTCTGTACCAAATTTGTTCCGATTGCATGATTCTTTCTTAGTGCAGAGATTTTGATGTTTTACAATGTATATGTAAATTATGTATTAATTATATTGCAAAGCATTGGAAATTTAATGCATTTAGATTATAGTGGATAAAAGAATTTTATATATATTTTTAAAACTACTCGGTAAAGAATATGGTAATTTTTTCGTTACAGTTGCTGGCTACAGATGGATAAATATTTGTCTTACCTCGTGATAGGACCTGTGGTAAGCATTTGTATCTTAGATTTCATCATGCTAGAAGCAGCAGGAAATGCCGATTTCAAGCCCTTGAAAGTTATTGACCATCGGCAGCTTCTTAGTTGCAAGTGAGCGAGAAACTCGTTATCTTCATTGCATGAATTTTAAAAACCTATTAAATATGCACTGAAACTCTTTGACGAATATTTTTCAATAGGTGTCCTAGTACTTGCTTTGATTACATAAGGTTTTATTTGCATTTACGTTTTCTGTGAACTATCATCTACAAATAATATGACGCCATTTATGTTATTTCTATGTGCAAATCATTTTCAAGGCTTTCAACTAAATCGCAGCGAACGCTTATAATTTTGGGTTTAATCATTACCAAATTAAATATTTGAATCATATTTTAATAAATAATCAATAAGAAATGAAATACCACATATACTCGCTCATTCGCCCCCCTTTCCAACTAATTTGATCGCTTGAAAGGAGGAGAAAATCATACGATGTGTATTATTTTGAAAGCGAGGGCTTAAAGGAAAACATTATACATTAAAAAGCCCACACAAAGACACATTAATATTATTATATGATGAATCCAAAAGGACTTAATAGTTTTAATAATAATCTTTACACTTACAAAAATACTTTCCTGTTTGTGCATACATTTTACATTATTACCAAAAATCAGAAATTTGAAATTCTAGGCTGAAAAAAAGGGAGAAAAATACGCAAGGAGTTAAAATATGTGAGTAAATATGATATTTCAAATTATGCAACTAGAAGAAACCAGAGCAATGTAAATGATGTTATAAGAAACGTGACACCTAATAAAATACTTTGTTTTTAGAAAATGCAAAATACTTTATTTTTAGAAAATTTAAAATACTTTATTTTTAGAAAATGGAAAATATTTTTGCAACAGTAAGAGTAGAACATAAAGCAGTTTTAAATAGCAAGGGACTAAACTGGTATATTTCTATAAGCAACGAATAGGCAGGTGTGATGAACATGCAATCATTTTGTACGCAGTTAAATGTCAGCCTAAGCAGTCTAACATATTAAGCAACAGTGTAATGTATTCCTGTTGTACGCACTGCGAGTGTCCAATGCTTAATGCATAATCCATTCAGCAATGTAAATATCCCACCTGGCCGATTCCGAACATAAACGGGACAAATGATGCCACCGCCAGCAGTGGCAGAGCTTGCGACTTCAGATGCAGTAAACAACAGTAGCACCTCGGCACCAGAAAGGCACCACGGACCCCAATAAGGCAGTGTTAATGTGGATAACTAGTATAAGAGCCTTTACATGCTTATTCAGGGTAATAATAATAATAATAATAATTTTGTCTTTCGTTCTCCGCCTATACGACGCTGCACGGATCGATCTCAGCTGAGAAGTGCCCATCTTAACTGGGCGTGTGGTGAGTCACCAGTCAAAGTTCCCCAAGAGGTAGAAAATACTCTAATCATGCTACCTTCTTGGGACTCCAGCTCGAGATGGAAGAGTTTAAAGTTTTTCTGTATAACTATTGCTACCTTCCGAGCGCGAAGTGTCAACATTCCTGGTTCTCCAGGGATCACAGTGGCGGGGAACATGTACGCCTGGAGATCTGACTGGTCGTCCAAATGCTACCACAAGTACTAAGCGGGACGCCCCATCCTAGAGGAATTATGCGGAATTCGGTGGACAGTGGACCAGCGGCTGCTCCACTACTAATACCTCTAGTTTGGAGACTTATCACTAAGCCACCCCTTGGTCCAACCCTATAGGATGATCTTACCTTGGAGTTCTGAAACTGCCAGGCTCCTGGTTTTATCCCTCGGTGCGGAGAATGTCAAGGTACAAATCTTAGTCAATTTAATAAACGAATGCTGAAGGGGGACTTTCTCAGGAAAATAATAGGTGGCCCCTGTATTTGTACCTGAGCTAATCTAACCCAGCTAAGAGTTCCGATGTGGAGGTGAAACATAATATCAGGTATTTGTCCTCTCCTGCAGCACTGTACTCCCGTAATCTCTCTATGAAATTCGTAATCACTTTCTCACATATCTGCCTATAGAGGTGACGAATTTCAGATACTTTCAATTTCTTCTTTAAGTTCTTCTATTTTTACTCTTTGGAACTTGTAATAACACTGTCTCGCACAATCGTGATGTTTTCAATAAACCGGTCGTGGTGATTTAATGTCAGCTGTTGAACCTGTGTCTTCAAATTTCTTTATTAGTCTAAGAGTCGTTGTTCCATTAAGTGCATTTTCACGTCAAAAGACAGAACGAGGCTTCCTAATAGTCTATGCATAGTATTCATCATTATTGTAATACGTTTTCACAATCAAAACTCGCTGTTCTTTGTTTAGCTCTGCGTGTCCACTAAGCTGTGAAATGAACTGAAAATGATAAAATGCTAGTCTTTTCAGATCAAATCACACTCAACATTCTTAAATTGAAATTTGCCTGCTGTAAGTATAAAAAATATTTCTCCTTTTCTAAAAATAAAGTATTTTTGTGGGCATATTAAATGCCGCCCTTTTGTTGAAACACCCTGTTCTTAAATGGCCAGAATACATACATAGTTGCAAAAAAAAACGCTTTCTCAAATGGAACCACAAGGAAAATACATAATGACTTTTAAAATTAATAAGTTAACGCTTGACGTCTTGAACACTTGTTGCACATAATTGGGAGTCTAGCAGAACGGTTGCGAACTCAAAATGAGTAATCGAATTAAAAAAAACTTTACTGTATATAATGTTATTATATCATTGATTATTGTTTTATATCCTTGATGTTATCCCCTGACTACACAGCATAGAAGGAAAGTTTTCCAGAAGAATTCTAATCATTCAAGGGCACTTCTGGATATTCTTGTCACCTTAAAATAAACAAGATGCAGCGAAATTTACAAATAAATTGTACTGACATGCTTAGAGGATTAACAGTATGCTAGCATTTTTATCAGCTATCATTCACTGTAAGTAAAGTAGATCTCCATTTACGTATTTAAACTCTTATAAGGTATGATAAAACTCGCTTCCATTTAAAAAGAGAGATCAGATTGAGACTCTGAAGATGAAAAAAAAAAGCTTAGTGAAAATATTTTCATTTTCATATTTTGACCGAGAGCCTGTAATGGTTATTTATACCCATCCATTAGCATTAGAAAACTCCGCAATACGTCGCTTTAATACCCATATGGTAACACAGGTTACGCAAACTGACGAGCGGTATTCTTCAGTTCCATGTGAGATGTATAACAAATAATAAAAATATAACACTAGTTGACCTGTTACGAATAAAGAGCATTACAATCTTTCTGTCACATCGCAGGATAATCTAAAGCATAGCAGCTTTTGATGAAATATTTAATGACTGAAGATGTCAAATTTCATGACAACTCTGTTTAAAAATTCAAGTGTCACGTGTGTTACAAGTAAGGGTGAGTGAATTTGTGTGTCAAAGCCAGTCAGTAACTCATATAGTTCACGTCATGCTCTTGTATGTATTTAGAATTAAATTTGTTATTGACTAATGCTCACTTGTCTGACCTATAGTGAGCCCAAGCCCACGAGATTCTTCGTGGCAAGGAGTTGTTGGCCTGTCGTTGGCACAGCCTTGAGCTCCGTGATTTAGGTCAGCTCCTCCTCCAATTTTGATGGAGAGCACTCCAAGGGACTAGTCCGAGGGTCACCCCCTCTTTCCATTTTGGTGTGTGCCCCCATGCCGTACGGACACTATGCATTTAAAACGTATGTGCCTTCTGCGGGAACCAGGACCCTTCTGCACGACAGTCAGCGGCGCTAACCACTACACGGCTAGGCGGCTCATGTATTGAATAATATGAATGAGAGTTCGAAATAAATATGCATTTGTGTACATTTAATCATTTTATTGTCGACATTTTCTCGATAAAATATGAAATTTATCATGCGTTTAGCAGTGAGTGGGATGATTTACTTACTTGAAGCATATTTTGCAACATATGTTTAAGAAATGGAAAAATAAGAAGATAACTGCTACATAGTGTATTAACAAACCTTTGTACAAATTATTCATCTGATTTAACAAAAAAAGGTGAATGATTGGATCTGGAGGCTTTGATTGGAAGGATTTGAAATTTTAAAAGTTAGAATTACTGGCAAATTCAAGAAATTACAAAATATTTGGAAAACGTTTGCAATCATCATCTAAAAGAAGTTTTATTGCTTATTTCGACCAATTGAAATCATCCAGTGCCCTTTCGTTATAATGCTTGGACTAGAGTAAAACTCACATCATAGGGAAAGTGAACGTTTCTTCGAGCAAAAGTGTCGAATATTTGCATAATGTTGACAGCTATTAAACAAGTACGTAGCAATGATCTCAAAGATGGATTTTATGACAGGCATTAAACGTACTGCGTTAAATAAGAAATAAACAAAACAGTTGAGAACAAAATAGCAATGTATAACCACATAAGAACTGCATGGAATTCATATATATTTATCCATATGCATATATGTGTAAATAAAAACTATACCATGTGCGTGTTTTTTCATTCCCATTTTTAACTTAAGTTTTAGCTTTTATGCTTCCCTAATAAATAATTACACGATTTTAACGGAACGGATTTTCTGAACCTTCCAATCATTTTATTAACGTATCCGTATTTCCCAACGTCTGTCAGTTTGAAGGTGCCCTTTATTTTACATCATCCTAAAACGGCTTTATGTTATCTACTTAGCTTCTTAATTTCGATTCATCAGACATCCATTCTGCAACTGCCATTGCGGATCTCCGTTTCATATCTCATTTGTATCTTCGAGACTCTATTTTTCTTTGAAACAAACACATATTCAGTTTTCGCCCATATAGCAAGATTTTCTACTTTGTTACGTAATATTTTTCAAAGTAAAATGGTGCGTGGCATAACAGACGCAATCTGTTCCAAGGCGAGTTTTAGGGTGTTCATTTTATGCAGATGTTTCTTCTCATAAATTATTTGGACGATAATTTCAATCCATCCTGTGCCCAATTGAAAATCGCAAAACATCACAAAAAATTCTGATAATTTTAAAAACTCGACCAATATCATAAATGAACGAAATTTACTAATTAATTAGTTACAAAAATATGTACATACGAGTACACTATGCATATGCAAAATTTTGCAAGTTTTTCAATTTAGTTTAGTCTTAGTCTTTCTGGTTTTCCACTATACTCGTATACAGAAAATCCAACAGTCTTAGATCTTTCTGTATGCCTGTTTTTGATTCTTTGCCTTTGACACTGCTCGGGTTTCCCTCTTTCTCCTCTTGACGAAAATAATATATGGCCCTCTCATTAACCAACGTCAGTCCGTTCGTTTCAGCGTGGTTGGGATGACATTACTTGACTATGGTCCGGATGTTTTATATACCTTAACCGCGCCACTTGAGGTAGAATTCCTCCGACTTGGCTGGCTATATGGATGTTTTTGTGATTTCACCACGTATAAAGTAACTATTAGCCATACATCAGAAAGTACCCTTCCCGAAGGCCTCTGCCCGTTAACCATATAAATCTCGATTGTTTTACCGTAACCGGTTAAACATTTGCATTCTTTCAACTTCCTCAGATGATTCTCGATGCTTGTAATAGAAATAGACACTTCATGTTTGTTTTCCTTTTCACCAGAAGGAACTTTCCTCTAGACTTCTTCATGTTCTTGTTCAGGGAGGAGGACTTGTAGTTTTTCAGTTGTAAAGTAACTTGCCAGCTTCTCTGCTCCTTATTTGGTTTTAATTCGCAAGCGAAGTTTCTATATTTAAGCGTTTCCTAGTACGAAGGAAATAAATTTAGTTTTGCGTTTAATATGTTAATTATGTATGATAAGTGTGATGATATTCGCGCACGTGTCGTAATGGGAAATAGAGTTCGATATGCAGGATGTTTTCAGTCAGTGGAGGCTTTCGTTGTGCGGTACTTCCGTTGAACAGGGCTTTGAAAAAATGAAAAAATGAGTGATGTTCGCTTACCGAAGTTTGAAAGATAATACAAATCAAGACTGAAGAAAACAAAAGCAGAAGAGGGCAAGGCAAAGACAGTCCTGAATGGCTTAAAAATGTCCTCACAATTTTGTTTTGTTTGCTATGTAGCAAGGCGTATAAGATTTGGTTTTGGGTTTAATTGATTATGGCAAAATACACAATCTACCTGAGGGAAGAGATTCCTTCGTGGAGGAATTTCTAAGAGAAACTGGCTCGTATACCATTAAACACACAGAAAACCACGAAAACATCCATACCTCCAGCCCGATAGCCTGGAATCAAACCCAAGTCGGAACTACTAGTGTTCAGCAATTTTACCGCTTGGCCACTGGTGGACTCTGTAAGGCTTGAGGAATCAAAGTGTTATTGCTAATCACGTTATTCATGTATGATTTTAAGTAACACATAATAATCGAAGCGTAACATATCGAGCAGGGTTATAAAAACGGAGCACTATATACACTGATATTATGCAATAAAAACATATTTCAGTTGCTATTTAGATTAGATTAATGCTGTTTGTCTCTGAAATTCATTATAGGTTCTCTTTCCAGAATCCACCAAAGATCCAATCTAATACTGATGCCAATGATATTGGCTTCATTTATCATCGGAATGCTTTCGGATTATGAGCAGAATTTAGCCCTTTATAGCGTCTTTTCAATATTGAACACAATAATTGGAGTATTAGTTTTCTTTTTCCATACTTTGGGGAATGAAGAGGTAAGTGTCATTTAAAAATAATTTATTGTAAATCACAATATTATTTTTTATTATTTAATCGAATGCAAATAGCCGAGCATAACTGGAAGCATAGCACATCCAAATATTTAAAAATGTGTATGATTTCTTTGCTTTTTTCACTTTAGAGGAAACACGAACTTGAGGTCGTACAAATAAGGGTATTTTATCTTTGAGGTAGTCCAAATAAGGATATTTTATTTTTAGTTTATCTTGATTTATTTTATATAAAATTTATACAGTTTAAATAAATAAAATAGTTTTATTTACATTAATTAAATTCAATTCACACTTAATTCTAAAAACCAAATTGGAAAATAATTTTTTTATTCGTTTTTAATTCGTTCGTATTCGTTACCAAATACACTACCATTTCAATAAAATGAAGCTGTGAAATTAATGTTTTATCTATGTATCCCCTAAAATAAAACATACAATCTTACTTTTAATTTTACTGTAATAGACGAAGAAATTCATTTTTAAATGCATGAAACAGAATGCGTAATTTGTTTCTCTAAAATTAAATTAAAATGCATGCTGGTCACGTTGGTGTAATCGAGTTTTGGGGAAAAAATCGTAAGCATCCACGGAATAAATGAATAATATGTCTCTGAAACGTTGTTAACTTCTTTATACTTCCTCGTACGAAGTAAAGGAAGTATTGTCATCGCGAAAAATATTGGATATCATATTTCAACGAAAATATCAATTTTGACCGTTCTCGAATTCATTTGAACGATGTTTTGGAATGACATCTGTATATACGGACAGATTAAAGGAATCTTTTTGACAAAATGGATTGTAAAATAGATTTAAAATAAATTCAAAAGAGATTTTTTTTTCGTGACGTCTGTACATACGTATGTATCTCACATAGTTAAAAAATGAGTAGTCTTAGAACGTTGAAATTTTGTATATGGGACTGCTGTAACATGTAGCTGTGCAGCTACCTTTTTGGTTGCAATCAACTGCAGCAAAAGTATATATATACGTTTAACCCACTGTGTTATCCGGCTTGGTGAGCTCAGTTTTTTTAGTCTGATACGTTGGTAAAGTGTGCATTTTTTGCTTTAAAGGTGATTAAATTATATTATGCTTATGTTCCGGTTAAGAGTTTTATACCTTTAATTAATCTGCATGCAGTAGTTTCAGAATTATCAGTAATTTAAACTTTAAGTGGTGCTAAGTTAACGAAGCCGTCATTTGTTTACATTTGAAACTCTTAGTAGAATAGCGAATTAAGTCAATATCTGCACAAAGTTCAGTGTCTTTTTGCCGCGTAGGACGAGATTTAAACTTTCAATTTTCTGCACCGAAAAATCTGTCTTCATGCGAGCTAGCCGAATTCCTTGGTTTTGCGTAGAAGCTTCTAATTTTAATTTAAAGAATCGTAACTAAATTTGGTGTTTATATTTTTCTGTTATTTTAAGAATTTTTAAAGAAGCTGCTTTGAATTTTTATGTATTTTTGCCTTGCTGGGAAGTGAGAGCTGGATCAATTGAATGAGAAATATATGTGTAATGAAATTCGCGGGAATAACAAATGAAATGCAGCGCAAAAAGTGTGCATAATATAATAGACTGTAAAAGGAAGTCATGTGGTAACCACATCAGATATTTTTCGAAAATGGAATCCGGGAAACATAAATCGCGGCATCTGTTTGAAGAAATCTGCAGCATCAATTACGACGTGCAAATACATGTATTGAGATCGACCTGAAAAAAAATAAGTGAACGAAAAGGAAACAAATATTGCGATAAATATAATAAATATAGTGTTATTCGATTTTTTATTGAATTATTATTTTTCTAATTATTCATGTATATTCATAATTATTTAAATTGTATTTATGATTAAAAATATAATTCTAATTTATGAATAATTCTAGTTTATGAATAATAAAAACTATAATAATAATTTATTCTGTTTTAAATTTTCATTTAAAATTTTATATATTTACAATTATAAACAATGCCGCCCTGCGGAATAAAAGGCATTTCCAAAGCGGCCCCCAAAGTGTTTTGGGTTGGACGGGCTTGGGCAACACCAATGAAAAAATTAAGAACTCGCAAAGAAATCAATAGCAAGCTAAATTTATGGGCCTTAAAAGAAAAATGAGCCGTCCGGGTAACTGGAACTCTGTATGGCTGGTAACTGGGAAGCTGGAGTTTCGTTGTACATACAAAATGTTCCTTTTTTTAATAAACAAAATGATTTTAGTAGAAGTAATTGCAAAATGAATGTTAGCGTGTAGTATAATTATCTGTCAACTTCTCCTTTTCAGAAAAATGAAATTTGGTTCTGAAAATAAAACAAATCAATTAATTAGTCCTGCAGATAAATTATAAAAAAGACTGTGTATAATGCTTTTATAACTTAAAAAAAGAAATAAATTTAAAAAAAAATCGTAGTTCCATCAATTCTACTAAGTTCCATGAATTCCGAATTTCAAATCTTTACGAATGCTAATTTTGAATGTAATATAACATGTAATATAGAATATAACGGAAGACGGCATCATAGAGTTTTAGTTAATTTGTATCATATTCACTGTTCTTTAATATATTAGAGAAAATAAAGAATAAATATGAAAACAAAATATTCCAATAATATTTATTAGGAAAGTTGTTGTAGGTGAAATAACTTTATATTATTAAAAATATTTTATTTGTATATTTTTGTTCAGTTTATCATCAAAATCCTTTAAAAAAGCAAAGAAAAAAAACTCGAAACCGTTAAGATTGAAATAAACATCAACTATTGTATGGGAGTTTTCTCTTAGAGTGCAGAAATATTTAAATAATAGATAATAATTGTGCAATGAATCTTACGTTATTTACTACAGTAGATTTTAATTGTAGGTGTGTTATCTTTTAATTTATTTTCTTTCCATATTCAAGTAAATTAATATTTTAATTACAATGGAGTAAAAGATAGTTTGGTTTACTTTTATTCCAAGCTAAAAATGTAAGCTTAGCTTTTCAAATTTTAAGTAAATAATCTTTTATTTTCAGGTGAGGAAAAAAGTAAAGCACCTTTTCAAGTGCTGTTTCAAGCCAGAAGAATAAAACTGTGCAGCAAATTTCGAAGATTTATTTAAAATACTTAAGCTTAAAGTAAACAGTTTTTTACGATACAATACATCTTATCCCAAATGTGATCTTTTGAACTTGTTAATCTTGAGCACAAGAAAAAAAAAATTAAAAGAGTATTATGTAAAATAAAAATCATGATTTGTTTATCTTTAAAACAATTAAGAGAGCAGACGTTAACTTGATATATATTTTATGTTTTCATCGAAGTGGATTTAAAAGTACTTTAAAGTGTCTATATCTTACTGTATTGTTTATTGTTGTTGCCATATTCTTGTATGAAAAGCGTATAAAGATTTAAAAAGTGATTTTAATTGTTTGATATTATTTGTGAATTCAAATGTTTGCAAGAATTTTGAATATTTGCGTAAAGTGTTTCTTTTTTATTGCTCATAGAGTTTTATGCTTATAAAATCAAAGCATTGCTGGCCACCTTTCAGAATTTTAAATGAGAAATAAATTTTGAATTGCTGTTACAGGGTTAAAAAGCAGAATCTATTCCATCCTCCGATATATGATATTTCAAGATAAGATTTAATACAAAAGATATTATTAACTTCTGCTGCTGGAAAAAGAATTATTAGAAGTATAATTTAGGTATTTTATTCATGTTAAAAGACAGCCTATTTTTTTTTAGATTTTATTCAACTTTAAATACTTGATTGACTGTAATTATTGAGATTAGTTTTACTACTTGAAGAAGACAGATTTAATTTGTTTTGTTTTGACTGATTATGGCGAACCATTCGAGGATTATCTATATAAGGAAAGAGATGCCTTTGTGGAGAGTTTTCTAGCGAAAACTGACTCATATGTACATTACAATGTTGAAAATCATAAAAACGCCCATGCAGCCAGACGCTTTGCTTAGAATCGAACCCAGGTCAGAACTATCAGGGTTCAATGATTTTACAGCTCGGCCGCTGGTGGGCAAGACAGATTAGCGTTAAATTCCTTGGAAATACAAACAGCTTCTTCATAAAACTGAAGCCCCGGGATTCGAACACGAACCTCTCGAATACACGCCGAGCGTGCTGACCACTACACCACGAAGGCATGCTAATAATATGGGAGAAATACCTTATATACCCTCCCTTTTAAAGGGTGACTGGGGATTAGGAGACCTAATCGCCAAATCTTGTTGGTGAAGAATCATCATCCACCACATTGTTTTCAGTTCGAGCACCATTGTAGAGTCATTAGGTTATTTAGAAGCAGGAGAGATGAAAAATGTGCAATGCCCTCGCCGGGATTCGAACCACCGACCTCTCGAATACAGGCGAATATGCGCCGAGTGTGAGCTGACCACTACACCAAGAAGGAATGCAAGAAGGGGGAAGAAATACCTTATAACATAAACTGCCAGTTGTCACTTTCAATTATGTGCAGCTTGTTTAGTTTTTTAAACAGTACATTAGTTACTTACGAACTGAACCCAAGCTCAGACGAATACGATGAAGGAGAAGCAATTAAAAAATTATGTACTCTTGCCCAATATCCAAGGTAGAGAGCTGTATCGATTTTTAAAGACAGAACTCGTGGTATCCATATCTGAATTCTAATTTCATTTTCACGAGTTTCTCTTTTAAATTTGACGATTTTGCTGTATCTGCGTTTGCGAAAGGATCTAAAACTGAGTTTGGTGCATTCATGTTTAAAATATCAGGGAACTGCTTCATAAAATCAGCATAAAGCATATCCAGCAAGTAAGTCTTCCTATTTGCACACACTGCTGATAATGCTGAAAGTATCTGTATTTACGTCTACCTAGATGTCTTTTGAGCAGAAGTTTTCCCACAAAATTAGGCATCGGTCTATTGTTATTTGGCAAAATGTAAGAAATTTGTCTTTCAAACTGAATCTGTCTGTTGTGGATTAACAGACTAGCTATTTCCAAGCAATAGATACAGTTTTTAAGAACGTTCGTTTCTTAGTTTTGAATCGGATTGATTAAAATAATAAAAATCTATTTAAATCATTACCTATCTAATTAGAAATGGTGTTACATTTTTTCTTATTTATTTCATATTTTGTAAAATTTTGATTAATGTTTTTATTAACAGACTCAGAGATATGAAAGTGAGCAATAGCAACACTGTACGGAGTAAAACATTTTTATTTCCAGCGTGCGAGACTCTCTATCGGAAATTCTAAAGATATGCTATTTTTAAATACTTTGTAAGTTTGCTGTTGAATCAAATTTTACTTGGCGCAAGCGCTAAGAACGTGATATTTAATTAATAAAGTAAGAACACAAAAGGTTAATAATAAGAAGACAAAAAAAAAAGCTTTGTAAAGCCATCTTAGTAAGAAAATTGAGAATTGATGTAATGAAATGAAAAAACGCTTTGGAGGAAAAAAACCCACTAAACAGTATAGCAACACTTAACGCTGCATCGGGAATTCTAAACGTATAGTGCTATGTTGCTTTTAAAATTTTTGTCATTTTGCTTTCGAATTGTACAGGGCATAAGTGCGAACAAACTGATGCTTGGGAATAAAGCTAAAAAGACAAAAAGAATTATTAGTAGCAATGAACGTAACAGCAGTGTGGTAGACTGCAGGCTCAAAGAGAGCCTAAGAAACCTTAACAGTTCTTGGTGACGGTTAAAATCTGAAATTTTCAGTTTTTGTTTTTCTTTTTATGTAGAATATTCTTCTGTTACAATGGCGGACTTCTTTCATAAATTCATGTATTTTATTTTTTTAAAAGAATCTGGAAACTTAAATATCCTAAATACATGCTTCCAATTCCAAAATTTAGGACCACGGCATGCACTATGCGATATAAACAAGTAAGGGGCGGGGGTGTTTTGAAAAGTCCGTCTGTGTTCATAGTTAGTGTTATGAGTTTTTAAATCTTATTTTCATGGAAAAAACCATGTTTATGAAATATTTGCCCTTAATATAACTTTACTTAACAAACAAGCTGAATTAAGATAAAATGAAAAAAATAATATTAGGTTAATTGGAATAAAATTCCCATATTTTTAGCTTTAATAGAAAATTTCATATTTATTTATTAATAATTTTAGATAGAATTCAGAGATAAAACTTAAAAGAATAAACTGTGTATTGCAATTGAAGTGACACTTGCACTAATATTAAATTGCAGGAATTCCCAAATTCGTTTATCGTCAAAAATTAAAAACAAAATTAGAATTTCATGTCGAAAAGAAAATACAAGCAATTTTTATGCCTTTTAATTTTATGCTGATAAGCAAGCAGGAGAAATATAAGGCTCTCGAAAGTTATCTAATTAAGCTTATTGTACGAAAAGACATATCTTGCACGTATGTACGAAGATATAAATACCTTTTGTATAGGACCAAGTTCAGATACGAAATTTTCACATCGCCATTCTGTTATATGAAATTAATTGATTCTTTCAGCATAAATATTAATTATTAAACATCATATTTTAATATATCCTTAAGCTTACGATTTTGAAATTTCTCATTATCCTTTCGTGAATGAGAGGTGCAGATAAAAGGATTTGGCATTACGATATTTGTATACACAGTTAAACCCTTCATAATAAATTGAAGCACATGCATAAGAAGAACGCCATTCGAATAATATAGAAATATTGATCTTATCGAGTATATAAGATCAATTTACCAATATTATTAATGATGTTCATATTAGGTAGCTTTGAGAAAGCAATAAATATATTAAAGATCAATATATTGGACATTATTATCAATAATAATGAAGTTTCCGATATCGTTTCCTCATCTCCATCCATATCCTCACGAATTGCTAAATTTCTAAGGTACCTGAATTTTATCATTGTTTGTAATGACTTACGTCTAAATACGAAATACTCTAATAATTTATTTTTTAGTCATAAGAACACTATAATGTGAAAGATTTACTAATTCTAAGCATTCGTATTAATCAATGAAATATTTTATTCAGTTTTTGCATATAACAGGGAAAACATCTATGTGATCCTGAAAGACATTGCTCAAAACAATTAGAGGATATTGGGAGTTCGTTATGAAGTAACCATATAATTGAAATTTTTTTAACAAAAAATAAATAGAAGAGGTCAAAAAAGAAACATTTTCAAGTTTACAAAGTTAGGCATATGCAAATCTTGTCTGTGACGTCGAAAACTGCACGTTTGAAATAAGGGGTGAAAAGCGACCTGCAGCTTAGGTAGCTGCTTACTTACTGTAGGAGGAGATTAAAAGCAACTGATAAACATTGATCATTTTATAACAGTGAATATACTGTCTCAACAAGTTGAATTGGTAGCCTAAAGAGCCATCCGTTCTGGAGGAAGCCTTAGAAGCTCTCAAAATCTGGAATTGGAATTCGGAAACTGGAAACGTTTGTGAAAGATTGGGACAAGGTCATACTCCTGCAACAACACTAAATGAGGATCGGTATTTAACAGTAACGGCCAGAAGAACTATACAATGAACTCCACTTTCTTGCAACAGTACCTCAGAGGATATTGGTGCCAGAGTTTCCACTCAAACTGTTCGAAACGGACTCCGCCATGTCAGTCTGTACGTTCGCAGACCTATGGTCTGTGTTTCATTGAAACAGGACCGCGTGCTGATCGCAGAAGATTTTTACAGGACGAGATGAGTGGAGAAACGTGCACTTCATGGACGAGTCTTGCTTTAGTGTACAACCTGACAAGAGGAGGATTCTTATCTGGAGAGAACTTGGTACATGGAAAACTCCTGCATTTGTGCATGTCCGATTTGGGGGAGGCGGAGTGGGGGTCTGGACCTGTATTTCTATCAATGGCCATACTGACCTGCACATTGTTAGGAATGGAGCACTGACAGCTCAGTGATATAGGATAAGATCCTCAGACTTATTGTGTTCCTTTACGCTGCAGCAATCGGGGATGAATTCATTCTCCTAGATGATAACGCCAGATCACATCATGCTCAGCTAGTGGACAGTTTTATTTCTACGCAGGAATCCTTCGAATGGATTGGCCAGCATGTTTTCCGTATATGACCCCAACAGAACATGTTTGAGACATTCTAGGGAGAAAGGTTGCTAGTCGCTTATCACCCACAGAAGAAATTTAGCAGTTGAAAAGGTCTTTTCAACAGGAATGGGAGAGAATACCCCACTCTCTCATTGATAACCTCATTAATTCCATGCCCTGTAGGTGTGCGATATAGTTTTCGTTCAGGCGGAACCACACCCCTTACTGAAACTCATTTAAATCCGAGAAATCACATTTTTTGTTTGTTCATATAATATGTACAAATTGTGCGTTTTTCGTTTACCGACAAATATCATCAATAAAATTTATTTATTAATTGTTCATTGCTACTTTTCCTTTTCTCATACCATGCAATACAATATCTAGGCATTTTACAGAATGCCGAAAACTGGCCGGGATTATACGATACGATTAAACACTTCATACATTGGTTAGACATTCTAAAGAATGCCAATGACAAACTGGAAAAGCATGAAATACAGTTCCGATTCGTTTCGAATAACCAAAACTACTTATCAGAAGTTAATAAATGATCTAAAATAGCCAAAATGACTACTAAGAAGGAACCATGAGACTATCACTTGCTGAATCGGTATGATGTGATATTTGTAGAAAATAAAAATAAACTTATTTTTCTTGTTAAATAAAGCGTCAGTACTATATAGTAATACATCCCGGACACTGAGTTATTTCACGACCTTCATGAAAATCATTTGGCTATTGGGCAGGAAGGACGTGATAGAATGTTGAAAGAACTTTCACCAAATACAAAAACATTACACGGAATGATATTGAACTTACAACTGTCTTTGTGAGTCCTGTCAGGAAAAATAAAAAAGTATTAAAAAGAGCGTTGTTGCGAGATCTATGATTTTTTCTGAATTTAATTCTTATTGGCAGGTAGATCTTATTGATTTCTAGTCTCAGGCAGATAGAGACTACAGATTTATTACGGTATACAACGTATTTTGAATAAAAGTTTTTTAATGGCTATCTTTCATTATTTTTTCAAAGTAACATCTGTATTTTTGAGGAATGAACGTCTTTTAAATAATAGCCTTATTACGACACTTTTTTAGTATTATCGCAACCATCTTGGCGAAATTGGGCTACCTTATGAAGAAACAAAATCAAATCAGAAAAGTTATTTACTTCATATCATGTTATTAGGTACATATTTTAATTTATTTCTATATTTTTCTTGAAAAACACAACTTTTAAAATTACTTATAAGATGATGTCTCGCGCATGTAATTATTTCAGTCTACCACAGTCTTACTGGCCATTTCTAACTCTTCCAGGCACGATTTAACACTCGTTAATTCTTTACTCCAGCAATATATAAATCTGACTGCTGTAATAAATGGCAGACGACTATTCTCGAACCAATTACCGCTTCGAATGCCGACTTATATTCTATAGATATTATATACAATGCCTAGATAAAGTATATAAAAAGTTTCATATTTCGCACTTTCCCTAAAAACGCCAGGCATTCTATAAAATGCATAGGCTTCCTATACAGTGCCAATTCCTATACAATGCCGGGTTACAGGCGAAAACATCGCGGACGAAAAAGTCATCATACAAAACATCATGGGAGAAAACAAAGCAAGGAGACAACACCTCAGTTTTTAAACGCCGTAGTGCACATCGTCGTCGAAAATAAAGTGATTCAAAAACTTCGCAGTTTAAAAACTTTATCGTCGAAAATATCGTGGTAAAAAATAAAGCACCTCGAAATCATCACATGATGATAACATCGCAGACATGCGTTCTCCACGTTTTAAAAGTTGTACGTACCTATTTGCATAGTGGTTTGTGAGCGCAAGAAGGAATGAGGAATATTTTTGTTTTTATGTTTTTAAATTAATTAATAACTTTTTACTGAAAAATTAAAAAGGAAAATTGAGCATTCAGAACCTGAAAATGAGTAGAAAACTAATGCTACCTATAACAGTCGAATGAATTTTATAATATAAGCAACAAGCAGTCACTCCTCTTCTTTTTTCTAATCTTTTGTAGACAACATTTTGCATGAAAATTTACAAATAAAACTTTGTAAGGGAGATTAATTAATTAATGACCTTTATTAGTTAACTATATGCATTTAAGATTCTATTAACTGCTAAACCCAGCATTATTTTTAGTTTTGAGCTTGCTTCTTATTGTTTCAGTAAAGTTTTTTATTTAATTCAAAAGTATGAATTATAAAAAGCAAAAATATTCCTCAATTCTTCTTGAGTTCATAAATCATTATACGAATATGCATTTACAACTTAAAAGAGCATGTTATGTTTACGATATTATTGTCATGCGATGATTTGTAGATGCTTTATTTTTTTACCACGATGTTTTTGACAACGATGTTTTTAATCTCCGTAGTTTTTGAATCATATTATTTTCGATGACGGTATTTTATACCACGATATTTCAGAACTGCGATGTTTTCTCCTTGATCTGTTTCCTCTCACGATGTTTTGTACGACGACGTTTTCGCCTTGCATTGTTTTCTTTACGATGTTTTCGTTCGCGATGTGTTTGCCGCTATGTTTTCGTTGAACACCATTGTCGGTAACGTATACTTCAGGATCACAGAGATGATTTTCCAATTTCATGCAAAAACTGAATAAAACATTACTTTCATGGCAATAAATTAATAAGCAATTACTTAGTTGATACATAAATTGTATGTGGATAATTAAGGTAATCAAATAATTTAAAATTTTGCTACCAAAGAGGGCAGGCGAATATTATCGTTTGTGAAACCGAAAAAAATGAAGTTCATAAATATTTTAAAATGAGTGTTCGAAAATGTTATGGGCAGCTTAAGATTATAAATATTCTTAGCATAGAACTGCATGAATAATGAAATGCTATTAGATGCATATTATCATGTTATTAGAATTCCATATATTATGTGAATACTTATTTATGAAAAAATTTATTTTATTCGATGACTTTAAATTAAAACATGATTTTATTAAACAGATTTTTTTTATGCAAATATACCACTTATAAACGTTTTGTCATCTTAAATGACAAAGAATAAATATAGAAGCTCAGTATACATTTACGATACATTCTGAAGAAATTAAAAAAATAAAATATAATTTTTGAATAATAAATAGAGAAATTTTTTAGGATAAACCATTTTATTAGAACCAAGTCAGATTCGCAGCCATAAACGCTTTTCCAACAACATTCTATATAAATTCTGAAATCAAATTACTTAACGAATAATTGTTTCTTAAATTTGAGTTTTTTTACCGATTACTTTGTAGAGACATTAGGTTATTTCGAAGCAGGAGACATGAAAAATGAGCAACTCCTTCGCGGGAACTCGAACAACGGGCCTCTAGAATACACGCGCAGCGTGATGTTCACTACACCACGAAGGCATGCGAAGAAGATGGGAAAAAGACCTTATAATCTTTTAACCCTTTTTAATTGCAGAAATGTTAATTTAATAAATATGTCTTCAAGTATAAATGTCTTTCATTCTATCAGCTCATACTGAAATCAAATCTTCGTATTCTTTTCCTTAACAGTCTTATTACAGAGAATAAAATTAATTTCAACTGTGCAATTTCAAAATGTCTTTCCCCGGCCTTATTTTCGCAACCGGAAATTTTGATCTACCTTTTTTTATTTTTGATTTGCAATGCCTATTTTCCAGATTTCACCACTAGTGACGCTGCTGTCGTTTGCATAAGGTGGGGGGGGCGCAGTCGCTTTACTATACCGTTACCTCACTTGCATAGATGTAGCTTTCTCCGTTCGCAAGAATTTTCAGGTTAAAGGGACTTCCCTCCCCACCCTTTATATACGTTTGAAACATTAATAGAATTTTGAAATTTTTCATTAAAGAAGACAAATTTTTCGTCAGCAAAAGAATAATTTAAGATTGTTCTGTTCGTTAACCTAGTCTTTGAATTACTCTTTCATGTTTTCGTCTAATATATACAAAACTGTCCTTCAGAGAGTAAGTTAAATGTTTTCAAACCCAGCATATTCAATCTTATCAATATCAATCTTATTAGTTTTGGTCAATGTGTACAACTTTAAATTTCGTTAATTAGAAGCTACAGCTTAATTTTTCTCATTCATTTCTCTAATTCATTAATTTCATTAATTTTCTAAATATATCACGGTACTTACTGCGATAGGTTGTACCAAAGGGGGAAATGCAATCTGAAAGGATTTTGAGAGTTTACAAGTAGAATTTCAAAATATTCACGAAACTCATTTAAAAAATAAAAAGACAAAACATTATAAGGTTTCAAAAAAGCTTCAATCTCATTTTGGTATGCAAATTTCAATTAACATATGAAACATTTTTAAGAAAAGAAGATACATTATACACTCACTTCCAAAAGTTAAGCACAGAGAGGAAAATGCTAATTTCTGGAAGCCAATCAGAATTGATGAGGATGCAATTCGCTGCAGAGGTATATGGAAGTATACAAATATGTTAGGTAACAGCCAGTCGCGCTTTCATGTCAAGAAATATGCAAGAAAGGCAGTCTTATAAGAAGCCAGCTTTATGAAGGGTTACAGAAGTTGATTGTAAGTGCTGATAGAAGGTGTTTAAAACTTTCGCACAATTTGTTTTCAAATACATACCCTGACATACCTGTTTCTATGACTTGCAGAAGACGAATGGAAGATTCTGAGCGCTGGCGTGCTGTGCGGCGCATTGAAGCAGGATAGTCGATCACAGATGTTGCTCTTTTCTTCGGCGTTCATCATTCTGTAATTTCACGTTCATGGAGACAATTTCAAACCACACAGGCAGTTGTCCGAAGGCCCGTAGCCGGTCGCCCAAGGGTTACAACCTTGCGGAAGATCGATATATTGCTACTGTAGCCGCCAAGCGGAATCGCATAGCGACCTCCACACGTGTGACATCTGTGGTTACAGCATCCATTGGTAAGGCGATATCTGCAGCTACTATACGTCGAAGATTACATGTGAATGGACTGTATGCCTGGGTACCTCGAGTTTGTGATCTTCTATCAGTCCAATCAAGAGGGGCACGATTACAGTGGTGCCGGGAACATGTCAATTGAAATGTGTCTGACTGGGGCAATGTCATGTTTACTGATGAGTCAGAATTTGCTCTGGAGTCAGATGACAAGCGTATAAGGATATGGCGTGAACAACGAATACGCAATCAGTCCCAAAACATCACGGAAGATCACGCGTTCCGAGGCGGAAGCATTATAGTGCGTTCAGGGATTTCATTAGGGTACCGCACCGACCTGCACGTCTTTAAACGGGGTTCTTTGACGGCTGTCCGGTATCAAGATGAAGTCCTAGAACCCATTGTGAGATTGCACGCTGCAGCAGTTGGCCCTACTTTTGTTTTAATGAACGATAGAAGAATGGCGATTGCTTAATTCTGCGGTGGTTGACCACCTAATTGAAAGCATGGTCACAAGGTGTAAACTTTGTATACAGATGAGGGGGATCACATACCCTATTAATGTCCTTTTTTTCATTTTATGCTGTTTATTTTCACTTTATACATAATTCAGTTTAATCCTCCAGTATGTCATTATCTGATAACTAACAAAAATTTAATATAGCTTTCATTTCTGTATATAATTATTGATTTTATTTTATGCATAAATATATATGCTACTTTCCTGC